>CM060972.1:45468234-46068234 GCA_030765045.1 Tenodera sinensis
CGGAATTTGCTTATAAATCAAAAACGAAGCTTCAGCGCTCAATAAAACTTTCAAAAAATTAATGAACAATAAAAACTGCATCCATTGCACTATGTTTCATTAATTTTATCGAGCGGCCGATTTTGTAAACAATTACCGAAAACTGTTGCTTGAAAAGTGGTGGACACCTCACAAGGAATATCATTGTTTTATTCATATAAAATTGTGAGATCTTCAAAAGGTGCTTCAATTGAACTTTAAAATACTTTCCTGCAATATTTATTTTTCCATTCTGTAACGGCGAGGAACTGTTTGGTCAGTAGATGAATATTTTTTGGCGTCACTCAGTAACACGAATTCCTTAAGCAGAATTATCGTGAACGAATGCTAGCGTACTGTTTAAATCTGTAGATCATTTAAAGTGAATAATTTTGTTTATTGTGAGCTATTGTTAACAATTATTACTTTGTAAGACTTAAAGCTTTCACAGTGTGTGTTATTAATCAAGGCTGATCAGCCGTGTCAGATTTATAAACATTGAGCTTTCGGCCATTATACACTCCATAGCCTTCATCAGAATCAAAAGCCTGAAGAACGACTGTACTATTCAAATATAAATTTGGACTTTACAACATTGTAAAACGCGTGTTTAACGTAAAAAGTGAATTTCTTGTAAACCTCGTAACAAAGTCAAATTTTAAACTTATTTCATTGAATTGTTTCTAATTATATGCAAAATGTTGAGAAGCAGGATAGATAACTTCCTTCTCTTCACCAGTATATGTAATTTTTTTTTATAAACGTTGGCTTTATTTTTTAATTATTTTTTTTTTACAAATAAACACATTTTTGTCTCGTAATATTTACCTCAACCATTCTGTTTCAAGACATCTTTGTTTTATTCTGATTAATTTAGTATATAAATGTAGCGGTTTTCTTAAGTTTTAGAATTATATTTATGATTTTGAATGTTACAAAACGTACAAAATTTTAGTTTTGAGAAAATAAGGAATATAAATATATTACGTAAATGTCCTGCACTCACAATTTAATTAGCTTAAGCTCCCTAAGAAGCTCTTAAATTTTTTTTGTCCCTTTTGGAGTTCCTGTGGCCTTTAATTATACTGCAACCATCATAATTGGCATTATTGCCTTCTATACAGCTTTTAGATGAAATTTGGATTATGAAGCACCGGTGTTTTAAATTTTGTCACCATCACTGCACTTTTGGGTTTTAACACGCTGATTCCTACAAAAGTTACCCCTTTTCTTCTCACATCTTGGACTTGCAGAACCTATTTTTAAAGATTTTTCACACAGTCGCTATAAAATAACTTCCTCAAAGCAAAAGCACAACTTTACATCAAGGAGGCTACCATATTTGTTTACAAACTTCACAAACAAGGAAATAACGTTCCAGAGACATCTGCGGAGGAGAAGGAACACTGGGTACAGTCTCTTCTAAAAGCAAATGGAATTTCAAACAAGAGACATACTCACATGAATTTCTGTACTCTTCTACTAACCATTCTTACAAACTCTTATTCCTATATCTTCTTCGTGTTAGTTGAGATAAACACTTGTACAAATTATCTTATTGGTTATTTCCTTATAGGTACAAGGGGAATGTGGGAATACAGCAGGCTTTGAGCGATAGTCAAATATTTTAAAGCTTTGAGATCCCGTTCTCCTTGCAACTTAACATATTAAAAAAATGAACAACTATGTTACATTTCACGAAAGTTCGAAATTGACATTAATAACGTGAAATAGTTCACTCTACAAAAAATCATTTGGATATAAATTGCATGTTTTAGCGAGATCTACATTTTTTGTGGGGTAAGGTTTTTTCTATCTCTTACCGTTTACGAGGTATACAAAGGTCATCCGAGTAAACAGGAATAATTAGGCTATAGCCAGAAAATTGAAAATATACATTTCATTTGTTATAAAAAAATCCTAAACATATGGCATTTTAATCAAAAATTTTAGAGCCGTTTTCAATAAAATCAAAATTTTCGACAAATTTGCCATGTAAACAGGAGTTCAGAGTGGAGTTCGCCAAAATCTTCATGTCGCATCCTTGAAAGACATTAAACATAAATACCAAGTTTGGTTTTGAACCACTTTTCGTTTTTGAGTTATGCTGTCCACACACACACACACACACACACACACACACACACACACACACACACACACACACACACACACACACACACACACACACACACACACACACACACACACACACACACACACACACACACACACACACACACACACACACACACACACACACACACACACACACACACACACACACACACACACACACACACACACACACACACACACACACACACACACACACACACACACACACACACACACACACACACACACACACACACACACACACACACACACACACACACACACACACACACACACACACACACACACACACACACACACACACACACACACACACACACACACACACACACACACACACACACACACACACACACACACACACACACACACACACACACACACACACACACACACACACACACACACACACACACACACACACACACACACACACACACACACACACACACACACACACACACACACACACACACACACACACACACACACACACACACACACACACACACACACACACACACACACACACACACACACACACACACACACACACACACACACACACACACACACACACACACACACACACACACACACGGACACACACACGGACACACACACGGGCACACGGGCACACGGGCACACGGGCACACGGGCACACGGGCACACGGGCACACGGGCACACGGGCACACAATTTTCTACAAATGCTTTTTTTTTTATTTATGCGGTCTCTAAACATATTTCCGGTGAAATCCCGGCATCGAATTTTTTGGTGGAATACAATACTTTCTCTACTTACCAGCAGAGAAAATAAAAGGCTAAAGCATCACAGTGCACCACGCCCCCTTAGAGTGTAGCAGTTTCACAGAGTTCCTTTTGAATCATTGTAAATACAAAACTATACGTCAGATTCAAATAAATTATATACGATTCGAAAGCACAAAAACAGAGCTAACGAATGGTGCAAGAAACCAAGAACTAAAATATTGGTCCAAAAATTCCATTTCAAACCCTAAAGTTTCTGATGAGGTGAAAGCCTGGTGCTAAGCTGCATTTAAAATAAAATAACCTTTCTTCCTTTGGTAGCAGAAGCTCCTCTATAATTGTCAGCGTAATACAGTTTTTATAGAACGGTGGCAGCTCTGATCTTAATGAAGATGAATGGAAAAGCCGGGCAATAAATTGTTATAAGCCGACAACTCTACTTTTGCACGTTTCGCCAGCTCCAATGAACGCCAGAGTAGCGTGTAATGGACTGTCCTATTAATCAATTCATTAAAACCTTAAATTCTATCATTAATTGCTGTTAGTTCTGCGTATGCATAATTAAAACACAAGCTTCAAAATTCACCGTTCGTATATAACATAGGTAGGGTCAAAACATATTAGATGTCTTTTATTGATGTTTACAGAGATTTGATTCACAGTATATTATCATATTCATTTTGGAAATAAATTTAGTAGTACTCAAACATTCCGAAAGTCTATTGTGCTTTGCGAAATTTTATAGCTGTTACCTAGGTGGTGGTGTATTTAAATAAAATAAACCGCTTGTCTTGACAAATGAGATGTTATTTTGAGATATACGGGGAGAGCAAAAGAGCTCCGAACAGGCTGCGCGGTGTTTTGCCTTTCCGCATCCCCAGCGCTCGCTGTCGTCTGCTGTTGTAAGTCTTGCTAAAACACACAATTCATGTCCAAATAAATTTCTTTTGTAGAGTGAACCATTTTGGAGATATTCTTCGTTATTTGTGTCAGTTTTGGAGAACTCATACTCCTGCAAAATGGAACATCGCTATTCATTTTTACTTTCTCTACTGTTAAGTAGAAGGAATAGTTTGTGCTGGAAAGAATAGTTATTCATGATACAATAGTAAAAATCTGATGTGTTGCACTCACATGACTTTCTCTACTCTTGTACTAACCATTCTAACAAACTCTTATTCCTATATCTCCATGTTAGTTAAGATAAACATTCGTACAAATTATCTTACTGCTTATTTCCTTGTAGGTGCAAGGGGAATATTAGAATACAGAAGGCTTTGTGTGACAGTCAAATCCTTTCGACCTTTGAGATTCCGTTCTCTTTGCACGATTAACATATAAAAAATGAACAACGTTGTTGCATTTCGCTAAAGTTCTAAGTTTTCCGAAACTCACACACATAACAAGGAATATCTCCGAAATGGTTCATCCTACAAGAAAATGTATTGAGACGTAAATTGTGTATTTTAGCAAGATCTACAGTTTTTGTACAGCAAGATTTTGTCTATCTCTAACGGTTTACCAGTTATGCAAAATTCGTCCAGAGTAAATATGACTACATGAGCTATAGCCAGAAAATTCAAGATATACATTTCATTTGTCATAAAAATATCTCAAACATGTGACATTTTAATCAAAATCGTTAGAGCCATTTTCAAGAAAATCAAAATTTTCGAAAAATTTTCCATGTAAAGGGTAGTTTAGGGTGGGGCTATTTTCTTCAAAATCTTCGTGTCACATCCTTGAACGACATTAAACTTAAATACCAACTTGGGTTTTTAACCGACTTTTCGTTTTTGAGCTATGCTGTCCACAGACTGACAGACTGACAGACTGACAGACACACAGACAGACACACAGACACACACACGGACCTTTTTCTAAAAATGCTTTTTTTGTATTCAGGGGGCCTCAAAACATGTATTTCCGGTGAAATCTCGACTTCGAATTTTTGGGTGGAATACAATACTTCCCCTACTTACCAGTAGAGAAAGTAAAAAAGTTAGAATATTCAGGGGCAGTGTCCCTCTTAACTGCTGACGCGATATCTGCAAATTTTACGGAGGTGCATCGAGAAAGAATTGTGGGTATGTAAGAAGCCAATTTGTCATTTAAAGACATTGTTCGAAGTCGTATATATTTATAGTGAACAACACGTTAAGTGGGCCTCAATGAAGTGTGTGTGTGCCTAGATGTTGTGACTTTTGCTCCGCTACTCCGAGGTGGCCCAAGTCCTGCACTTAGTCCCTCAATTGCTGCTCGATGGGTATCCCTCCACACCTTTGTCACTGTATGGCCTAAATTTACAAATGAGTCGTCTGTATAAAAAATTGGTTTCCCCTTGTCCCTAAAGCTTTTTATGTCTTTTAAATATCTATGCGATAAAATCGTCTCTTATTAATATGCATTTGTTACCACTTCTTTCATCTAAACTCCAAATCATGTGAGAATCGACTCAGAGCTCTTGAGAAATTTGATAGCATATCATCACTATTGACCCGTGGTCAAATTATATTCAACGTGGGTGGAATACTTTCAAACACAAATAATGAGTTCGCCGCACTCCGCTTTACACTGTTCTATCATATTGCATTAATCTAGTGTTATTTGTTGTTTTCCACTCCCTTTTGCTTTCTCCAGTTAATCTCCTAGTGTTTAGGGGTTATTAGCTTTTCTTCTCTTCTGAAAAATGAACATAATACACAAATAACACGAGTATGTATGTAGAGACTAAACACTTCACTTCAATAAAATTGAGTTAAAGTCAATACACCAGCAACGATCGTTTCGACACAACTTTGTGCCATTATCAAAGCGAACTGACCTTGACCACCTGAGCTACGAAAGTGCTACAACCTAGCACTGACGTCACGTTTACGTCACTCGCCCTGACATGTGATGAGGTCATTCCCCACCCCTCATCTCAAAGCGAATTTAGTAACAAAATCAGTAGAAGGCATTTCAAAATTCATATCATAGTCCCTGTTTTTCAAAATAAATATTTTCTCCCAAATCGTCAATTTAATGGGTCCATTTAATTGCTTTAATAATTTAATCTCTGGGTTTATTTCATGATTAAGTGACCAAAAATGATCTGCCATAGTTGATTTCCAAAATATTTTTTTTTCTGGTCTCCAGATAACGTTTTGTTTTCCCAATGTAAATCTTATCGCAGTCTAGACAGTCAACTTGATAAATGCCAGACTTCTTGCAATTTGGGATTTTGTCCTTTTTAGAAAAGTTAAGCAAATGTTTTGTTATATTTATTTTGAGGAGCAAAAATTTTTTACTAGCCCAAGGGTGGTAAGTAAACTTTGTAAATTTGCAGTCGTCTTTTATTTTTTGAGAGTGAAAGCTCCATTTTGCGTTTTGATATTTAAATTTCTCTATCTTTTTATGGATAAATTCTGTACTACAACCATTAAGTAACCCCTGTTAATGTGTTCATATTCTAATATATTCTAGTATATATTCCTAATATATGGATACATTGCACAATTTTAGTCATATTTCGCTGTTGCCACAATATGTGCTGGAAGTGCTTGCTTTTAAAGAGTACGCGGTTCGAATGTGTCACACATGTGAGGAGGGTGAGCGTGAAGCCAATTCCACTCTTGGCTTTCGCTTCTCTTGGAATTTTTATGAGCCCAAGCTCGTCCTTTGTTCCTGCAGGGCTTTCGACGTCATGGCTTGGTTCGGGTGCGGCGACAGTAAGCGGAGAAAAGGAAACATTCTCAAGGGCATTTGACAGCTCTACGTGGGGACTATAATGCACCAGCTCAGGGACGTAAACGCCCGGCCAAAAGTGAATACCCTGACCTCAATTCAGGTCAACAATATGAAATAAGCTGGCAGGTGTTTGTCTGTAGCCTAGACAGCGGACTAATCTCTTCTGCATTTCCCGTTTTATACAGAGTGATGTCCGCTTATAAACTGCTGCGAGGAGGGAATAAAGATCGGATGAACTTGCACTCATATGACAATCTCTACCCTTTCTTCCTTGCAAGACTTATTCTTTTATTTCAAATATTAATGGATATAAAAATGTGTAGAAATAGTTTTATTGCATATTTCCTTGTAGGTGCAAGTGAATACAATAGGCTCAATTGACAGTAAAACAGTTAAACATCTTGTCGCTGTGCCATAGGTTTGAAATTCCGATCTCTTTGCAAGGATATTACAAAAAGGTGAATAACTACATCATATTTGACAGGAGTATAGTAGTGTAAAACTAAAACTAATTAATACCTAAGGAATATCTTGGCAATTACGCTCCTCAAAAAGGATGAATAAATGAATAAGTAAATAAGTAAATAAATACTCCTAAATAAGTAAATAATTATGTATATATATATATATATATATATATATATATATATATATATATATATATATATATATATATATATACATACAAAAACAGGCAGATGGAGGCGGCGCCGTGGCCGAGCGGTTAGCGCGCTCGCCTACCACCTAGGCGGCCCGGGTTCGATCCCAGGGACCCGCATGTGGTATTCGTGGTGGACGAAGCGGCGTCAGGGCGGGTTTTCTCCGGGTACTCCGGTTTCCCCCGCCATCTCATTCCACCGGTGCTCCATCTTCATGTATCATCAGTGTCACCGCCTGCGGTGCCGTAGTAGTAAAAGCGGGCGTTAAACACTACAACAACAACAGGCAGATGGACATTCACACGAATTTATTTATTCACTGACTCACTCCCCATTCATTTATTTATCGTATCTTTAACTACTAGGTAATTTTACAAGCATAAACAAGTTAACAATACAATAATGTAACGAAATAGTGTGACAAGAAAAGAAACAATTGAGGTTCCTGAGGTCATCCTGCACATCCACTGGTACACTGAATGAGTCTCTTGGCAGCTTTATTTGTGATTTCCTGTGATAGTGAGAAGGTATCCATACCTCGCTTACTCATATCAAAGAGAATTTTGACCTATTGGGGAGTTCCAGATCGGTCGAGCTATACTGTGTGTGAAATAAAGGTCAGGTAACCTCTAACCTGTAAAAACGTCCATTCCATTCATTTATATCCTGCGGAATTAAGGGCGGTAAGCAGCTTTCTTTTTGAACTGGAGTATTCCTGATTTTCATTTTACGTTCTGTATAATATGGATGAAGTATTTTGAGTGTATTCAGAAGAGCGTCTAGATCGTTAATGTATTAGAGAGCCAGTGTACCTGCATCAGTATTGCCTACAGTGTTTTCAAAGAAACTTTTGACTTGGAGAAAATTAGAGTGAAACTGTGAGGTTCTGTTTCTATGATGGAATTGACCGGTTTCAATAATTCGGCATACTAAGTTATTATTTCTGTTTCTACCTTTTTAACAGTATGTTTTATCTGAGATTGAGATGTTCTTCAACATCACGATCCTCAAAAAGATCTTCTATGGGTTCGAGCTGATCAGCTAGGGATTGTGTTTTATCAGCAATTATTTCTATGGAAGTTTCGCTAGAGAGGGAATCTGGGTTAGGGCGTTTTAGATTAAAATGCCAGGCTCCTTTGCTGCTGTGTGACATTTACGTTGGGTTTTTGGTATCGAAACATTTTTCTCCTTGTTTGTATCATCTTCTTTACTGGAAGATGCTGGTGTACCTGTTAGTTCCTTTGTTTGGGGCTTATTACATTTCTTAAACTGTGGGAACTGTGCTAAATCACTGTTAGTATCTTCGCATGGCGGATCAAAATCACGTATTTAGCAGCTGCCTTTTATTGTTTGCATCAAAAGCAGGTGGATGTGTCGGAATGGCGTAAATCGAATAGTTTGTAACCTCGTAGTTTATGTTAAAGTAACTTGGCAAGGTCATCAGGGGAGACATACATTTGTCTTCTGAAGCTTAAGAAATGGGAAAACACAGGTTTGTTGATTCCTGTCCTTATATATGTAATATTGGACACTGGTTTGACTACACATTTATTTAATACCATTAGTATTGTATTATTAGACATGGCAGGGCACACGTTTGAGAGTACAACCCTCTTATTCGGTATTATTAGCTGTCTTAGTTGACAAGATATATTGTTAACTTGTATTACAGTGTTTTCATGTTAAATCTTCGACCAATTTGACACTTGAGAGATAAACACATATTCTGGAACTGCAAATGCGTGATATATACCAAATATTGCCCGCAGCGGTTAGTTTACTTATTGCCATTGCATAGCCATCGTGAGATTCAATAATTAGCACTTGTTTTTTTTTTTCGGAGTAGTTAACATAACTGATCCATATCTAGGCTGGGTACCAGACGTCATGGTTTTCTTTGGGTTACGTTCAAAGGTTATATTGGATTAAGACTGCTCTGTTGGTAGTTTTGAATAATGGAAACTTTTATCAGTCTTTGACCGTTTACAAGTAACTTAAAAATCACTGAAAATTTCCAGACATTATTATGTACCAAGAATTTCAAAATATCTACACCTTAATTTTCCCTAAAATATCTTAAAGATATAGTTTTTAAGGAAAATCGCAGGTCACTTTTGAGAAATTTAACATTTTTAAAAGATTTTAATGGAAAGCGCAGTTTGTGCTCAGGATTTCTTTTCTTTTTTTGAAAATCGTTCTGTCGCATCCATGGCAGATGCTGAAAATAAATTCTAAGTTCGGTACATATACGACTTTTCTTCAGATACGCACCCGTACACAAACACGCACGCATGCACCCACACACACACACACACACACACACACACACACACACACATACACAGAATGCGTTTCTAGGATCCAGAGCGTCTCAATGTATTTATTTCCGGGGAAATTCGGTATCGAATTTTTGGATGGAATGAAATGCCTCCTCTGCTTACTATAAGTGCCTGCTAGAGAAAGTAAAAATATGTTACATTAACATATTATTCTGTGACTATCATTTATTCTGTTTATCTATAATGTCTAGAAGTATTGTAAGTCACCCAAAACTTCGATATCGAGATTTAATCTGAAACGCATATCTTGAAACTCCACGAATCACTATATATCTTATACATGGTGGAAGGGAAGTCATTGCATTCCTTCTAATATTTGCTTCATAGAAGCATTACAAACAAAAAGTTGAATGGCATTTTGTTCTTTGATCAGCCGATTTCGAAAAAAAAAAAAAAATGATCTTTCATCCAAATTGGATGCGTAATTCCACAAGAATGTACGAATGTTACTTGTGAGATGCGTAGAGTAACGTATTTCTGACATACTTTCGGTAATAATACATCACACAGGATTTCCAAATAATTAATCTCTTAACAAACGTGAAGGAATACTCCAAACAGCTTTTTCACACGTGCAGTAAACCGACAACGCTGCGTTGAGGTTGATCAGGGAATTGAGCTGGTTTGTGGATGTAGACAGCTCGGGCACTTTCGCTTTCGCTTTAATGTTTTGAAAGTTAACGCTTGTGATTGGGCTACACTCGCGCAGTAAACACAGAAGGACAAGGCAGGGTATTTTGTTTGTGTTTTCAAGAAGCACCGTTACTGTGCTTGTTTATGACACCCACACAATCTGCAGTGTTGCCAGCTTGTTCTCGAGAAAATTAAAATATCTCTGTAGGAAATGGCCAGGGACAAAAACGTAACATACAAAATCTGTTCCAAATATCTAGATCTATCACTGGTTTACATTAATGTAATACCTACTCTTCCACCCGGTATATTTAAACAAGCAATTCTTGTGTATATAGAGTGTAAATGATTAACACCGCATGAATTTTACTAGTGATAGACGGCTTATAGGCAATCAATTTGAGATGGGAAATCTATGGTCTAGGACAGGGGAAGACAGGTATCGTTGCTGTGACGTCAGCTCTCTCAGCTCACATGCCCGCAACGACTGCCAGTTACACGTGTGACGTCACAGCGTAGAAGAGGAAAGGCGTGCGTGACTTCGCAATTTTAATGCTGACTCTTTCAATTACGGAACAGTCACTGATTATAAATAATTACATTTCGGCTTTATGCCATATATATGAATTCTAGTTTATGTGAATAGTCATGTTATAACGCTAATAGAACAGTAATTATAACTATTTTGCCTGAGTTAGAGGAGAGCTATGCAGAACCATTAAGTGGACATTTTCCGACATTTGCCGTTTTGCTTTTCTTTAACTAGTTTGTCAATGTTAGGGCGTAATGTACGGCACATTTGTAACGGAAGGCTGCATGTTAGATTGTGATCTGACAATATGCTTCGGGATTTTGACTTAGAAAGGTTCATAACAGAAAAGAATGCTTCGCACACATACGTAGAATCAAACATACGTAATATCCGTGCAACAAGGGCATATAACCTCAGAAATCTGGTTTGAGGAACATTCTTATAAAGATCAGCCAAGTCTTCCTCGTGTTTATACTTGTCCTTCAGCAAATCGTCGCACTGTAAATTTATCAATTCAATTTGCTACCTGCTAGAAACATTGTTAACATCCAATGAATACGGGGTCGCAAACATCTGAAACGTAGTTGACAATGTTTCTACATCTGAAGCCTGGTCTCAAACTAGTGTGAAACACGGGGAACTGAACACAAACACAAAACCAGTACACAACGTCAACAAAAACAGAATAAAAACAAAATTCGCACTAACGCCGTTAAGATCCCTCAAACAACAAATAAAAATCCTCAGACTAGGCTGAAGAGTGTTCTCCCAAAAAAGAAAGTTGTAAACATGCCCAAATAACATTTTTCATATTCATTCAGTTTCGTGCAAGTAGCGCCGCTGATCTATGCAGCACAGCGGTACACTGCTCTCGCCTGACGTCACACGAACGTACAAGGTGGCTCTTCGTTTAAATACGTCACACGGCCCAAAGTTGTCTTCCCCTGATCTAGCTCAATGGCTATGCTGCCCGGACGTGAAGGCACTCACGTATTAAAAGCGCAGGTTCAAACGCTCACAACCCCATATTCTGTATGCTCTTTTTTCTTTCATTCTTCATAAGCACATGATTAATCTAATTTGTTTTACCCGAAACATTGGTGTCGCTGTAATGTTTCGGTTAATTAATGTTCAAACTTTTTGTTTCAAGTTTGTTTAACTATTATTTACACTTGCGTGACCTAAATAGTAGCTACAGACTGAGAATTTTGTTTTCACTTAAATGAGATGATTCAAGCCTAATGCAATGTTACTGTGCGCTGAAGGAAATAGGAAATGTGACGTGGGTGACTCGAGTAGGAAACAGTCACCACGTGGTAGTGTTAGTGTCTTCCAGGGTTATAAAGGTAGTATTAGACATTTGTCATGCTAACAGATCAGCGTCTCTTTGGAGAGTTTTAGTATTTTGTGCTATTACTTGGTGAACTGTTTACAGCAGGTCAACTGTTGGAAGGAATGTTTCTGTTATTGACATGGACAAATAGCCTACAGTCACCTTCAGACAAATGACAATACATAACCCCCCATAACCCCTCATCAGATGTGAGAACAAGCAAAAGTAAACATTACACTGTGCATTGCATATCATGGTCGTATTATGGCAATTTAAACCAAACGTACATTTCTCTCAAAATGGAAAATAGAGGAGAGAGAAAAAAAAAAAAATACTGCGAAGCAATTTTCTTCAAAATCTTCGTATCGCATCCTTGATGGACATTAAACTTAAATACCAAGTTTGGTTTTTAACAGACTTTTCGTTTTTGAGTTATGCTGTCCACAGACTGGCTGACACACAGACACATACACACTTATACACACAGACCTTTTTCTTAAAATGGTTTCTTGGATTCAGGGTGCCTCAAAACATATTTCTTGTAAACTTCGACATCAAATTTTTGGGTGGAATAAAATATAGATCTGGTTTAAGGACACGTAATTTATTGATGTTGTCTTCAGGGTGATCAGCCGTGTTAAATTGATAAAAGTCAAGTTTTCGGCCATTGTAGACTCCATGAACTTCTTCAGGAGTCCTGCAAGGCTTATACGAAATGCGTATTGAAACCGTTTCAGAAAATACTGTAACAAATGAAGAAAACACCAGTTACTGCTATTCACACTTTATTGCCTTTAGTCAGTTAGCGTAGTGCTAACGTTACACTTAGATTACTTTTGTACCAGCTCAGAGCAACAGAACAACTGCCGAATCACAAATAAGAACTGTCAGATTAGACTCGCACTGAACTGCTCGTCGGCACGATTCCTGAACGCTTCGTATACGTCTTTTTCCCTGCTGCCCGGTGCTTGGCAGCGACTTATATAGGTCCTTAGACAGAGGGAAAGTTCTGGAGGTAGAATATTCGGGAGTGCCTGTGGCGGAAAGGTCCAGAAACCGCACCGCCATGTAATAGCTATTGTCTCGTACGCTCCTATTGTTGTCGGCGGCCTGTGGCGGAACGGTCCAGAAACCGCACCGCCATGTAATAGCTATTGTCTCGTACGCTCCTATTGTTGTCGGTGGCAGGTCGTTAGGTCACCGGCGGGCGCGGTGACAATACGTAACACTGATAGGAGTAGAGAAATAAATCATTCGTACAATAGATATGAAAATTATGTTTTTTTTTTTTTTTTTTTTTTTTTTTTTGTTTTTTTTTTTCAGATAAGACCGATCATTAATATTGGTAATAGCCTAGGAAATACTCGACTTGGTAAATGTTTCTGCGTATTTTACTTCCTTAGAACAACTAACCCTTGTTTGAGATTTCCAGTTGTATGTCTAGCACTGTGTTATGGATTATGAATCAATACTTTTATATTCATATCTATTGAAATAATTTCAAAGATGCCTCCCCACTCTCACCATCCGGGCACTGTGTCCTCCAGACGCAGCCAAGGCCACAAATTCGGCATAAAAGCTGTTATAGAGAAGAAACTCGTATCATCCTGCCAATACAGTATTCTATGGCGCTTGAATCGAGCATACGTTGAAGAGATATTTTCATACCTAGCATTACATTTGTGGGGAAAAAGCTAAGACAACTTTATATTCGAATAATGTTCAGAATTCCACCTCTTAGACGCACACTATAAATCAGAAGTGTTTTGTCAGGCACCACCTGTTAACTCTACTGTACTTTAGCAGTAGGTTCTTGACCTGTTAAACATATATCATTTGTTCCTTTATACGAGCAGTTCCTCTGCTGGATTATTGAACTTCTTATTGGTATAAAAAGAACAAACTACTTTGGTTCAGAGGAAATATTTTTCCAATATACACCCAGTTTTGCGAGCGTAAAGTCTGCTCCTTGAGAGAGATTAACAAAGAAAATGGCATTTTTAAAAGTACTCCCAATTGAAAAATACTCACAAGTGAAAAACATTACTAAAAACGTGGTCTCCTTTATCAATAGGTTCGTACATTTTAAAACCACAAATTATGCTTTTAAAATTATATCGAATATCATATACAGTATATAAAATTGGTGTATACGCCTTTGAAATGTTATTTTTCAGCAATATAATGAGACAGAAATATAATTTTTAGACAGTTGATAGTAGAAGTCGGACCTTAAATTCTACCAGTGTTCCTGGAAAGTCAGGGCTGGCGGAACACTGCTTTGACGAAGACCACAGAGCTAACTTCAAAGAAACGACCATTGTGGCAAAATATAGCGGTTTATGGGAACGGAGAGTTAAAGAGGCTCCGTCCATCTCCTCCGAGAAGAGCACACTGAACCGGGACGCCGGATTGCTGTTTAGACCTTCCTGAAAACCAGCCTTAAAGTTGGAGATTTACCGACTCAGAAAACACAGATTCCAACGGAGCGTTGAGCCACTTCCAGATTAGACTTGGTGTTTTCGATTCTGTACGTATTGAGTCTTGTTAAGGGACGCTGGGGGTGAAATTTTGGTCAAAATTGTCAAAAAGTCGAAAATTGTTTTTTTACCTTAAAATGTTCCTGGAACACCTGTGCATTTGGATCAGCTAACATTTTTCATGTCCCCCACTCCATGTGGTCATTACGGCCCTTTCAAGTAGCGCTCTTCCCTTAACATACACAGGATGCTCCTAAATAAAAGCCTTGTTTTTCTCAAAACTACATTTCTGCACATTCCAAAAGAAGGTCGCGCCTGAGTTTTGCTTCAAATTCAATGAAAATTTCCAAAAGTATTCATAAATAGCAGCTAAACAAAACTATGCTTCAATATTGATGTTATCATTAACATGAATTCCAAAAACATTTTTTTTGTATGAAAAAGATCAATACTTTTTAAGATTAAATTTTCTTTGTTATTAAACAAATATGTACAGCATAATCAGCAAACATATTTGAAATATCTCTTCATACAATTATTATCCATGTTTTAGAGTACCAGTTCTGGCAATATAAATGAATTTTGAAAAGTCAATAGACGCGAGCTCTATTTTGAAAATGTGCGTATTAAGTTCATAAAATAATTTATATATCATAAACGATTTGTCGAATTTCAATGAAATTTGGTGTACCTCCTATTCTCATATAAATACAAGTACAGTAAAAATTTCAGAAAAATCTATCAAGAAATGTGCAACTTTCAAATTTCACTCCCAGTGTCCCTTAATCATTCATCATCCTGATGATGGGAGGGATGCACATTCCCGACACGCCGATGGCTCTTCACCACTACATCTGGATCGAAACCCGATACATCTTGTATATGTTCGTCGCCTATAAAGCTTCAGATCATACTTTAATTTGCATTGTTGATTTTGCCGTAAATACTTAAACTGGGCGGGAGGCAGTAATCTGTCATTAACTCGTCTGTCGCTTAAACGAAGCACCGCAGCCAAAAAAACTTCCCCTAACAGAAAGTGTTTAAAATAGTGTTGTCTATCAGGTCCCAAAGTTTGTCGGTGTAATGTTTGGACAGTGGGTTGATCCACGTTCACTTCAGAGCTTAATCGACATTTACTAACTCCAGGTGCTCTCACAACTCTATTCAGAACTTGCCATTGAAAGGACAGAGTCTCCTGTATTCTGGGTCATACAGAGGAAGTCTAAAGTCACCAGACTCCCTTAGGCATTTCCCTATTGATGTAAACCTTCCATGATGAGAGATATGTCGATTAGGAAGTCTTTCTTCATACCTGCACTGAAATCATCAGCTTTAACACGCGTGTCATTTCAGAGTTTGTCAATGCTCCATATTTCTTGAAAATGATGCTTAAGGAGTATCCATAGATGAAACATGGAAATGTTTCAGTTTGTATTCAAATATTATAGCAAATATGTTGCTGCTTCATTGTCACAATTATAACAGCTTCGTCGCATATGAGCCATCTGTCAGCCTTTCACTTCAGCTGTTGGTTAACCTTGAAAAAGCAATGTGGAAACTACAACCCACTGCCTTCTATGATATAATTTATAGTACGATTGCGTAAAAAGGATGAAAAGTCCTGATGCCATCTTCGACAACAACGCCATCTGAAAATTCAAGATAAACTGTGCGAGCAGTGCACATTCATTAAGTGGAACTGCTTTTCCCTACTGGTTTACAACTTTGGAACGCAAAGTAGAGGGATGGCCTGGTAGTACTGTTCCTCAGGCCTATTGTAGACCTTGCCACTTCACAAGTTTAGATTCTTTGGAAACCAAAGCACCTTATCGATGTACAAATGAAATATTAATTCTGGACAACCTTCACTTTAAATTTAAAGAAAGATTCGGAAATCTTGCTGTTATGGAATAAGACATGTAACTATTTTCTAACGTTTTGAATTTCAGTGTAACACATAGTCATCTTCATTTAGAATTGGAAGTAATTAAAAAAAAAATTAAAATGTAAAAGATGGTCATGTTATACGGAATGTCGAATTATCAGGATTCTGCTACATTTAGACATTTCATCTGTGAGTATTCTCAAGTTTAAAGATAACAGATGTTCGAAACATTGAGTGCCATGTTCTTGTTCAGTATCTCGGGTTGCCTGTTGCACGTGATCTTCCCTAATAGAACGAACTACCTTCTGTTGAGAGGATAAAGCCCTTTATTTTCCGGCTGAACGTGTAATCTGCTTTCTCAAACAGGAAGTTTAATAAGTTCCATTCATGATCCATGAAGCCAAGAAAAGGATGATCTCTGCTAGGCATGCAACTTCAGGGAGTGCCTTATTAGAGTTTCAAACAAAACAACGTTATGCCGTTACTATAGAGTCAGACAATTTTACAAGAGAATATCCGAGTCTATCTGGAGAACCTTGCATTTACAGCCACAGCATTATATTCAGACGTATCAAAGCTACTGCTATGAAGGATACTCGTCGAGTTTGACATTGGAAACTTGTTCATTCTTTCAAAACTATTATTTGTAAAGGAGGCAGAAATATGTTGCACGCCTGTACCCTGTATGGTTTAAAAGATATGCTGAAAAGAGCAGATGCTCACCCCGGGGAAGGTGGGAGAAAATTCGGCTGCTTCTATCCAATCAGTGCTAGACTGAAGAGGCAATTATAAATGGACTTCTGACGTTTCTGCACGCAAAAAATGTTTTCTACCACCACTAACTGGCATTATGGAAGAGACTTTCCAGTTTTATGGTTCTAGAGACTTCGCATAGTGAACAGACCTACTCCTTCAAGTATTCGCTCGTTTTGCTTTTGTTTGGGTTTTTTTGTTTTTTTAATTTATTTAGAGTCGCTTCAACAATTACGTCATATCGCGACTATTCTATGTAATACAGCGGTGTACAATAAACTTGTTACAATTATTTAACCACAATCATGAAAATACAAATCAACAAATCAGTACAACAAAAATATCCTTCATATTATATTTTCGTATGTAAGTCTGTACTTTTGAGAAATGATAATACCCTTCTGCAGTTGGATGGCGTGTTCAGAATGGTGGATAAGTCTCCAGTGATGTGATGAAGCTGTCGTTGTGTAGCGTATTGCTTGCATTCTGTGAGGAGATGTTTTACTGTGTTGCAGACTTCACATTGTGGTGGCTGGCCTTTGCTGAGGAGGTATGAGTGGGTTAACCGTGTATGACCAATGCGGAGACGTGAGATAATCACCTGCTCTTTCCTGCTAAGAGAACAGACAGGGGAAGAATTAGTGTCTCCTTTCCTTACCATGTGTAGTTTTTCTGGAGGCAATTGATTCCAGGCCTGGTTTTGGTTTTTGTTTATGGCAGTAGCGTCGCCTACCGACGTCACCTCGGTGGAGGTGACTTATGCTCAAGTGCCTGAACCTGTGCGTATATCTACGCACAAACTGGCCAGATGGCTTGTAAATGTATCCGTTTCACTCACTGCAAATAATTATTAAATGGTTGTATTCTGATCGCTGCAATTTTTGTATTCGCCTCGGTAATTCAATATTCTTGTTATGGGATACGAGCGGAGAATCAAATTTAAACTGTTTATTGTAATTTTAGAATTCCAATTTTTGTTGGTTTATATAAATTTTAATGCATTCGCTTGTCTAATTGTTTTGATACATGCAGAGCGAGATATTGGCCTGTTTGGCGTTTTGATATTGTGAATGAGAAATTCTAAATTTCCATGCTGTTGTTGTAAGGGGAGATATATTTATATCAATAATTGTTAAAAACACTTTTGCCACTGCGTGTTCATGGTTGAACATTCCAGTATTAAAGCATATATTTCAAGATTCATGTGAAGGAAGGGACAGGATGAAATATTCGTGTTGTAATTTCTCTTTAATTACTCTTTGGGTTATTTCACAACAGTATTATAGGGGGAGTACCTTGGCAGTATGGTGATCTTGTCTATTCTTCCGTTTGGAGTTTCTAGATAGTCCTTCCAACTAGTTTGATATGCTAACCTATTATTTCCAAGCTTTTAAACTATATTCTATGAAATAATAGACAAACATGTGCATTCAAATTAAAAACAGAGCACACGTGCTTTCTAAATACACTTGATTATTATTCATTAATATTTAGGAAATTTAAAATGATTGAACAACAAAATCGCTTTATTTCTCTTGTGTTGCAGATTGAAATAAAACTTCTGTGTTGCAGGTATGATTGGTGCAAAATAGCGCTATAACTCGCTCCATAGCCTTTATGGATACATCAACGCCTTTTAGTAAAACATTACGTTTTATCTCGCTACTAAAATGTTTGAACAGCCGACCAGAATATGGCCATATTCTTTACTTCAAATAAAATGTCTGAAGACTTGAGTATTGCTATTCTCACCATAGATGTGTGCTATATCCAACCATGTCCCTTTTCATGGGATGCTTTAAACATTCTCAAAACATTTTGAATAATACCATGAAGGATTCTACCGTCTACCCTTCCTCCCTTTATAGCCTTTATCCATACTTTCCTAAATCATCCTTCGTATGGCAAACACTTGAGGGGAGAATAAATGGCAGAAATTGCCAGAAATAGCACTCATTTCCTTTCCATGCGTACGGACTACGAATTTTATAGCCCTAAAAATTGGGCACTTAGATTTCACTGGAAACAGAAAATGTTTGGCAGCCCCCTGAATAAATAAAACGCATGTGAAAAAAACTCAAAAACTTGAAGTCGGTTAATTATCCAATTTGGTGTTTAAATTCAGCAATATTAGAAATATTGGAAGGGAGATCATTACATTCCTGCTAATATGTGCTTTATAGAAGCATTAAAAACAAAAAAGTAGAATGGCATTTTGTTTTTTATCAGCCGATTTTGAAAAAAAATAAATGGTTTTTGATCCAAATTGAATGCGTAATTGTACAAGAATGTACAAAGATAATAGTTCGTTAGTTGTAAGATGTGTAGAGTAACTTATTTCTGACTAGCCTTGGTAGCAAAGACATCACACGGGCTTTCGAAATAATTAATCATTGAAAAGACGTGAAGGAATACTCCGAACAGGTCTTTTAGACGTAAAGTAGGTCGACAACGTTGCGTTGAGGTTGCTGTGTGGATGAAAACAGCTCGGACGCTTTCGCTTTTGTTTAATACTCTGGTAGCTGACGCTTGTGTTTGGCCTACACTCGCACAGTAAACACAGAAACACAAGCCAGGATGTTTTCATATTCTGAAGACGCACGGTTACGCTGTTTGTTTATGTACAGAGGTAGTGAAAGTAACACCCACACAATCTGCAGTGTTGCCAGCTTCGACAAAACTAAAATACCTTCGTAGGAAATGATCAGAGACAAACACGTAAGATACAAAATGTGTTGCAATTACCGAGATATACTATTGGTTTAAATTAATATAATGACTTCCCTTCCACCCGGTATATAAGCCTAGGGACCGGCAATGTTTATAGAAGCTTGCATCCTATTATTTACCTGATGCGCAGATTCATTACATTATGTGGTCCTTCTTTTATGTTTAACTAATTTTTAAGCATATGATGTTATTTAATAGACGTGCAGTAATAAACTGTGCGTTTAAGGTTTATAACTTTTCGAATTTAACCCAACAAGGTTAGGACTGCGTGTTTCTGTTTAAAGATGTATGGTCATTCCACGGTTGAAAGTGATCACACCTATTTGACACCTTCTGAATTCCAGAGTTCTTTTTAATGATCTATATATCTTCATCTTCATCCTCATCCTCAACTTCATCATCAGGAATTCCTCAAATACTTCCCAAACGCAGCTGGTATCGCCATCTTACAACGTGGTATTAAACTGTAGTTAAGAATACAAGTTATAGTAAGTTAAACTGAAGTTCAACTGAAGAATAAAGTTGGTAATGCAAAATAAAGTTGCAGTTTAAACTTAATGGGGTTTAAACCATCTTTATAAAACTGTGCCTAAAAGAAGTAGCTTGTATTGGTATTGTTCTTGGAGTTTGTCCTAGCAAGTCCATTATGAACTTCTAGGGTGCATATATTGTCAAATATTGTATCACAGTTGCTCAAAACTTACTGTTTTCCTGATATCTTTGATGAACCCCAAGCTCCCGATAACTGGAGGAGGGAAATACACACTTTCAGAAGAAAGATTAAAGAATATAAAAGAAGTTTCTGCCTTGTGAACCTCTTGAACTCCACATATAAGGGTTAAATCTGAGTACACACTGGGGAAGAAATCAATACGTGAGGCTTATCAGCTTCGTACCACGTATTCTTGTCGGGACAGCTTCCTCACCCGACCTAACCTCCGTTCGTATCGAAAATCTAACGATTTAGAAGGTTGGTGGGATAATTTGCATTATTTGTTTGTGTCTACACTTAGGTTACGAAAAATGTCACTCCTCAGCCACGTGAACTTAATTTTTCTTTTGTTACTTTGAATTTATATACGACTGAATTAAAATATGTCTATGTACCTTGTATCCCATTTTCAGAAGGTACTCTAACAGCTAAGCAGATATCCGAGTAATAGAAGGAAGAATCAGCTTAGCCAGAGGGGTGGATCTTGGCATGTAATCTTGCGTAAGTGGATTTGCGGGACCCACTTGTGGTATTCGGGGTGGACGAAGCGGTGCCTGGGCGAGTTTTCTCCGGCTTCCTCCGCCACTCATTCCGCCAACTGCTTCTTTCATCAATTTCGTCTGCATTGCATATCATCCTCTTCCTCACTCTCATACCTGGTGCTTGGCTGACCACCCGCTTCCAGGTCTTCACTCTGTCCAGTCCATAGATTTGCCTGCTCCCCGACAGGTGTCTGACCCTAGGCACTGGCTTGTAAGTCTCAGCGGGTTTAAGTCCTACACAGGAGAGGGTAATCAGGTAAAGAAAGAAATGTTTTCAGGTTGGTTGGTACCTTCAAGTAGGTATGCGCGTGTCATATAAGACATGAAGGGCGGAACGAATGTTGTATCGGAATTGAGTTCGAATGACTACATTATGCCAGTGTGTCGCTCATTGAAGTGTGAAGTCAAACGGATAATCAAATGCGTAGATATTTCGCGGCACAGTTATAATACGTAAAGAACATCACGTAGTTTTCCCTTAATGTATATTAAGGCACCATTTATCAGAAGATCTGCATTTATAACCGTAACACCGTGTATAGTAAAATTCATCATTCAAATTTCTCGGCTTGATACAAGACAAAAATGTTTCTTAAGTATCATGATTGTGGTGCCAAATATTGAATGACTTCTCAGTGAGCGACATTTGATATCTTCTCCAGGATATGCGTCTTTAATGAATCTGCTGCCGGCTGCTACAGCTGTAAACTGGGAATATTTCTCTCAGGGTATGCGCGAGTGCGTATTAGAATAGACAACAATAATTAAATTTGTTGATGCGTTTAATGGATGCTGGTAAATAAACTATTTGAAGTGAGTTAGGCTGTTTGAAGATGTAGAATTAACCGTTTCGGAATCTTAGCACAAGAAAATTTCACTCTTAAAATATTGTATCTCCTGAGACAGTTTTCATATTCTATCACCTTTTATTAGATAGCACAGTACAGGCATTGACTATCAGAAGGAGAAAAATAGTTTGCCAATACTTAATGCTTTAAAATAACTGTTTCCCTAATAACAATGACAAGCGTGGAAATGTACGGTTTAGACGCTGAAGAGCGTCCAAGTTTGAGAATATTCTTTTTGGTATCTTAATATAAAAGGTATGCACCCCTTTAGTCATCTGTGTACTGGGATGAACGACCTGAGCATGCGCTACCCCCCCCCCCATAAAGTTCTTGGTGCGCATCCTACTGCGTTACTTGTGCAGTTTCCAGTACAGTAACGCTTTTAACAGCAGTGCGACACATACCAGTACACAGCTGCTGAAATGGCCGACATGAGCTCCAGCACACTTTGATGTAAATGTACAGAATCACTTCAGCGTCGCATATTCAAATCGATGGATTGGTAAAGATGGACCAGTTCCATGGCCAGCACGATCACCAAATCTGACACTTCTCGACTATTTTCTTAACAGTGTGGTGTATGACAGTCCTGTAACGTCAGTGGAGGACCTTATGGCTCAAGTCCACGGAACGGTTCAAAATTTTCGAAGACAACCGCACGTGCATGAGGCTCACCACCGTTGGTATAGGCTCTGCAATGACGTAGGAGGTACACAGTTCGAAGCCCATTTATGATGTGCACAGCTCGATGTTGGGTTTGCTGACGAAATGTGAAAGCTACAGAGTCCAAACCGTGCATTTTCGGACATGGGTTCCTGTTTGAAAACCAGTTTGCCATCCCATACATTATATTAAGCGTTGTCAGTGTTTTTTGGGACACCTGTATATATATATCGCTCGACGTCCCCCGCCCCCCCCCCCTTTTTTGTGAAATCTTGTTACTTGATACTTATTGAAATAAACTTGAAAAGCAAAACGTTACCTAAATAAGAATTTTTGTCGCAATTGTTAAGTAATTTCCGAGATACAAGATATATAGAGATACATATAAATATTTCATAAGCACGATCATTTCAGCCGTAATGGGTTGTATTTCTATTTCAAGCATAGGTATAGACGGGACGAGCTGTAACACAAACTAATAGCTGGGTCAACTTTCTTACTGTATTCTGATAGCCCTGGAATAGGGCCGCTATTTTGCTTGCTGAAATCGATTAACAGAGAAATTATGGCCGAAATAAGGATTAGACTAATTGCGACTGTTATGCGTAGACTAAGATAGCTAAGTCAACTTTTTCTAGGTTTTCTAAAAGCCCTTGACGAGGCCTTTAATATCCTGGCCTGTTTTCTGAAATTGGCCCATTAGTAGAGAAATTATTGCCAAAATAAGGCTTAGAGTAATTGTGACTGTTACGCGTAAAATCGCATATAGATAAGCTTAAAAAGCAAAACCTTATCTGAATACAAAATTTGATCGAAATCGTTAGAGCCGCTTCCAAGGGGTGTGTGTGTGTGTGTGTGTACACATACACACAAAGTGTACATGAATAACTCCGCACCAATTTTTCTGGTAATAGAGGATTCATAGACAATCAATTTGAGATAGGAAACCAATGGTCTACTACGTCAAGTTAATAAGTTATACGTATTCAAAGTAACTCGAGATTGTGACCAATAAATCATAACAGAAAAGAAATGTATCAATATTATCCACTGGAATCGAAATAGTGGTTATTAGGAACTTATTGAAGCCTGTCTGCTGTCTCTCTATGGAAGCACTTCTAAATTGTAGCACTACGAAAAGCGCTTAAATTGGACACTTAACATGTGTCTGCACGCCACTGCAATGGATAAAAGGTTGTGGCAAATGGCTGCAGAAATATAGGGCACTTCTAAAACGTATATTTTGGCCGCGCGGTTAAGCCGACTGACAGTGGACAGTGGAAAATTTTGATTTTCTTAAAAATGCCTCTTAACGATTTTGATTAAAATGTCACATATGATATTTTTATGACAAATGAAATGTATATTTTAAATTTTCTGGCTATAGCCTAGGTAGATCTGTGTACTCTGGATGCCTTTTGAATAACTTGTAAACCTTAAGAGATAGATCAAATCTTACTCTACAAAAACTGTAGATGTTACTAAAACACACAATTTATGTCCGAATAACTTTTTTGTAGCGTGAACCATTTTGGATATATTCGTTGTTATTTGTGCGAGTTTTGGAAAACTTAATCTTTCGTCAAATGCAACACCGTTGTTCATTTTTGTGTTAGCCGTGTAAACAGGACGGAATCTCAAAGCTTTAACAGATTTGACTGTCGCACAAAGCCTACTGTATTCTAATATTTCCCTTGCACTACAAGGAAATAAACAATAAGATAATTTATACAAATGTTTATCTTAACTGACACGAAGATATAGGAATAAGAGTTCATAAGAATGGTTAGTACAAGAGTAGAGAAAGTCATGTGAGTGCAACACATCAGATGTTTTTACTTTCTCTACTGGTAAGTAGGGGAAATATTGTATTCCACCTAAAAATTCGATGTCGAGATTTCACCGGAAATATATGTTTTGAGACCCCCTGAATCCAAAAAAAGCATTTTTAGAAAAAGGTCCGTGTGTGTGTCAGTCAGTCAGTCAGTCAGTCAGTCAGTCAGTCAGTCAGTCAGTCAGTCAGTCAGTCAGTCAGTCAGTCAGTCAGTCAGTCAGTCAGTCAGTCAGTCAGTCAGTCAGTCAGTCAGTCAGTCAGTCAGTCAGTCAGTCAGTCAGTCAGTCAGTCAGTCAGTCAGTCAGTCAGTCAGTCAGTCAGTCAGTCAGTCAGTCAGTCAGTCAGTCAGTCAGTCAGTCAGTCAGTCAGTCAGTCAGTCAGTCAGTCAGTCAGTCAGTCAGTCAGTCAGTCAGTCAGTCAGTCAGTCAGTCAGTCAGTCAGTCAGTCAGTCAGTCAGTCAGTCAGTCAGTCAGTCAGTCAGTCAGTCAGTCAGTCAGTCAGTCAGTCAGTCAGTCAGTCAGTCAGTCAGTCAGTCAGTCAGTCAGTCAGTCAGTCAGTCAGTCAGTCAGTCAGTCTGTCAGTCTGTGGACAGCATAGCTCAAAAACGAAAAGTCGGTTAAAAACCAAAGTTAGTATTTAAGTTTAATGTCTTTCAAGGATGCGACACGAAGATTTTGAAGAAAATAGCCCCACCCTAAACTACCCTTTACAAGGAAAATTTTGATTTTCTTGAAAATGGCTCTAATGATTTTTATTAAAATGTCATATGTTTGAGATATTTTTATGACAAATGAAATGTATATCTTGAAATTTCTGGCTATAGCCCCTGTAGTCGTATTTACTGTGGACGACTTTTGCATAACTGGTAAACCGTTAGAGATAGACCAAATTATACTATACAAAAAATGTAATTCTTGCTAAAATACACAATTTATGTCTCAATAAATTTTCTTGTAGGGTGAACCATTTTAGAGATATTCCTTGTTATGTGTGAGAGTTTCGGAAAACTTAGAACTTTCGTGAAATGGATCATCGTTGTTCATTTTTTTATATGTTAAGTGGGCAAAGGCAACAGAATCCCAAAGCTTTAAAACATTTGACTAATGCAGAAAGCCTACTGTATTCTAATATTCCCCTTGTACCTTCAAGGAAATAAGCAATAAAATAAGTTATACAAATGTTTATTTTAACACGAAGAAAGTATGGGAATAAGAGTTTGTAAGAATGGTTAGTACAGGAGTAGAGAAAGTCATGTGAGTGCAACACATCAGACTTTTTTCTCCCTTGTGTTTCAAATGTTAGAAACTTCTAATGCTGCACATTTAAGATGACTTAAGACAGTGGTAAAATCCTTTCTGATGAATGATAAAACACTGAAATAAATATGTTTCAGGTTCGATGTTTAAGCGGTTTATTTTTGTAACCGCGATGCTAGGCTATGCAGTGCTTGGTTCACATATAGCTGATTAGCAGCCTGTGGCATCGTAATCTAATGGAAGGGCTGCACTTGATAAGCCTGCTATAGACGAGAACACCGTCGCTTGATAAGTAATTTATATGGAATCGATCCCTTCCTGACTCGCCCCTCGTGCTACAGCTTGCATCTTGATACCAGCATGCTTGACTGACGAGCTGGTTAGTTCCGAGCGAGCAGTTAAAACTTTTAACACCCATGTCCCCAATATCTGACACTGCTGAAGCGTGTTGCGTGCACCGGAATTAAAAACACGCTTATTAGAATAGAAAATAAATAGCTTTGAGGCAATATTTCTACGTAAGTTCTCTAAAGTAATTTAATATGAAGTTATAGAGTTAGCAGAAAAGCCCCCTTAAATTAAGAATAGTGAATATAGTTGGTAAGGTCAGAATTCAACTGTCATTTTTCCATGGCTTGATCCGGCTCCACATTGGAGAAGATGGTGTCCGCAAGAATTAAGTGATTTATCCATATAAAGTATCTTACACACGAACATTTATGATGGCAGAGAAAGAAAATGTGACGATGTATTGAGTAAATGTATATACTGCGAAACGGCACGAAATATAGAGAAGAATATGGACTTACGAAAATTTATAGTCCGTGCACGTGGAGGTGTGGACCCGTAGCGTGATTCAAAGTGACGCCAAGTCGTTTGACGATTTCGATCAAATTTTATATTCAGACAGGATTTTTCTTACTAAGTTTATCTATATAGGTGACATTCCTGAAAAAAAAAACAAAAAAAAAAAAAAAAAAAAAAAAAACGCGATTTTACGCGTAACAGTCACAATTACTCTAAACCTTATTTTGGCCATAATTTCTCTGTGAATGGGCCAATTTCAACAAACAAGCCAGGATATTAAAGGTATTGTCAAGAGCTTTCAGGAAACCTAAAGAAAGTTGACTTAGCTATCTTAGTCTACGTGTCAGAGTCACAATTAGTCGAAACCTTATTTTGGCCATAATTTCTCTGTGAATGGGCCAATTTCAACAAACAAGCCTGGATATTAAAGGTCTCGTCACGGAAACGGCTCCAAAAATTAGGATGAAAATTTATATTTAGTTAACATTTTGTTTTTCACGTTTATATAAATATCTTCTCCCAAAAAACACGATTAAAAAAGGAAAAGAAAAGAAAAGCCGAGCCAAGCTCGGTCGCCCAGGTACTATTGAATATATTTGTTTAAAACTACAAATAAAAACAGCAGTATAAAGTGGATCTATATAAGTAATTAATTGACCTATTCGTTAACCTGTACTGCACCCGAGATATAAATAGAATAACAAAGAGTTATTCATGCTCATCACTGGTCATCGAAAACCTCCCCCCCCCCTTTATAAACATTTATTCGTCGCAAATTGTCGCATCAAAGTGAGTCATCTTGGATGTTGGTATCCAATTTAGAAATATATCATTGCAGCTTCTTCGGTTAAAACAAAGTAGGAGAGAGATGAATGAGTAAGCGCTAAAGGATATTATAAAATCTTCCTTTTTCTTTAACCTGAACAGTGGTAGATAAAAGTTAATCATTAAAAATGGATTTCCTCAACATTTAGTAAGAACAGTACAAAGTATGTATATAAATACAAAATTTAAATTGGAGAAATCCATAGAAAAAGATAAACTAGTAGAGATTAATTTAGGACTAAGACAGGGGTGTCCATAGTCACCTACCCTCTTTAATGACGCAGTTGTACGATGACAAACTATGCTCAGAACACATTTTAAAATAAAGGGGAGAAATGTTGATACATTGCTGTTTGCTGATGACCAGATTTTAATTGCGGAGACGGAAGATAACTTACAAAGAGCCATACATGAATTAAATAATATTACAAGAGAATATAATCTTCAAATTTCATATGAAAAAACAAACATGATGGCTTTTACAGGAACAAACTGTTTAAGAGCAAAAATTTGCATAAATGATAAACCCATCCAACAACAAAGTGATTTTAATTATCTTGGCTATATTGTGTCATATGCCAGCAATAGAGATATACAAAACAAAATAAACAAATTCCAAACAATATGTGGCACAATGAAAAGAACTTTTAAACTTTGTAATCGTCAAACTTTGTTAAAACTGTATAAAATAATGGCGCTCCCAACCCTGCTTTATGGGTGTGAAAACTGGGTCTTGACTATCTCACAACAGAAGAAAGTGGAGGCCACTGAGATGAAATTTCTGAGCCAGGTTGCAGGTTATAGACTCATAGACAAGAAAAGAAACGAGGATATTAGAAGAGAATTGGAAATTCAGAGTATAAATGAAACAATCATTGCATACAGGCAAAAATGGCAAGATCATGTGCAGAGAATGACCGAAGACCGTACACCACAAATAGTGCACAAGTATAAACCTGTAGGTAGAAGAAATGTTGACAGACCACGAATGAGATGGTCCGATCAATTTCCTTGAAGTCGGAACGAGCCACAAGGCTTATACCGTGATGATAATGATGATGACGATGATGATCATGATGATGATGATGATGATATTCAGAAATGCGATTTCTGCAATATGAGCAAATTTCAGACGCTGATACCGGAATTATTGCCCTGATATTGATGATTTAATACACACCAACTGAAATACCCTGCATCGCCCATGGTTTAAGATTTACCCCTAAAACTTTAAGGGCTAGGATACACTTCCCCAACAGTATTGTGCTTGTTTTGGAGGCATTGAAGACATTTAAAAATACTATTTAATATGCAACAAAGAGATAATTAAAACTCACAGGATGCTAAAAAGAACCAAATATAAACAAAATAAATATGTAATGAAAATGTGCAAAAGCATTGTTCAAAAACCACAAATATTATAGGAATAAAAAGGAGTAGAGAAACTCTACGAATGTGATGCGTTGCATTTCAATTTCGATAATACATATAGAAAATTATATGAATTGTTTGTAGAAAAGGGAGTAGCGAAAGAAGTGTGAATGTAATACATTGCAATTCTACTTCTATCAGAGAACGCTATGAATTGTATGTTTAAGGGCGAGTAGAAAAAGAGAAAACCGCGTGACTAATATTTCACAGTTAAATGGATACCACAAAGTCCTTTCCCATAAAAAGATACATATTCTTGCCAAATTACGCGTTGATCTGTCAAGTGGTTTTGGAAGTTAGCGGTTACTTATATACAAACATCCACATTTAGAGGAAACATTGTACTCCACCCAAAAACTACATGTCGAGATTTCACAGGAAATATGTTTTGAGGCCCCCTGAATACTTTACCAATATAGTAGTCAGCAGCAGAATATTCGTCAAAGACTGAGATACTGGAGACAACACTAACAGTGTGGCACTCAGGGAATATGGGATCAACTTCACCTGAGTGAGTGAGTGAGTGAGTGAGTGAGTGAGTGAGTGAGGTTTAAAGGCCTTTCGACAGAGATATTTGGGCCCGAAGACAAAAGATAAACAATAGGAAAACTCACAAACCCCTAAGCTTCACGGTTTAAACGTGAAAGTTGAAAGAGTTATAAGTTAAAATGCTAAAAATGTATAACTTTAGAATGTTAAAAGTCTAAAAAGCTTTGAAGGATAAAATACAAGCTAAACTTGCTTGGTAAACACAATATTGGCGACGAATCAACGTCAAATAAGAAATATATGGTAGCCACAACCAAGATGGAAGGCTCAATTCACACACAATGCCTGTGTAAGAGGAACAAAAGAAGATCTAGGGCTCAAGAAAGATCGCAGGTAAGAAAGTTATTCTGCAGGAAAATATATCCTGGACGTTGTTGCTCATATCGTACACGGGAAGAAAATATGACTTTCAGCACTATATAACATTGCACTCACATGACCTTCTTTCCTCACTTTAAAAAATATACTTATTGTACCCATTAACGATTCTTCGTGGCCATTAATATATTACTGAGGTGGCTATTGCGTACCTATATTTCATAAATAATAAGAAATCCAGTTAACAGTATGTTTGCATTTTATGTAATAAAATGGGTTCAAATCTCCTGTCCATCCATAATAAGATCAAAATCATTACAATTGTTGCTTATCTCTTTCGCGTTTCCCATATTTGTGTTCTGGTGTGTAACTTTACCTTCGACACGATATAAGAGGTTGAGAAATAAATCTTAGTCAAGTCGTAGAAAATTGCGATAGTTTTCCGGGTCCCCTAACCTCAATTGGTTTTGTAGTAGACCCAATATACCTCGGCTCGTGTCCTATTTTCATGACCGTGTCCTAAGTCTTCTTTCTTTTATTGCATCTTTTCTTCCTACTGAGACAGACTCGTGGAAATATATCCCAAATCTATACTTGTATATAGCAATAGCTAAATTAATATTTGCGTCCGCCATGTTCATTTACCATGCTTGCTACGTGAACTGTAGTTGTATTGGATCAAAATGAATCATAGTGTGACAGACAGTTTCTTTTGTGTGCAATTCCATTGGATACAAAAAGTTTGGACCGTGGGACACCGACTTTTAATTTCTTATAAATCGTTCTTTGATAAGACTGTCTACACAGGGAGATATTTAGGTGTTCCAGCAATATTTCAACTAACCATCTTTTCCCGTGAGATAGTATTGTGAACCGTTTCGCCACTTGTTTGTAGCGTTATATACGAAATAGTTTCGTGGGTATGGTGTTCGGCTTTTTGCTAATTTTTTAGCACCTGAGTATTTTATTGTTTTAACTTTCATGGTCACCGACAAAGACATGGTGCTTCGTACTTAAATGAAAAGTGTGGATTTATTATTCCATATAAACTCCAGATTATAAATAATTTGTTCTCGGTGAAAATTGTCTTACTTATTCGAAATATAGTGTCTGCAGTAACATTTGTTTTAACTTCGATTGAACAAAATAAATAGTTATTTTCTCCCAATCAATTTCTTTGGGAAATGAATCTTCACACATAAAATTTGGACTTTTATCTTAAAGTACTATAGAGAGCATCGTTATTTAGCGAAGTGGGAAATTATATGTGGCCCGCATTCGGAAGGTCGCAGGTTCGATCCCTGTGGTTGATATTCTTGACCGATGGCACTTTTCGGAGGTTTCCCAAGTTTGTCAGGCGAATGCTAGGAAGGATTTCCATACCCTCCGAATTTCCTGACCCGCCCCTTCTTTACATTAATCATTTCACTTTACTCTTCATCCAGTTAGGTTTCTTTCAGGGTTGGAAGTGTGGGCGAGTGGGAAAGAGGATGCGCTCTGGAAATCTAGTGTCCGGATTAGAGGTGAGCCTGCTGGTTTCCGGGCCTCCTATAGAATGGTACAACCCCGAGGGTGGAGGGGTGCGGGTTTCCGCGCGAACCCGAGGAGTGGGAGAGGTACCGAAATGAGTCAGTCTCCACCGGGATGCCTCTAAGTGGAAAAATGCTGGGACCCTACCACCTGCTCTGTCGTGGCAACGTCCGGGCGGCTCTTAGAATCCATTCGTCTTATCCATTCTCTCGGGGGGTGCCGCGTCAGAAACAGGCACAAAAGATGGCCTTTCGCTCAAGGTGCTAAGTCCTCCTCCGTAAGTTGTCAAAGTGTGATCGTTATTTAGTATTTGTGCTCTCCATGTCGCACGTTTTGTTTGATTGCCCGCGACACGTCCAAGGGTGCCAATCCCTTGGTCTGGGTTTTACGCTGTGTCTCATTCTGGACGTCCCAGTTGCTGCAGATAAAGCACTACAATTCGTTGGCAATATTGGATTTGCTCCGCAAGTTTAAGAGCTTTTTAACTCTTTTGGGTGTTGATTCTATCACCTTTTAAAATTTCTACTGTTTTACGTTTTTGGCGTTGTAACTGATTAGGTTTCAACCGTTGATTTTAATTGTTTTAGCTGTCACTTTTTAATTTTTTAACGCCGAAGCTTCCCAGGTGGTGAGATTTTCTATTTTTATCCTTTGATGTAACCCCTAATGGCCTAGCTGTTGACGGGCCCTTAAACCTTACTCGCTTATCACTCATTCACTTGCATTCTATATCCACTATATAAGTTTTAATATTTTATTCGATTTACTTAATTCTAATAAGGTTTGTTGAGTGTTATTTCATATAAATTTACATATTACACTTTTATATACCCCTTTTGAATATTTTATTATTAGATTCTTATAAGCAGTTACTGTATTTAAACATTTCCTAACAACTTTGACCTAATTTTCGGATCTATAAATCAATTTTAGTTGAGCCTGGATTATTTATTACCATTAATGAAGTAATGTATGTAAAAACTTCAGGAATGTGGAGAGAAAATGTGCAGATTTTTAAAGTTGACCTTTCTTTTTACCTTGCAGAAAACTCACGTAAGAACAATGGGGTACCTTTGTCATACCAACAGAGCTAGGAAGATTACTGCACGCTATTTTTATTTATTACAAGTGAATTATGGATGCGAGCACTGACCTGGCTAATTTGCATGCTCGTTTAGGATTTAGTTTCAACGAGGATGTCCGGTAACTTTACGGGCTGTTGATTTGTGGGCTTTTACAGCGAGAATAAATTATGCATTGTTCATAATGGCCGGTTGAATGCAACGAATATCCGATATGATGAGTCGGAATAACCCTCGGCTGCGCTGTAAATTTAGCAAATGAATATAAAATGTGATCCTAATATACGTTTCTATAATTTCTTACATTAGTTACACGATTGGATATCTCGAGACATTTATTAATACTTAGAAGAGCTTTCTAGATTTTTTGTTATTTATCTTATTTAATCCCTATTGTGTTCGAATAGTGTCTTAAGAGAAATATTCGCTTAAATCACTATTTTAATGTGTATATTGTAGTTTGTTCCTTATCATAACAAGGACAGTAAGAAATAATAATGGAAAGCTGAAAACTATTAATGTTATTCTGAGTTCAAACACCTGAAAATGATCTGAACTTAGAATTTTGATTCTATAACCCTTGCTAAGTTCATGGCATCTTGATTTTAAGATCAAATCTCACAGGTGAGTTTTCTGCAGTTAACTTGATTGAACTTGGATCTGCGGAACTTCAGAAGAAATAAATGATACAGCTTCAAATAAAATAATAAAATAGGAAGTGATGAATTTTTGCAGTTATTTGGATAATAGGAGCTTTGTTTCCAATTGTATTACATTTTAAACACAAAATTGTATAAGAGAAGGAAAACCTGATTGCTGCTAATCTAGAAAAACGTGCCTAAATGATAAAATGTGAAGTATGGTGTTTGAAGCCTATCTGTAACAACATTACAATCAACTTGTAATTGTTGTTCAAATATCAGGAAGGTTTGTGGGACACAACTTTTTATCCAATAATCGGTAAAATATCAAATCATCATCCATACAAGTATTGGGCCCAAGGCCTGTTTATGGTCCCAGAAATCTTTTTCCATTTCGATGATAATGAACATGGCTTTAGGAATTCTGCTAGAACACATTTGCTGTATATGTTTCTTCCAGTTCTCCTGGTACTGTTGAATATATTAGAGCACTACTTCAACTTATACTTCCTGAAGCACCTCCTCATTGCGTTTGTCATCCCACTTCGTATATCCTTTTATAGTCCTGGCCAAGTGGCGGAAAGTTCTATGGCTGGAAAATACACCTTTCCTCAAGCTTCTCATAAATAAACCGACAGTCGAAAGTTTCTCGAACAGTCTGGAATCGCATTCACAGTCGTCTCATTCTGAGCGCTTCATTGTCTTCAGGTGGCGTATTTACAAGTAGTGATGTGAGGTGGTTGATATAGTTTCCCTTGGAGGCGGCAACCGACCGATGTTACAAGAATATACCTAACATATAATAAAATAATTTCTAAAAATGTCTTGTTTCGATTAACATGTATTAAACAGAAGAACAAGTTTTGGTAAGAATAGTTTGTTGAACAGGTAGAGAAGGTCATGTGAATATAAGACATCGTACACCAGGAGACGGAGAGACAACTCCTGCAAAGCTTGAAGCTATCTTCCATACCTTGTTCAAGAGAGTTAAGACATGCTTAACAATGGGCACGTTCAATTATTTGTTTCCAGTTGTATCTAAGAAGCGTTGAAATATAAGCCTAGGGGACGAAAATCAATAGAACCCTCCCAAAAATATGGCTTCAACAAATATAAGACCACAAGAGACTAATACCCAACCCCTCAAGGCAACGTTAATACTTCTAAAATGTTTCAGAACTTGACAGTGTTTTGTTTCTTACAATTCAAAATGTGTAGAAGGATTTATTTTGTCTTCTCTGGCCGCTCACTCTGCAAGTAAATTACATGCATAAGAAAACCTACAAATATTGTCTAATGAACTTCATTTTGAACTTTCCCCCTTTTAACATAATAACCTACTGATTAGCAGTTGTTGCCACCTGGTGTAGGTTTTCATTAACAATTTAAGACTAAAATATTTCCACTAAAAGTTAACGTCGTATCTCCTCCAAAATATAAGACAATGGACCAGTGTATTTCCTTACGCAAAACAGTGGCTAGATAATGGCGTAATACGCAATATCACCGTGTTATTTTACTTGTACAAATATTCATTTGATATCGGAGCTGAGCCCTGAATTGCATTCATAGTCAGATGTAAATTGTCGAACCTCTAACACAGGCAAGGGCAACCTGAAATCCATCGTTAAGGAATAACTGCAGGCTTTGTTAGTCACGATGATAGGTGGGATTAAGGTTTTCCCTTAATTTCCACGCAGAAATTAAATTTCGTAATGAATACGTGAGAAGCTAACTTACTGATTAGCTGCTCCGAAATTAACCGGAAAATTCTGCAAATCCTTATTTCCGGGAAAGCTATTTTAAATATGAAATGTGTATGAAACCATCAGTGAAGATTGGTGATCGATAATTTCCACTGGTTAATTATCATTATTATTTTATTATTACTATTATTATTGTTGTTTTTTTTTGTTGTAATGTCGGGCTCGGTACACAACAAAGGACGGAGGAGGTCAAGCTACCTCACACCACAGCGACTGCTATGTATACGTGACTGTCAACAATCGAAGCCGCAGAAACAAAAGGGGTTTCAAGAACTTTCGTGAGACTTCTAGCTGCGTCATTTCCGGTGTGTGTGTGTGTCCATGAGACGTCATCATCAGTATATAGGGAGACCAGGGAATAGTGAGCGAGTTTTTAGAGTTACAGTTACAGACACGAGTCGGTGAGTGTTTCAGTGAGTGCAAGACAGCTGTGCGTGAAGGTCGTCGTGTTGGTGCGTCGTAAGAAGATTCGACGAGCGTCGCGAGTGTTTAGATCGTCGTAAAAACACAAAAAGGACTGAGAAAGCTTATGACAAGTAAAACTTGCGAGTTGTTAAGCCCGAAAGACTGTGGATTATGTTAACGACGAGCATAAAACTTTGTATTTGTGGTAATATTTTAGAAGATAATAGTGGATTATTGATATTGCTATTATTCTTGTTGTTCTTGTTATTGATATTGATATTATTCTTGTTATTATTGTTATTGCTGTTATTGTTATTATTGATATTGTTATTGTCGTTATTGTTAGTCTTATTATCACTACTATTATTAATATTGTTATTTTTCTTATTTTTATTGTTGTTATTGCTGTTAGTTATTGTTAGTATTATTGTTATTATGACTATTATTATGATGTTGACGATTATGATGACCATTATGATGACGATTATGATTATGACTGATGATTATGATTATGATGATTATGATGATCATGATTATTATGACGATGGTGATTATGATTATGATGGTGATGATGAGTATGGCGATGATGGTGATGATTATGATGATAATGATGATTATGATGGTGATTGTTGGTGGTGATTATAATGGTGATGATGATTATGATGGTGATGATGATTATGATGGTGATGATGATTATGATGGTGATGATGATTATGATGGTAATGATGATTATGGTGGTGATGATGATTATGGTGGTGATGATGATTATGATGGTGATGATTTTGATGATTATGATATGATTATCATTATCATTATTGTTATTATTTATTAATTATTAATGTTTATTATTATTTATTATTATTATTATTATTATTATTATTATTATTATTATTATTATTATTATTATTATTATTATTATTATATAGGTAACCTCTTTCTTCAAACCAGCAATGTCCATTAGTTTTTAAGGTGCTGAGTGCAGGTTAGTTTTGCATTGTTGCACATACATACATACCGTGTTCTTATGTTCTTCCGAGCTTGCTGTTTCTGTGAGGTGTTTTCCCTCATTTGGAAACGTGGATCGATCAGACGTGGTAGCTGCAAGTAGCAGCATACATTAGCTAAAGAAGTAAAGGAAGAGGAACACTGAAGAACTGGGTCAATGGTTTGTTCAGGAGCAGAGGAAAACGGCAAAGGTGTCACTTGATAATGTCACATTTAGATTTCTGCTTTAAGTCTTAAACGGGAACCTGCATTTGGTTTCCCTCATAAACGAACAGACAACAAGTTTAACAAAATAGGGCACCATAGCTAAAACGTAATTTTGACAGAAACACGGTTGCAGTCTAGAACAATGGAAACAATGTACTCTCAACTGCTTCCCTTATGGTAACCTGCAATGTATACTAATGCACTACTTAAAGGTTCTGAAACGTGACACGGCACCTCAAATTGTACATTTGTAGTCGAACATAACCTTCTTCCTTCTGCAGTTAATGCCAATCCGTAAGGACGCTGCTTGGAGAATCTGCTTACATTCAAAGATAGTGTTGCACTCACATGACTTTCTCTACTCTTGTACTAACCATTCTTACAAACTCTTATTCCTATATCTTCTTCGTGTTAGTTAAAATAAACATTTGTACAACTTAGCTTATTGTTTATTTCCTTGTAGGTGCAAGGGGAATATTAGAATACAGTAGGCTTTGTGCAATAGTCAAATCTCTTATAGCTTTCTCTTTGCACGCTTAACATATAAAAAAATGAATACCGATGTTCCATTTCAGCAAAGTTTGAAGTTTTCCGAATCTGTCACAAATAACAAGGAATATCTTCAAAATGGTTCATTCTACATAAATTCTGTGTTTTAGTGAGATCTACATTTTCTGTATATTAAAAATTTGTCTATCTCTTAAGGTTTACGGATTATTCAAAAGTCATCAAAACAGGACTACATAGGCTATAGCCAGGAAATTCAGAATATAAGTTTCATTTGTTATACAAATATATTAAACATATTACATTTTAATCAAAATCTTTAGGGCCATTTTGAGGGATAAGAAATTTTAGAAAAAGTTTCTAATGAAAGCGTAGTTTAGGGTGGGGCTATTTTCTTCAAAATCTTCGTGTCGCACACTTGAAAGACGTTACACTTAAATATCAACTTTGGTTTTATACCGACTTTTCGTTTTTGAGTTTTGCTGTCCACACATTGACAGACACAGACTGACACACAAACACACGCACGGACCTTTTTCTGAAAATGCTTTTCCTGGATTCAGGGGTCTCAAAACATACATTTCCGGTGAAATCTCGACATCTAATTTTTCGGTGAAATCCAATACTTCCTCTACTTACCAGTAGAGAAGGTAATAAATACAGGCAGTTGATTATAGAGCTATAAACCACACGCTCGTTCTAACTGAACTACCTAGAAACACGAGAGATGGAAATTAAATTTAACGCAATATTTAGTATTTGATAGCCGCAGTCTACATTTTCAATTGTGCAAACGTCAGCAGTTTAATTACGAGTGTATTAAAAGCGGATGGTGTAATATTTGCTCGTATATTATTAGTAATTTCGGTAACTGTATACAGAAATGCATCCAAATTACTAATTTCGGGTAGATCGTGCTGCTAGGAACATTGTTTTCACGTTAGAAAATAAATTGCTAATTGGATAAAACTGCAACATTGAGTCAATCGCCCCAGCTGACTCACCTAGTACACACAAACTACCAGAAGTGAGTGCTCACGTAACCATGGTCAACATAAGAAAGTAAACCCTATGCTATATGCTGAGTTTTATTTGTATAACGTCAGAGGGCCATTGGCTAATACCGGGTTGAAGGAAAGTCATTACATTAATTTAAACCAGTATTTGGAACACCTTTTGTACCTTACGTTTTTTCTCTGACCATTTCCTATGGAGATATTTCAGTTTTATCGAAAACAAGCTGGCAACACTGTAGGTTGTGTGAGTGTCACTGTCCCTAGCTCAGTACATAAACAAACGGCTTGACAACATAAGCACACACCCTGCCATGTCTTTCCGTGTTTACTGTGCGAGTGTGGTGTAGCTTTATCTCCCAAAACATTATTCGAAAGCGAAAGCGCCCGACCTGTTTACATCCAGAAACCAAGTCAATTCCCTGACCAAACTCGGCTTATTTCACGTCTGAAAGAGCAGCCTGGAGTATTCCTTTACGTCTTTTAAGTGATTATTTCGAAATCCTGTGTGATATCTCATAATTACTACCGAAGCTATGTCAGAAATAAGTTACTCTACGCATCTTAGAAGTAAAAAACTGTTATCTTCGTACATTCTTCTGGAATTACGCATCTAGTTTAGAACAAAAACAATTTATTTTTTCGAAATCGGTTATCAAAGAACAAAATGCCAATTTTTTTTTTGGTGGCAATGTTTCTATGAAGTACATATTAGAAGGAATGTAATGACTTCCCTTCCATGGTGTATATTAGAAAGCAGTTCAGTGCGGGTTTAGGTCTGTTGCACCCAGAACAATGCCTGCGTCGGAGACTATAGGCATAAAACGTCCTGACTCGCCTATTTGGGCAGATCTTTTGAATCCGAATGAAAAAAAATCTGATGTGTTGCACTCACATGACTTTCTCTACTCTTGTTCAAACTATTTGAACAAATTCTTATTCCTATACCTTCTTCGTGTTAGTTAAAATAAACATTCGTACAAATTATCTTATTGCTTATTTCCTTGTAGGTGCAAGGGGAAGTTAGAATACAGAAGGCTCTGAGCGATAGTCAAATGTTTTAAACTTTGAGATTCTGTTCTCTTTGCACACTTAACATATAAACAAATAAACAACGGTGATCCATTTCACGAAAGTTTTAAGTTTTCCGAAACTCACACACATAACAAGGAATATCTCCGTAATGGTTCACCCTACAAGAAAATTTGTTGAGACATAAATTCTGTATTGTAGCAAGATCTACATTTTTTGTATAGTAAGATTTGGTCTATCTCTAACGGTTTACCAGTTATGCAAAAGTCATCAAGAGTAAATACGACTACAGGGGCTATAGCCAGAAAATTCAAGATATACATTTCATTTGCCATAAAAATATCTCAAACACATGACATTTTAATCAAAATCGTTAGAGCCATTTTCAAGAAAATCCAAATTTTCGAAAAATTTTCCATGTAAAGGGTAGTTTAGGGTGGGGCTATTTTCTTAAACATCTTCGTGTCGCATCCTTGAAAGACATTAAACTTAAATACCAACTTTGGTTTTTAACCGACTTTTCGTTTTTGAGTTATGCTGTCCACAGACTGACACACAGACACACACATGGACCTTTTTCTACTTACCAGTAGAGAAAGTAAAAAAATGGATATGGGAAGTTGTCGACAGTAGCATTCAATGCCATCTTTGCAACCAAAATGGTGTGCTAAAATACAAATACAAAGGCAATATGGATTGATACACCAGGCAGTGTGCTGTAGTTAAATTTTGAAGGAAAGCACCAAAGCCTAATAACTATTTTTACGTTGTTTCACTTATTTTAAAAGAATAAAAATGAATATTTATATTTTCAATTCAAAAACGGTAAGAATATCCACATCAAGGGTAGTAGGATTTGTAAGATTCCGCATTACTTTTCTATCAATGTATTATGTGCTGTAAGCTCATATCAAAACCACTATTATTAATAGTGAATAATTATGCCTTTTTTAATTTAGTTCAATATTCGATTTTTACCTTCCTGCGGCTCGGATTACACTGGTCTACAAAAATTAACTTTTTCTCTTTCACAAGAATTAAAGTAACAGATTCTAAAAGTATTTTTCATGCTGAATTCAAATATAATTACAGTTTGTCCGCATCGGGCAGAATTTTTGTGTGATATTCATTTGAATTTTTATAATATTCTAAAAAATCCGTAACTAGCTATCTAACTCAAAATTATAACTACTGATTCTGACTTACCTAGAAAGTGGTAGATAGTGATTTTCGGGTATATTTTGCATCTGCAACGTCTCTCATTTTAGTCCAACAGTAGTCAGCCAGCATATTGGAACTCCACTTGCCTTGGTACCTCTTCTCTATCGTAGAAATTTGCTGATGAAAATGCTCACCGTGTTCATCGCTGGCAGCTCCAAGGTTTTCGGGGAAGAAGTCCAAGTGAGAGTCCAAGAAGTGAATTTTTAAAGACATGTTGCATCCCATAGCTTTATAAGAATGCAGAAGATCAGCCACTATGTCACGATAGTTTTCTGCTCTATGGTTTCCAAGAAAATTGCAACATAAACTTTTGAAAGACTGCCAGGCTGCTCTCTCCAGTGGATTTAACAGTCCCTCGAAATGTCCATCAGCCATTAATGATCGGATTTGTGGTCCTATAAAAACTCCTTTCAATTTAGCATCACTGACTTTGGGGAATTTCGATTTCAAGTACAAGAATCCATCAGAAAGTTTATCCATAGCTTTGACGAAATTTTTCATAACTCCTAACTTAATATGCAATGGAGGTAAAATATTTTTTCAGGGACACATGCCACATTTTTCTGGCCAGGGAGAAGAGATTCACGTTTTGGCCATGACTTTCTAACGTAGTGAGACTTCTTATCTCTGCTGTCCCACTCGCACAAAAAACAGCAAAATTTGGTGAACCCAAGTTGCAAACCAAGCAATAAAGCAATGGTGGACGAAGCGGCATCAGGGTGGGTTTCCTCTGAGTTCTCCGGTTTCCTCCACCACCGCTCTATTATCACCTTTCCAATCATCCATTTCGCCTGCATTTCATATCATCCTCTTCCTCACTATCATACCTGGTGCTTGGCCTGACCACCCGCTTCCAGGTCTTCACTCTATCTGGTCCATAGGTTCCTGTGCTCCCCGACAGGCATCTGACCCTAGGCACCGGCTTGTAAGTCCTACATAAGGGGAGGGTAAACAGGTATAGGAAAAAGTCAGCTTTTATTTGCTTGTTAAGGTTTCTACGAGTTACTTTCGTTATTTTTTACATTAATTTTTACATTTATATATTCATTATTACTCCACGAGTCATTTCATTATCGTTTTCCACATTAAGATTATTAATTACTACTAATTGCCCATTTTTTGTTGAAACAGTGCGCTTTACTGTGGTGTAACTTTTCATTCACTTTGCCCAGGGACTGGGAACTGAAACTCGATTTAGCAAAATTTGCTTTGACAGAATCACTTGATGGTAGGTATAGTCCATCTTGCTTTAATAATTAGTAATAAACTTCTATGAAGTGACCTTTGTCGGATTAATGAACACTTACTCAGCTGAATTTACACTGTAATTGAATTTATGGGATGCTTTCTTTTTAATGCATTTACTTAAGTTGAGTGCAGGTTAATTTAGAAGCTTTTGACTCTCGTATATTCACTTAAATCCTCACTAGGTTGAAATTGAGGGTGGACCTAGAAATACATTTTTTGATACGACTCGAGTTGTAGGTATATTTAATTACAGTTAATCATGACCAGTTTGCATCGTGATTATTCAATCGCTCAGCATATATTTTAAGTTATTATTTCATTAACAATTCTCAAGCATTGACCTGCCAGAAAAGGGTTTGTTTAATACACATGAGTTTGTCATAAGTGTTCTGCTTCTAAAATGTTTTTAAATGAATGCATGTTTGCGCTGAGTTGATTGGTGTAATCCATTTTCTTCTCCTATAACGAAAATCAAGACTTTGTGTTTGATAAAATTGGGTGATCACGAATCAGTTTGTGTGTAGACAAGGACAGTGAGTGTTTAGGTACATATGTTGGGTCCCCAAGTACTCATTAGTTTCCATACTTAATATTTAAATGCGTGAATTGTTTTGCTAAAGCGCGTCTCACCCTTAAAAGACAGTACACGTTAAATGGAGCGCAGTGTTGGAACATGTACTAGTTGCGAATCTTTCTCCGCGAGCGACTCGAGGTGGCCTGAGTCCTGTACTTAGTCCTTCAATTGCTGCTTGACGAGATGGGCACTTTTAACTTTGGTATCTCTCCACGCCTTTGTTACTGTATGACCTAAATTTACAAATGACTCGTCTGTATAAACAATTGATTTCCCCTGGTCCCTAAACCTTTTACGTCTTTTAGATATTTATGTCGCCATCTGATGATATCGATATCGTCTCTTTCTATTAATATGCACTTGTTACCCTTTCTTTCATATTCGAACCCCAAATCAGAGTGGCCCTTGAGAAATTTGGTAGGGTCTCATCACTGTTGAACTGTGACAAAATTATATTCAGCGTGGGTGGAATATTTGCAAAGAGTAAAGAATGAACAATTCGCCGCACTCCACCTTGCACTATTCAATCATATTGCGTTAACCTAGCGTTTTGTGTAGTCCCGCCCTTTTTGCTTTCTTTTTCGATGGCGTTCTTAGAGGTCCTTCCATTAGTTCCTTTTTAATCATACACACTACTGCTTCTGAACACCCTATAGCCTTAGCTGTTTCTTTTACTGCCTTTACTGCCAAGCATTTTGCTTCAAATATAATCTAACACATTCATAATTATTTGGCGTTCCTTACTTCTTAATTTACCAACATATCGTCTCTTCCTAGCTTCCCCCTCCATAACTACAAATATTTACAAAAATATTAAACAAATAACGCAATAACAGCTCACAGTTACACACACGGCTTCTTTCGAACTAATGTTAGTGCTGCTCCTTATACTATCTTCTGTGTCAGGCCTGACGCTGAGTAGATGAATACCTTTTGTTTGCCTTATTGGATAAAAGAAAGAGGTTACTGCCTTTTGGTTTATTTTAAAAACTTTCTCCAACCTTCCTCAACATTTGTTCTCGCTGGTTCCCTGATGTAAACTCAATAACAAAAAAGTTTCACACTGCGTAACTTTTGCAGTGCACAGATATAAAATTTTCCGAAAACATTTAATTTAAAAAATTATAGCCCTTAACTGGGTAAACATAGAGAATTCAAAGTAGGCAGGTAGTAGCGCTATAGTTTACTCTACCTAAGAAAAAAAATATAGATGCATTCTAGCAGTTAGTTTGTTAGTTAGTGCGTGATGAGTGTAGAAACAGCAAATATCGGACTTCTATTGAAAAAAACGTTTTCTGAAAAATTTGGACCTATAGAAATGTATAATGACTCTGAAAAGGATATAACCTGATAGAGAAAAAAATTCTGCATAGGATAATGTGTTCAAACCTGAAATTTATAACAAATGAATATTTATACCATGCTATTAGGAATGTGGCAACAGAGCGAGGGTAGAAAAGGACGCGGCTAATGGCAACTTGTATGCGCTAGATAGAGACAGAGATGTCCCATTTAACTCCATACTGTCTTCTAAGAGTGAAACGCTATATAGATATACTCCTCTTACTCTAATTCCTAAATGGGGATTTTAATGTAGGTGACTCGAATAGCCATGCTCGTTAAGGCTATGGGCTATTAGGGAAATAAAGTGACAAAAAAGTAACCGGACTATCTCCCCTAGGAGGAAGGGATGAGGTAAATGAACCAAAGAGGCTGTAGGTCGCAGGTAGGCAGGCTAAAGATACAGTTCCCGGTTCGCATTTCCATCCCACTGCTACAGCTGCCTAGAGAGAGTGATGAACGTTGAGTCCCGAGTCAAATGTGCATGTGATAAAGGATGGGGAGGGCCCACGTCAATCCTAACCCGGTTACATTTGAGTGCAACTGTACAGATTTTGCTTTTCGTTACACTACAATAACTCTGAACTAAATAAATATATTTAGAATGTGATTTAGGTACAAATAGATTAATATAATTGTTATAGACCGGTATACTAAGAACGTAACAAAAATACACCTAAATACTCTAAAAATATCTTCTTAATATGTTCTTTGCACATATGCAAAGCAGTGCACGTGACAGTTAGACAATGATTTGGTAAAGTTTTGTTTCGCTACATGGGAACTGCCATTGTTTTATAATATTTTAATCGAGTTGTTCTTAAAATTTTATTTCTCAGTATTTTTTTTACTGCTTCACACATACTATAACACTTATTCAATTAAATATTGTCAGTCCTTTGGCAGAAGGATACATTAAATCCTAAATAAACTTATTTACTTGTTCTATTATTTTGTTATTTATTACTAATGAATTTGACTCGAAGAGTGGAAGCAGCAACTCTATTTGTAGGGGTTTATACACAAAGGAGCTAGGTCGAAAGCTCTAAGAAGGCAGCCTCTTCGCTGACCTTGCCCTGTGCAGCGCTCGTAACGCGGCCACGGGATTTCTTCTTACTGACAATCATCAAGAGACAAGCCGGACTGACTAATCGAGGAAGACCATAACTAAGAATGACAAACGAGATGGATATTTAGAAAACCTGATGTGTTGCACTCACATGACTTTCTCTACTTTTGTACTAACCATTCTTACAAACTCTTATTCCTATATCTTCTTCGTGTTAGTTGAGATAAACATTCGTACAAATTATCTTATTGCTTATTTCCTTGTAAGTACAAGGGGAATGTTAGAACACAGTAGGCTTTGTGCGATAGTCAAATATTTGAGATTCTGTTGTCTTTGCACACTTAACATATAAAAAAATCAACAACGATGACCCATTTCGCTAAAGTTCTAAGTTTTCCGAAACTCAAACACATTACAAGGAATATCTTCGAAATGTTTCACCCTACAAGAAAATTTATTGAGACATAAATTGTGTATTTCAGCAAGATCTACATTTTTTGTACAGTATAATTTGGTCTATCTCTAACGGTTTACCAGTTATGCAAAAGTCGTCCAGAGTAAATACGACTACAGGAGCTATAGCCAGAAAATTCAAGATATACATTACATTTGTCATCAAAATATCTCAAACATATGATATTTTAATCAAAATCGTTACAGCCATTTTCAAGAAAATCAAAATTTTCGAAAAATTTTCCATGTAAAGGGTAGTTTAGGGTGGGGCTATTTTCTTCAAAATCTTGATGTCGCATCCTTGAAAGACATAAAACTTAAATACCAACTTTGGTTTTTAACGGACCTTTCGTTTTTGAGCTATGCTGTCCACAGACTGACACACAGACACACACACGGGCCTTTTTCTAAAAATGCTTTTTTTTTTTTTTGGATTCAGGGGGTCTCATAACATATATTTCCGGTGAAATCTTGACATCGAATTTTTGGGTGGAATACAATACTTACCAGTAGAGAAAGTAAAAAATTGAAACTCACAGAAACAAAGAAGAAACTGAAAGGAACAAAGGAATGTTTATATTATTTATGACTTATAAAACTATTTTCTTGTATTTCTTTATATCGCTAATAGCCAGTGCCCTCACTTGAGGACGGGGGTTTTAACCCTCAATTATGTCAAAATAAAGAATATCACTGTGTTATTAAACCAATAGGCATAATACTCAAATTTCAATTTTTGTAGAACAAAAATGGCCGTTATTGGGTACTCTCATACCTGCCTGAAATAAATTTTGTATTGAACTAAGGTACCGTTTATTATAGAATAACAAATATATTTAATACATATGCTTTGGTGATAGCAAACTCTGAATTCACGATTCCGTTGCTTCTTGCAGCTTCTGCTTCCGTGTTGTAGGTATAATGTTGCAATGAAGCATGTCGAATTGTCGAAATACCCTGCTATCATTAGGGTCTATAATTGGTCAGTTACCAGAGGCAGCTCGGTTTCTGCACGAGGTGTTCATCATTAGTTGCCATGGATCTAATTCCCGAATGCCTGGCAAATACCTCCGAAACACAAGGCTTGCTTTACAACCGCTCTGCTTGCATCGCTGGAAGCAGGGTGGACAGATTAATTTTACTGTCTACTTGTCTATATTTATAATTTGTGTTATATCTACTGCCTTTTCACTAGCACATGGTTTAAGGGGAATGAAGGGCCGGGGAGAGACATTCCACGCAGTATAACCTGAGTCACTTCCGCGCAAACGTTGCTCTGCTGGTCACGTTGCCAACTTACCTCCAATAGTATTCACACTGTGCTGCTAATTTCTCTTAATTTCAGCTGCAAAATCCTACGAGTGACTAATTTTATGTCGAAAGTAATGTAGAAGCAGATAATCCTCCGCCTAGGATTGTTGTGAAATCTACTAGGATATTGTGTTGCAGAACAAAGGGGTTCAGAGAGACGGTTTTATGTGACAAAACAACTTTAAAGGATGATTTAAACAAACCTAAAGAAGCTTTTAAAGCGGATATATTTTTTATTTTATTGGGCTACACTGTCGTTTACTTGTCCCTATACATGTGTGACCTCAACCTCATAGGGAGTTTGGGCCAAGGCCAAATGAATAGTTAAAGAAATGCAACAGGTGACATTCTTAGAGAAATTTCAAGTATAACGCTCGAGGACATATCACTTAAGACCGAAACATACCGCGGGTTTTTTTGAAAAATATAGAAAAGGCAGAAAATGATCAGTGGGAAAAAGACGAAATAGTTGAAAACTGTTTTATAAGCTAAATCTACTGCATGAACTGAAAATAATACTTAAATTGTGCTATATTGAGCGAGTTCTTTGCTTTAATCTAGCGGAAAACACATTCCAAGGTTGGCACTATCTCGATTAGAAGCACAACTCCAGGCTCAGATATCGCTGTTTATCTGGAATTGTTTACTAACATACGGGCACGCTGCACTCCTGCCAGGGAACATGGACTGGTGAACAAACTGTATAAATGTTGAAGCCTAGCACTGTTGCTTGCCTAGTGAGAGGCCCGGGTTCGATTCTGAAACCGCTGTGGGAATTTTCTGCCACTGTCGTGCACTTAGACTTGTGAGGTCCCCAAGGGAGCAATTGGAGATCTACTTGAAGGAAAATTATCAGGTTTAGATTGCGAAGACCACATTCACCAACAGGGAGGGATTCGGGGCACTATCCACGTCCCACCTCTAATACTGCCCCCAATTCATGACGTCCGTTACAGGCAGAGATCGGAGACACAGTGGTCGTGCTCTTGCGAGAGTTTCGTTTAGTTCATAAATAGTGTGACAATGGGTCGTTCAACAATATACGGACGAGAGGGGGCGGCCATTACTGACCATTACCATTTGAGACGAATTCCTCTTAAAAAAATCTAACACCAATCCCTACTGCTACCTAAGATTTATGAATAAGGATCGTCAAGCTCTCTCATGCTAAGCGTGACAAGACGTCAAGACATCTATACAACTACGAATAATTAAAAACCTCGTTACAGCTACGAGATTTCTACGAAAGGTAAGGACTTAAGATAATTAGTACAATGACGCACGAGTTTTTTGTCAGTTCTAATTTATTGCAAAATATAAGAATTTAGAATTGCAATAATTAATTTTCATTTTATGTACGTTGAAATTTTGTAGGTTCTTAGGTTTTTCGGTCAAGCAATCTCTAAGTTAGTCAAGTTCTTTAACTTGACGATATAACTTTTAATTATTTGATTGTTATTCGATATTTTAACTAAATTAATCACTGTCGTAAAAATTGTCTATTCGTAATACTTATATTTTTTTTGTACATATTCATCAGTATTGCAATTATACTTCCGATCATTATAATTTCAACTTAAATATCTGAACTCAACGAAGATTAGTAGCTTTGTTTCTTCTCCTAATCCGTATCCATAAACAATTACGCTATTCATTGTCGACACGAAAATGAACTGAAATTCGTAATTGTCATTTAAAATAAGAGTTAATTGAGTGTTTATTACGTTTTACACGTTTAAATTTAAAATCATTGTTTCGTAAATATTTTAAGTTATATAATTATAATTTAATGTTATTTAGTTTTGACGTGCAATTTAAGAAGATTGCTTCTGTTACTTATATATAATAACAATATTACATGTGATAAAACTTCGCCTATAAGAAAAAGCAATTTATTTGAATTTTCTACAAATTAACTTCACGATTTAGACCCTGCTCTGTTCCGACTCCAAATTGCTACTGTTTTCACTTTTTCCTAGGTTTTCTCTTGTTTCTTCTTCCTCGTGGTGAATAGTTGTGTGCTTCTTTTGGTATTCTGTTTTCAGACATCCTTATTAAGTATTATTTCCAGTTTGTTCTGTATTTTACTGTTGTTGCATTTAGTGCCTCTAAGTTTAATTGTTGCCTAATTTATTAAGTATGTTTTGTCTGTTCTTTGACATCGTGCTATTGATATGAGGAATCTCATTCCTGCAGCTTGTATTCTAGCTCAGTATTTTGCCTTTGTAGTCCATATTTCAGATCCATAAGTTATTGCAGGAACTGCCATCGTATTGTATAATTTCATTGTAGAGTCTTTTCTGACTTTAGTTTTCAAAGTTCTATTCAGCGTTCCTGTTATGTAATCAAACCTATTTAATGTTATCACTTCTATTGGTTTATTTCTTAATATTATCTTTGATCGAACTGGATGAGAACCCTAGAAAACTAACGTTTTTTTATTTTTCAAATAATATTTCCATATTATATTGTTTTGATATTGATTTTAATTTATAAAACATTTTTTGCAGTTCATCTGCTGCTTTTGTTTCTGTAAAGGCTAATGTTTTTATTAACAAAGCTCCTAAGTTATTTCCTGCCATTGTTACTTGCTTCCATGATATGTCAAAACATATATTAAAAAGAATTAATATATATCTTCAGGATCATACTACAAATGATAATGTACAAAAGAATGAAAAACATCAAACAATAACAGCAGCAAATGAATCTGTGGGACGAAAAAATATATAGGAAGAGGTAAGGATTAAAGATCTGGATAGAGAAATACAAACTTAGATAAAAGATAAATAGAAGAAATATGAAATATATTTGAATAGCCCCACACAAAACGACCGGGAAGAGTACAAAAAAGCCAGCAATGCAGCAAAGAAGACTCACGCAGTCTTGGGAAAGGTTCGTTGGATAGATTGAACATGATTGGTATTGTAGACAGTCTTTGGCCTGTAAAGTGATAAAACACTTAATGAGAATGAAAGAGAAAAAATCCAAATAAATGCTATAAATAAGCAAACCTGGATATAACACTACAAAAACTATGTCAGAGTGCGTGGCCAAGGGGATCGATGCTGCTGAATGCGGACCACAGATGTCACCACCTGAGCCATTCCGTTCGGCAGGAATATTTATAAATAACAATACCTTCTTAAATTCCCTTTTATATGCCTATGATACAGAAATACTCCAAGATAGTGAAGATAAATTACAGAAATCAACTTATGTCTTAAATGAAATAGCAAAAGAATGTAGTTTTAAAAATGCAGCTTAAAAAAACACAACAATGGCATTTAAAAGAAAACAACCAGTAAAGACTAAACTAGTAATTGATGGAATAATAGTAGAACAGGTTGTATACTTTAAGTGTCTAGGATTTTATCTTTCATATGACAGAAATATAGATCTGGATAAAAAAAAAACTTAATATTTTTCGAAATGCGAGAAGATACAGGGATACATTTTTACTTTCTCTACTAGTAAGTAGGGGAAGTATTGTATTCCACCCAAAAATTCGATGTCGAGATTTCACCGGAAATATGTTTTGAGGCCCCCTGAATCCAAAAAAGGCATTTTTAGAAAAAGGTCCGTGTGTGTCAGTCTGTGTGCCAGCCTGTGGACAGCATAACTCAAAAACGAAAAGTCGGTTAGAAACCAAAGTTTTTATTTAAGTTTAATGTCTTTCAAGGATGCGACACAAATATTTTGAAGAAAATAGCCCCACCCTAAACTACCCTTTACATGGAAAATTTTTCGAAGCTTTTGATTTTCTTGAAAATGGCTCTAACGATTTTGATTAAAATGTCATATGTTTGAGATATTTTTATGACAAATGAAATGTATAACATGAATTTTCTGGCTATAGCCCCTGTAGTCGTATTTACTCTAGACGACATCTGCATAACTGGTAAACCGTTAGAGATAGACCAAATCATACTATCCAAAAATGTGGATCTTGCTAAAATACACAATTTATGTCTCAATAAATTGTCATGTAAGGTGAACCATTACGGAGATATTCCTTGTTAAGTGTGTGAGTTACGGAAAAGTTACAACTTTCGCGAAATGGATCATCGTTGTTCATTTTTTTATATGTTAAATGTGCAAAGACAACAGAATCTCAAAGCTTTAAAACATTTGACTATCGCATAAAGCCTACTGTATTCTAACATTCCCCTTGTACCTACAAGGAAATAAGCAATAAGATAATTTGTACAAATGTTTATCTTAACTAACACGAAGAAGATATAGGAATAAGAGTTTGTAAGAATGGTTAGTACAAGAGTAGAGAAAGTCATGTGAGTGCAACACATCAGATTTTTAATACAGTTGCTGTGCCCATGCTAACTTTTGGAAGTGAAGTCAAAACTATGAGACAAAAAGATAAATCAAAAGTCCAGGCAGCCGAAATTAAATTCATGAGTACACTAGGGTTACTGTTTTATTAATTTTGCATGCTTCTGGTAGTAAAATTAACAGCTTAATAACAAATCACATCTCTTTCTTGTTAGGATGTAGTAATTTTAAAAACTGCTGCAACATTTAGGAAAAGGAGAGCCATTAGTTCGTTACGTTCGCTTTGGAAAGACGCTGTTGGAGACAAATTCATCATTTTGAATCATCAAGAGAACTTTCGCGTAGCTTCCGAGAGTTCATCAAGCGACGCGAACCAGCTATCTCCATTCATGCATTCACCGGTGGCTCCTGCAGCCTTTGTAGCGCTGGGCTTTTGTTTTTTATTCCACCATTGTAAACCCGAGAGCAGCAAGATCGACGTCACATACATCCACTCCCTGGGCACGTTAAAACCAGCCGTGCCGGTACACGCGGCCTCGTCATGTAATAGGCAATTTAGATTTTATTAGGGACTGCCCCGTGGTGCAGTGCTTGCTATATTCTGCTCTTTTACTACCACGTAAATGCGAAATGACGACTTTTTTAGCGCGCCAAATAACCACTTGTTTCCTCGCAAAATCTTCCAAGCGAAAATGACGGCTTTTTGCGCCGTTACATCTGTGGATTACATTTGTGTCAATTGTATTACATCTTCATTGTAGTCCTCCTAATAGACTTTCAACATGTTTATTATCTCAATCAGGCCTTTGTTCGGTGTATTATTGGGGTGCTAACGGGACAAGGTAATATGAACTTGCAGAAATTACACCTTAATTAGTTATATCACCAACAATGCTTTTTGCTGAAATTTTTTCAAGTATTTGATAAATCATGGAAATTACATGAAGTGCATTTGTAACTTAGAAAAGCTAGAAAAATTATTTCATCCACCATAAAAATAGTAAAATTTACTTTTAAACCATGTGAATTCATATACCTTTTTCTCTGAAACTACTTGCAATAATATGATTAATATATTATAAAGTTAGTATTCTAGTTCAAAAAAACTCAGCTATGTGTTTTATGTATACAGTCATGTCCTGGACATTTCAACTCTCTTACTTTCTGGGAAAAAGATACAGAGATTCAAATGTTTTAAGAGTAAATTTTATTTCTTTTTTCAGCTGGATGAAATAATTTGTATACACCTAACCACATAAGCTAAAACGCAAATAACCACTATACATAATCTTCATAAAAATGTGAGGGAAAAGCATTAAAAAACATTGAGAGTATTGGTAACCTAATTTACTTAGCTAAGGTGCATTTAGGACGGACGGATTTTCTAGCGCCCTGCCGTTCAAACTGTATGCATTGTGAAAAATGCTTCTTTTATATGTTCGTTAAGTGCTTTCGTGGCGTCATAATTGACTAGTTTGTACATGATATATTTTAACTCTATAATAGAATATGGATTTTTTTTGAGGGGGGGGGGGCATTCAGTAGAGAGCAAACGAATATTCCTCATACAAAAGAAGGTCATAAGAATTATTAAAACACCAAAAGTAGACCTTCATGTAAATATATTTTTAGAAAACTGAAAATATTAACCTTATCCTGCATGTATATATTCTCGACTCTAAAATTCTTTATGTGCAATCGATCCACATTTATAACAAACAATGAAATTCAGGAGATAAACACTAGACAAAAGAGCATCAGCCATCAACAAAGTGAGGAACTTTCTTGCCTCCAGAAAAGTGCGTATTTTGAAACCATTAAAATATTTCAAAATATGACAAATTATCCTGTTAATGCTTATGTAGCTTTGTAAGTAATCTGTCTTCTTTAGCTACCTAAATGTGTATGTATAGAACAATCTGACAAAAAGTGACATTCATTGATGACTATACTAACACTAAATTATAATTATATTATGGCTAAACAGTAGGACGTGGCAGGAAAAGCCTAGTGAAAGTTTAAAAGAAAATTCCATTTGTATCTGTAAATATAAATTATATAAGCCTTATAATTACAGGGAAGCTTTGATTGTTTCTGCATTATCCTGCGGCTTTTTTAATTAATTTATTTTTGCCTGTAAATGTGTTTCATATGATATTCTGTATGTTTAGTGACATGATTGTACATTTCAATTGACATGTTCAATGTTCACCGGCCTCCATGGCTACTCGTGAACTCGCTGAACGCAACCCAATCTTATTTACTTATTTTCTGTCTTTATTTTTCTAAAGCAGGATCTCAGTTTCTAACCTTTTTCCTCCTTGTTGTTTCCGTTTTACATCAGTTGATATTTGCATGAAAACTCATCAGGAGGCGTTGGCGACAGAAAAGCTACTATTATTCTTACATACGATGACAACACTTGAAGTTGATATATAATTTACTTTTTATTCTCTTCTATCTGATTTGCCATTACGAGTATTTATAGCACCCTGCAGTTACAGATGCACTGGATGTATTAAAATTTACTTTTTCATGCAGATTTCAGATACACTATATTCTTTTTCGCGCCTTCTCGAAGTGTTATTTTTCCATAACACAATACTATCATCTTTCCAAAGCCTGTATATTGTGAGGGCATACAAAGGAAAACTGTCTCAGAAATTAGCAGTGAATCAAGTGAACACACAGGTTGTAGTTGAGAAAGGCAGAAAAAAATCAAGAAACTGTGAAATAGACTGCAGGGTATAAAGTACTTCGAGGATGTATTTATCTAGGAATTATAATTGATGGGTAGCTCCTAGGAGAAACAAAAGAAACTAGCACAAGCGAAACCGAGAAGTGCTATAGTAGCCATCAGTGAAGGCAAAAATAGAATCTATTGCATTGTGGTAGAGGCAAAAATATTGCATGGTATAGAAATGTGGGGCTTGGATGAAGGGTGGAAAACTATAGACTCTGTTCATAGAATATTCAGCAGGGAAATGCTAGGCATATTTTGAGCAATTTTAAGGAATGTAGCTCAAAGACACAAAAGGTGGCAAAGAAAGGGTTGGTAAGGGGACGAACTTTGAAACATTGGTACGGAATCTCAAATCTAGATAAAAGTAATGTCTTAAGGCAATATTTATTGTCAAGAAAAAAGCTTAAGAGCTAGTGGATGGGCAATAGTCTTCAAAATACCATGGCTACAATGATCTGAAGACATAGAAATACAAAAGCTCTGGTGCGATGGTGAATAAGAACTCTGTTTTTCTATGTTCAGGTAAAAATACCATAGGAATTGGGAAACATATATACCATATGCATAAGTAGGTCAGTAGTTGTGCATTGAGGTGAGAAGTAAAGCGGATAGTCTATCTCTCAGGCGTTGTTCATTTCGTGGGGCAGTTACAACCATGTAGAAACATCAGGTCTTACAGTATGAGGGTGGTTGGTGAAAAAACTATTAGACGAAGAGAAAATCGATAGCGTTTATCAAAATGTTTGTGCTTATACTCCTAGCAATGGAAGCTGGATCAATACATTAGCACGGTTAAGTATTCAGGAGAAATAATAGCGTTTGAAAGAATAATGAGCCTGAAATTTCACAGAGATTGTCCAAAGGAAGAGTTGCTGTTGGACAAATGGCATTGCGTAATTTGAGAACAAAGCTATTTATAAGGACATAAAGAGAATATATGAATTGATTTGGAAGTTTTCGCTGCATGGTTCTCAGTTCCGGCAGGTTTCCAAGAAAAATGAACCTAAGTTAAAAGCAATGGAAATAGATTTTATTGGAGAAGTTCCTGTATTTCTCCACTTTATTCTATGAGACCAGGGCAGGTGGCAGTCGTAAATATTATTGAAGGAAAAAGTTTGTGGTATGGTCATCTCAGATCACTGTAAGGGTGACCATTAAAACTACACACAAGGAGAATGTATTTTCTGGGACATACGTTAACCAGGGATTCTGCATAATAAGTAACAAATATGCCCGGGATAATAGAATTTGCTGGGAAAAATATGTCAAATATTTGGAATCGTATATCTTCTTGACAAATATAAATGGCTTATTATTTCACTGTCTCACAAATATTGTGTGAATAATATTATAATGCCTTTTTACCTTAATTCGAGTGAACGGCGAGCACATTCGGAGGTTGGTTGGGGGAGGGGAGGATGCTTGGTGCTACTAAAGGCGAGGGGGAAGGGAAGGGCCAGTTATAAGCATTACTAGCAGTTGTTATTTAGGACATTATGAGTGTTATTTCAGCCGGGTATTTCACAACAGAACAAAATTGTTTTAGTAAAGTGAAGAAGAATACTTTAATTCATTTGTGTATTAAAAGGAATTACAGTTGTTCATAATGAATGATAACAATAATAATGTGCATGACTGGGAAAATCTGCATACCTTCATGTCACCCTAAAATATGTGGTTTCAATTTTCATTTTTCTACTACCTTAACCATGGAAAACTGAATCATCATTACTATTGGAACAGATATGTATAAATATCAGTAACTTTCACACAACATTTCGGTTCCTGTGAATTTGACCGAGATAGTGAGCGCTTCAGCGGTACGGTACATGCACTGAACGAAAATTTCGAAGCACATGCTGGTCGGATGTTTTGTTTACACCGAAATGAAACCTAGTATTTTATTTTTCTTACACCTGCAGCCATTAGCCAGGTTATTCTGGCCGGAACAGTCCCTTCCACCATATGTATTTGCCAACCTCCTTTACGAAAGAAGTGAGGAAGACCATGACTGCTGTGGATTGCACGTGACAGTCCGTGGAGTTGAAGATGACTGGAAGTAATTTTATTATAATTTTCTTCTTCTTCTTCTTCTTCATCATGATGATGATTATTATTATTATTATTATTATTATTATTATTATTATTATTATTATTATTATTATTATTATTATTATTATTATTATTATTATTATTATTATTATTATTATTATTATTATTATTATTATTATTATTATTATTGTTGTTGTTGTTGTTGTTGTCTGTCGCTGCCAGAACCTCATACACAGACGTCTGAAAAGGAGTGCAATATTATAGTCTATATACGATGTGAGAAATGCTCTTCCCAAGTGTATCCTGCCATCATATTTTGTTTATTAGACGATGTCCAAAAGTCCTTTGCTTATGCTTTTGGGTCTCTCAAATAACCAAATCGTAAACCTTACGATGATACTGGATCAGCTATTACAAAATACACAGTAATTATTTCCCATATCTAAGCCAACAGAACTGTTTAAGGTATTCATCTGTTCAATAATTTCATACTTTGTCACTAATTTGCGTGGGTATCGTCATGCGCTAATTTTACAATGGGGCATTGAATACAGATGCGGAGTAGGAACGAAGGAAAGGCTTGTCAGCTCTGTTACCATTGTTAACGAGCACCACCCAGCCCACACCATACAGTCCACACGTTACCAAGCTTGGAGAGTCGTATAAGGGAAAGGACCACTTAAATGTTAACAAACGTCCTTAAGACGTCAGAGTTTGAGCTCTTTCCAAGACTTTCACATCGCATAACAATGATATACATGTATACCGAAACTGCTGTAGGCTATTTTAAGCACTTTCAGCAATTGATTAAAATGTTTTCTGTTCACATACTAGTTCTTTAGTAGTTTTTGTGATTCGTACTACCAGATCCTCCTCCGTTCAGAGAGCCTAAGATGTAAATAAAGCATTTCTGGGCGCGGTGTTTTGTCTGTCCGCTTCCTCGACGCTGGTTGCCGCCTGTCATTATTATAGAAAGGCGTGGATGAAACCATGCAGTATTTTAAAAACTACTTTTACAGGCTTTACTTACCAACTTTATGAAAGGAGATGCTGAAACTGGCCACAGTTATTGTCCATACACTTTTCACACTTCTTTAGGAAACTATCCATCACTCGCCGTACTTCACCTTGAGAAATGGTAGCGGATATTTGTTTTAATTCTACTGGAGTGTGTATGTCTTCTAAACTTTGTTTTAAATTACTCCGGGGGTTAAGTCGGGGGATCACAAATCTCTACTAATAATTCTGCCCTGAAACACACTTTCAATTGTTCTCATCGAAGGATTGGCTATAAGCAGTTGTAGAGTCGTGTTGAAAAACGGCAAAGTCACGCCCCCTGTCTGTTAATTCTCTAGAACATAAGGGAAAATTGTATTTGACTCGAAAAAAATGGGCCCTATAGCTCAGAATCTAATATTGTTCATGAAATACTCCAGAAAAAATTATTTTCTCCTATTTATAGTATATACGTGAATCTGCTCCGTGGAACGCCAGTAACTTCATTCAATTTTTTCCTTTATTACATCACAATGAACTGCTGGACATAACATGCACCTGGAAACTCGCAGCAAGCTAATCGCTCATTTATCGTTCGACTATTATTGAGCGCTTTTAGTTGCGATATGGTGGGTAAACAGGGAAGAACGTCTTATGCTGATTCTTCAAATCGTAAAGTTAATATTTATGCCGAAAAAATAGTAATAGAAAGGTTGGAAGGGAGTTCAATGTATCAGAGAGCAACGTTCATTTGTGGTGGTTTTTCAACACGACTCTGCAACACCTCATAGCCAATTTTTCGATGGGAACAATTGAAAGTGTGTTTTAGGGCAGAATTATTAGTGGAGACCTGACCTAGCCCTTGAGATTCCTGGAGCTTCGTCCGTTGGAGAGAAATTAAGTGTGCGGTAATTCTAGTACATACTGTTGGCAACTGTGCAGAGTTTCAGCCACTTACCACCTCCAATGCCACCTGTAGACAAACACCTTTGGAAAACTAGTTTCGCGAAAACAATCCGCTCAGTAATTCGATTTCTGTGGACCAAACATATAATTGGCTGAAATTCACCAGCAGGTGGTAGAGATTTATCGAGAGGTTGTAGGATCGCATCACCATGCTGGTGAAGCAGGTTTGCTGGGACGTCTCAACCACTCTCCCTACAGCCTGGACCTCGGTTTAAGCAACCTTCACCTTTTTTCTTCACTTAAAGGAATGATTCGCTTCAGACAAGAGGTGAAGCACTTCGCAACAACACGCAAGGAGAGGATTTCTAGCAGGAGGAAATATTCCAACTCATCGCCCGAAGCGACAAGTGCCTAAGCTGATATAGACACTATGTTGAAGACTAAACTAATCCTCGTCAGTGTGCATATGACAAGTTGTGAGTGCGTGTTTGTGTGTGCAACAGAGAGAAATTCTAAATATATATCGCTCCGCGATAGACAGGGTGAAGAACACGGCTTAAAGTACCCCAGAAAATGACACAAACCTCACGCAAGATGTCCCTTGTGGTTCTGTTCTTTTCTTTTCTTCTTTTTTTTCAATATCTGAGTATTTTTTGTTCTCTGGTGAGACTGAAAGTGTATTTCCCGTGGAATCTGCGTCAATTTTAATTTTGTTTTCCGATTTTGACAGCAGAAAAAGTAAAACTGTATCAACAAATATTAATAGTACTTTTCCAGAACGTTTCAGTAATGAACTAATTTAAGACAGAGCAAAGGCGGACACACAAAATCAAAGTGGAGGCCTTGGTAAAACCGAAAGGGTTGGGAGGGATAAAGCTATATTTGCCAAAGGGCAGGAACATCCCCCTTCTGCGTATTAGCGAGGGTATTAATATTTCAAGTGAAGTTGATCCTGTAGGAAGTGATGGCACGTGTATGGGAACGGGTTTAACAGGATCGATGCCATGCTCTGCTCTGACGGCCAACATGTCAGGTGACGTTCCAAAGAGAAACTCGTATGGACGCAGTAACTGAAGGGACTGTCACTCTATTGTCATCTGTTTTAATGGAAAAGGCACATACATTGGTTAAAGGTCAATTCAGTCCGGCCAGACACATAGAGGCGTTATATTTTCGTTTCAGTTGTATTTAAAGAGAGGTAACAGTGATAGTAAAACATCTGCAATGTGTACCCGTCCGACAAAGAATGGGCTACTGAGAGAGCCATTGAAGTATACACGGCGATGATTAATAATAACAGCTTCCCGAGTTATCAGCATTATTTCCTGAAGAAGGCCAACCCGAACAACTCTATCGACGTCACATGGCTGGTAACCCAAACCCTTAATAACAGCCAGTGAACTAAGAACCAGCCGCGCGGTGCTTTTCACTGAGTGTGTGGACATAATTCCCTACTGATGCGGCACCGCCTCTTAAAATTCGATGTCATTTGTCGAATTATAACTCACAGATCTGTCATTTTGTTTTACTAGCCTTAGTTCAAAAGAAAATAAATTTCAAACTGAAACCGAAATTATGTCAATATATTTGAAAATAGAAAGAAACAAAAGGAGATTCTAGTCAATAGTTAAGGGGAAGACGTAATAAAACTGAATAGATTAAAGTCTCAAGAATGGAAGCCTAGGCAGATTTAAATGAGTGATAAGGTTACAATTGTTGTTTGTACGAAGCCATAGTGATTCCGCGGGCTGATTCGTATCTTACCATGACGTGCTCTAAAGTTAGCCAATGGAAATCGCTTCCTTTGCTCACGCAAAACAAATGCAACGAAACAGACACTCGTCTTGAATCGAGTCGAGATAACGCACGTGCAACTTGGGAGTTGTACGTAAGCTAGCGCGTATACATAATTCGGCGGTTGCTAAAGGGCGACAAAGTTAAAGTGTTATAACGTTGTAGTTGAAGTTACAAAGTTACATTTTATTTAAATATCGTCGGCAGTTCTCTACAAATCTGGAAATTTACAAATAAAGTGATATGTTGGTTAATTCTTCGTTTGGTTCCATTCCTACCATAACTCACGCATACCCTGTAGATTAGGACCTCTTGCTAGAGCTAGTCCGGACACCAAACACGAGATCTTATAGGTCTTAGTTGCGACGTCTGCGACGGAGAGGAACGTTTGCGTCAAAACTCTGGCAAACTCGAGTCTTTAAAGTTTTATACCGCTTTCAAATGTAAAACTCAAAAATCGCTCAAAAATATTATATGACAAACGTGATTGTTAACCCTTTCATGCCTGGTGTGTATTATAAGATACATAGGCTTTTTTTCCTATTTGTACTTGTTTTAACTTTTTTTCTGCTATATTCTTGTTATACTGTCTGTCACCAATTAAAAATACATATTTGAGACGTTTTGGATTGTAAAAAAAATTTTTTTTTTACAATTTATATTGTAGTGTTTTTTTATATATAAGAAAAGAAGCAAAATCCATGCAACCGCAGTCAAATGATACCCCGTCATCATCCACGCGTGCCATCACACTGATTATTTTACGTGGGCCCTCCCTGTCCTTTACCACAGGCACATTTGACTGCGGTTGCCGAGACTCGAATTCACGACCTCAGGCTTTGAGTGCATGGTCTGTGCACTACGTGTTGCCTCAACGATCATGGCTATCCAAGCCAGCAGGCTGAAGGTCTCCCAGACCACCTAATCTAAACCGGTTTCGAATTAGAGGAAGAACGGCGTAACTAGCAAAATAATTCAGGCATGAAAGGGTTAAGTTTCAGAAAAAACTGCTTCAAAATTGCATTGTGTGGAATATTTTAAATGATTGAGTGAGCCGTGCCTTATTTTTTTGGAAGGTAGACCACCCATCAAACGACCTGTGCGCTTTAGTGCAGTTTTGCTCTTACCAGAGTCTATTGCTTGACGTTCTTAGAGAGAGGAATGCGCGAAATTCAGAGGAACGCTTAAGTACACCTCAAAAACATACGACTCGTTTACTGAAAGCGAATTCCAGTTTCCAGCCGATTTTACAAAGTTTTTATTAGAGCATAAATAGCCACGTAATTCAGAAAACGCCTCTGAAGAGATGAACTTAGTACAGTAACATCACCAAATAAAAGGAAATGGTGGATTCTTGTACTTAGAGCAGGGGTTGGCTGCAAAAAATTAGGACACGCCTCATTCACCATGGACCGTATAGTCAAAGCGCACATAATATTAAATAACGGTTTATTTAAATGTTTGGATAAAGTACGTCTTTTACATCTCAAATAACATGCATAATAGCTTTTGCCATTTAAGTGATAATATTAAAACTCCCAGCTAAGGATTAAAACTGTCTTAAAAGGCTAACTTAAGCACGAAAACTTGCGAGGTGGCAATGACAGCGCCCTGCATACAAGTCGCACTGCTAAACTCGGACTGGGCTCTCAGTCAAGTCTCGGAATAACTGAGGACAATTATAGCCGATTTGACATCTAATTATAAAGTCCCTGGAGGTTTAGGGCATTATAACTTAAATCGTTTTTGGTTGTCATTATTTTTAATAGAACAGGTATTATGACTTCTGCCCCATCAGACTGGCATGGTGTATGTTATTAGAATGCCAACTACCTTCATTCTCCACGCGTAAGCTGTTTTATGATATTTTGTGCCGTTCCTTCACCATTGTTATGCTTTTGATCTACAAAGAAGCAAGAGCCAATGCACAAAGCTACTCAGCGTCTAGCGGGAGAGGTACCCTAATAGGGAGCAATACCATAAAATGGACCTAATTACAAATTAAAATATTAACAACTTTTAACATAATTGTTCAGCCGATGTTATTTGTGAATGTTACACAGTAAGAAAAAGCACACGCAGAGGAATCGAACCATATCTACATCAGATGGTAATCCACTTAGGAATCGTGTGCTCGTTCCAACTGAGCTACCTGGTAACTTTGGAGGTAAACATTCCGTTTAACATGCAGCATTTGCAGGTGTCAGTGAACATTTGCAGAGGTGTAAACTTCAGCTGTCTAATTACAATATATTGAAAGGCGATGCTCAAGCATCTATATTAGTAAATATTAATTACATAGAATGTGTGACCAAGACACCCATGTTAAATATTTGGATACAACCGAGCACACGAACCGATGTTAGAGCATGAAATGCGGATTGCAATATATATAATTTCAAAATGGGGAACATTTCTATTCTTGATTTCTAACGTGGATTATGTAGGTGCTTTAGTAATATAAAAAGTCAAAAATACACATTTTATTCATTTTATTTTTAAAGAAATGAAATACAAATGTCATTTTTGGGAGATTTTCCCTAAGTTTCTCCCTTTATAAAGTTGGTAAGTAAACCTTTAAAAGTAGTCTTAAATATGATGTATGGTTCCATCAGCGTAGTCAACTATAGTTGCTGATGGCAAAGAGCGCCGATAACGCAAACAAACTCCGCGCAGTCGGTTTCCCGAGTACGATTCCCACCGACCACCCTCGCTGACCATGTTTTCTTAATTTTCCTGGATCAGCAGGCTAATGCTGGTTACTTTGTTTTTATTACAGCTATTCTTGTCTTATTTCCTGTTTCCATTCCCTTCCTTCATCATTATCCGTTTCAGGGTTAAAGTACCACGCGAAAGTATTGCTACTGGACGCTGGAAATCAACTTTTAGAGGTTTCTTCCTGGTGTCCAGTGTATCCTGCCTCTGGATGTTCTCGAAGCGCTCCGCTTCAAGGGACTCCCCTTGAGGGTACGCTTCAGTAGCGTCGGATGCATTCAAACTTCAAAGCATAGGAACCTCGACATCCCGACCTGGTTGCCCTTCGGAACTCTCAGCTCATACCTCTCTCCCAAGGTTTACGTTGGAGGCATAAAGGCTTATGTATTCTATCTACCTCTAGTTTTGGGTTTTATGTGTAGATAAACTATATTATATATCACTAGGGCACCCTAGTACTTTTGTTGTGTTGGTGGGCGAGTGTAAAGATCATAGTTTGAGTAGGAGTACACGCGGATACGCAGCAGCATTGCGCGGAGCACGGCTGTAGAACGAGTGGTGGTGAAGAATGATAGCCAATACGTTACAAAGGTCAACCCCAATCCTTTATTCTTTTCTTGTAGTATGTCTGGGAAATCCATTTTTTGCAATAATTTACCAGCAGAAATATAAAAAATACGCATTATACACTTCAAGTACGCACATTAATTACAAGAAAATCTGGAAAGCATAACATTTAATTTTTTGTAACTACACTGGTAATTTGTATATGGTATTATGGGTCTAGGCAATATTACACGGCTCTCGTCTGACGTCACACAACTGATAGGCCTCCTTTTCGGTTTAATAAGTCACACCTTGTGAAGCTGTCTCCTTCTGGTCTATACTCACAAGCGTTGTTCATTTTGCGGCTCAGTTACGACAGTGCAGAAAATATCATAGAGTACTTTATATGATGTGTTTATGGGAAAACCTCCACAAAATGTTCATAAATTCTATAACTTCAGGACATAATACAAAGCCAAAGAATGTACTCTGCATATCTGTCACCATTTTCGATACACTTCCTCAAACGTTTTGCCCAATTTGCTTGAGCTGTCCTCAACATGGGTGGGTTAAGAGCAGCACATAGATCAGTAATTCTTTGGGGAAGATGTTCCACATCCCAAAATTTCTCTGCATACGCCTTAGCTTTCACAATCCTCACGTGGTTCTCGTTTGGTGACCCATTCTATAGGACCTCTTTTCCCTATCCACTGCACGGGAAACATTTTATCGAACAAGTGCCGGACGAAACTGTATATAAAGGTGGGGTCCTATGTTCCATAAACCACTCTGTATAACCCATAACATGAAGTTCTGGTACCATTTCATCGCCCAACATCCTAAGATAATTTTCTCCAGTGACAGTCAATTCAAAGAAGACTGGACCAACAATTTTATTGCACTATAAACCACATCATTGCATCACTTTGAAGAGCCTTGTCTTATATGTCAGTGTACCAGTTTGGGTTTGATTGTAACCAAGCCTTAAATTTTGTTTGTTCTTCTGTCCTCGTCTGAGAACATCAGTTGCCACAAATGATGGATTTATTTGACGCAGGAACCATTCGTCCATCTCAACTCTTTGGTTACAATCGTGCTCCGTTAAATGAGGCCCACCTGCAACTTTTAGGGATGGAATTTTCAACCTTTTAAAATTGAATGCACCGTGCTCCGGGGAGCACCGATTTCCAAGCTCGTGTGCTGGATTTATTTTTTGGACTAGCCTAAAAATTTGCAAGATCCGTGGTCCTGGTATCTTCATGTACTGATGACTGGCGTAACGCCGTTTATCAATCTCAATTCTAGAGTAATTTTTAACTGCAGTTTGCGTTACTGACTTATTTGGTTATTCCCTCCCGCCCACAAAACAGAATTATCTCCACTCTACTATTTCCACAGTTCTGTGAACTATGAAGAAACAGAAAAATAGCCGTTCTTCCATGATTCCAGACTTTACGAACACCTTGTATATGCTACAATAATGTCCGCTTTTTTACTTTCTCTACTGGTAAGTAGGGAAACTATTGTATTCCACCCAAAAATTCGATGTCAAGATTTCACCGGAAATATATATTTTGAGGCCCCCTGAATCCAAAAAAAGCATTTTTAGAAAAAGGTTCGTGTTCCGTGTGTGTCTGTGTGTCTGTGTGTCTGTGTGTCTGTCAGTCTGTGGACAGCATAACTCAAAAACAAAAAGTCGGTTAAAAGTCAAACTTGGTATTTAAGTTTAATGTCTTTCAAGGATGCGACACGAAGATTTTCAAGATAATAGCTCCACCTTACACTACCCTTTACATGGAAGATTTTTCGAAAATTTTGATTTTCTTGAAAATGGCTCTAACGATTTTGATTAAAATGTCATATGTTTGAGATATTTTTATGACAAATGAAATGTATATCTTGAATTTTCTGGCTATAGCCCCTGTAGTCGTATTTACTGTGGACGACTTTTGCATAACTAGTAAACCGTTAGAGATAGACCAAATTATACTCTACAAAAAATGTAGATGTTGCTAAAATACACAATTTATGTACCAATAAAATTTCTTGTAGGGTGAACCATTTCGGAGATATTTCTTGTTATGTGTGTGAATTTCGGAACTTTAGCGAAATGCAACAACGTTGTTCATTTTTATATGTTAATCGTGCAAGGAGAACGGAATCTCAAAGGTCAAAAAGATTTGACTGTCGCACAAAGCCTTCGGTATTCTAATATCTCCCTTGCACCTACAAGGACATAAGCAGTAAGATAATTTGTACGAATGTTTATCTTAACTAACATGGAGATATAGGAATAAGAGTTTGTAAGAATGGTTAGTACAAGAGTGGAGAAAGTCATGTGAGTGCAACACATTAGATTTTTTTAACTGATATTTTCTATATGCCGTTTGTGACGTTACTGTAGAGAAATCCTAAAGTTCTTGGTAAAAAGTGTTATCTCAAGCTACTTATTGAAAGGTTTGTAGGAGAAAAGTAAAGGTATATTAGCACTTTTCCTAGATGTGAAAGTTAGAAAACTTCTGCTAGCCAATTCGAAATCAAAGCCAAGATCTCTGCTCTCTCCGAAGAAACGTAAATCTTCCCGAAGCCGAGGTAGTTCTCATAATGTTTTCTGGAGAGATTTGAATCAAGAAAAATCACAGATCGTTATCCATTAGTAAGACAGCCCGAAGGAAAATAGAGAATAAAAGAAGGAAGAAGCTAATGGACTCCACTGGCGCTGTGAAGAAACAAAGAAAAAAGGCCTTCTCTTAGGAAGCATTTGTTTTTAAAGCACCATAAAATGCAACGCACATTAGTTCCTTTGCTGGGTCGCTCCGTTGTTTCAAGGCACGGAGCCTTTTCATGTCTATGCAGTCAACAGACCGTGGATCAACACACGGTTAAACAGTTCAATGTTTGCTCTAGGATAGAAATTTATTTAATACAGAAAAGGCCAACATTGGAATATGTACAGAAAGGGCAATGCTTTCATTTTGTGTTCCCCTTGGGGTATTTTTCATTGATGATGAAGTGTTTTGTTTCTTTCCTAATTATGAGAATATTAATGCTATGTTTTTATATTAAAGAATATACTTTGCTTGTTTTTATGCAGTGCAAAAGAAATAGAATAGAAAGAAGAGAAATATAATGCTGCGGTAATTGGAAATATTGTAACATGAGCCGCTTTATGGCGCTCAAATTAAAGCAACCATAATCATCGTAATTCCCGCTTCAAGTTTGACAGGGATTATAAAGCGCGTTCCACCCTTAGAAGACAGTACACGTTAAATGGAGCGCAGTGTTGCAACATGTACTAGTTGCGAATCTTTCTGCGCGCGCGACCCCGAGGTGGCCGGTGTCCTGTACTTAGTCCTTCAATTGCTGCTTGACGAGACGGGCACTTTTAACTTTGGTATCCCTCCATGCCTTTGTTACTGTATGACCTAAATTTACAAATGACTAGTCTGTATAAACAATTGATTTCCCCTGGTCCCTAAACCTTTTTACGTCTTTTAGATATTTATGTCGCCATCTGATGATATCGATATCGTCTCTTTCTATTAATATGCACTTGTTACCCCTTCTTTCGTATCCGAACCCCAAATCATGTAAGAACCGACTAAGAGTGGCCCTTGAGAAATTTGGTAGGGTCTCATCACTGTTGAATAGTGACAATTATATTCAGCATGGGTGGAATATTTGCAAACAGTAAAGAATGAACAATTCGCCGCACTCCACCTTGCACTATTCAATCATATTGCGTTAACCTAGCGTTTTGTGTAGTCCCGCCCTTTTTGCTTTCTTTTTCGATGGCGTTCTTAGAAGTCCTTTCATTACTTCCTTTTTAATCATACACACTACTGCTTCTGAACACCCGATAGCCTTAGCTGTTTCTTTTACTGCCTTACACCCATTTTACTTCAAAAATAATCTAACACCTTCATAATTATTTGGCGTTCCTTACTTCTTAATTTACCAACATATCGTCTCTTCCTAGCTTCCCCCTCCGTGACTACAAATATTTACGAAACTATTAAACAAATAACGCAATAACAGCTCACAGTTACACACCGACTTCTTTTGAACTAATGCTAGTGCTGCTCCTTATACTATCTTCTGTGTCAGGCCTGACGCTGAATAGATGAATACCTTTTGTTTGCCCTACTCGACGGAAGAAAGAAGTTACAGCCTTTTGGTTTATTTTAAATACTTTCTCCAAACTTCCTCAACATTTGTTCTCGCTGGTTCCCTGATGTAAACTCAATAACAAAAAATTTTCACACTGCGTAACTTTTGCAGTGCACAGATATAAAATTTTCCGAAAACATTTAATTTAAAAAATTGTAACACTTAACTGAGTAAACATAGATAATTCAAAGTAGGCAGGTAGTAGCACTATAGTTTACTCTACCTAAGAAAAAAATATAGACGCATTCTAGCAGTTAGTTTGTTAGTGCGTGATGAGTATAGAAACAGCACATATCCGACTTCCATTGAGAAAAATGTTTTTTGAAGAAATATGGGTCTATAGAAATGTATAATGACTCTAAAAAGGATATAAACTAATAGAGAAAAAAATTCTGCGTAGGATAATGTGTTCAAACCTGAAATTTATAACTGAAAATTTATACCATGCTATTAGGAATCTGGCAACAGCGTGAGGGTAGAAAAGGACGAGGCTAATGGCAACTTGTATTGGCTAGATAGAGACAGATATATTCCATTTAAGTCCATACTGTCATCTAAGGGTGAGACAAGGTATAGTGCACTGTTGCCTCTAGGTGCTTAGCAGTGTTTCAGATCGCATAGTCGCCCGGCGAATTAGCTGCTGCCCCACGGCAACTGGCCGAAACTTCCGGCGCATGCACATCAAACGAAAATTCTTCTACATCGAAGCCAGGCCTGTGACGAGAAGAGAACTGTTCTGGCTTGCGAACTCACCGGAGGAGGGCGTTCGACCGCCTGACTTAACTGGGTGAACTGGCCGGAGAGGGATTGCATCTAGTACACGCAGTTTAAGTTTTCTTCTAAATTTATTTGCTTCTCGTTTGTCTTATACAAATAATTTGGGTGAGGGCTTTGAGCGCGTATATGGACTTCTAAAATTAATGTGCAGCATGGCAGGGATTTTTGGTAATAATAAAAAGGACTTGCAAGTGGAAGAAAGTTTTGAAAGTGTATTCTTTGTAAACACTTCAGTGATGGTGAGTGGATTGTATCTTTACAAGTCAAGGTGCTATGTTTATTTTGTAAAGTTGAAGTTGTTAAAATAAAGGCAAGTTTTCCTTGCCAGTTCAAGTATAACGATTATTTAAAAATATCCATGGATCCTGCTGGTTTTATCCTGGTCCTATTTAGTAAATTATTCCGTCTGAGTGTGTTGTAAGACCTTAGTGAGCTGGTAGACCCTGGTAGACAGTGCAAACTTAATATTGCTGGTAGGGCCATCTCTCTAGTGTTATAGTAGCGCCAGTTACCAAGTGGAAGACCTGTGTTCGTTTCCCTGTATCGGCGTGGGGATTTTTTCCAGATTCACTCAGCCCCGTTAGGTCCCTGAGGGCCAATTGAAGAGCTACTTAATGGAGAAGCAGCGGCCCCTGATATACCCGGAGAGATCGGGGCACTAACCACGTCCCACCCTACAATACTGCACCCCACTCATGGTGTCAGTAGTAGGGACAGGGGAGGAGGCAGCAGACGGGCCTTGATCCGTAAAGGGAAATTATGCCATAGAGTTAATTACTTAATATTGTTGGTTTTCAGTAACGTTTTTCGAATAGACTGTTTCAGGGAAAGGGGAGCAAACAATGTCCTTACCTATTGAAATTAAATTAAATTATTTTGTTGTTTAACGACGCTTTAATTGCCAGGATCACATCAGCGTCGCAGGTGTGCCGGAATTTCGTCCCGCCGGAGTTCTTTTACATGCTAGTAAATCTGCTGACATGGAGCACATTTAAAAACCATCGAACTGGGCCGGATTTGAACCCGCGACCTTGGGAAGAGTAGGCCAGCGTTTAACCAACTGAGCCACCCAGAATGACACAATGACTACAAGAAGATTAATCGAGATAAACTTTTGGATTGCTCCTTGACTTTAAGTTGAGGATACTATCTTGGCACGTGGTGTCTAGGTATAGATTGTAGGTAAACAAATATACCGAAATATACCAGTGTTTTAGATTCCAAAGAGTCATATGCAATTAAAATTTCAGAATCCCTAATTTCAATGGATCCTTTGTGTAGTTTAATGCTTTTCCAATCCCTCTTCTTATAAACATCTGAGTTATACATACCAGAGGCTATAAGCATAGAAGAATGACTGTAAAAGTTATGAAACTCAAAAGTCTGAGAATTTATGGAAAATGTGAACGATGAACTCCAGAATCTCTTTAAAAAATCACTTTCTTATCAATAATGGTGCCGTGTAAAAAGTAAATATTTTATTAACCCACATTTAAAGAACATTGGACCCTCAAAATAAATTTAATATACAAAATTTACTAAATTTTTCTAAAAAGGATAAAATTCCAAATTATAAAAAATTTGACATTTATTAATTTAGCTCTTTGGATTGTAATAAGGTTTATATTGGTAAAACTAAACGTCATGTAGAAACCAGAATAAAAGAGCATTTCAGAAATATTAAATATAAACAAATTTATAAATCAGCTGTGGCGGATCATTTTTGGTCACTTAATCATTTAAGTTAAATTTTAAAACAAATGGACCTATAAATTTAATGCTTTTGGAAAAATATTCATTTAAAAACAAGAACCGCGTTATGAATTTTGAAATTCCAGCAATAGATTGTATTTATAAGTTTTTGTTTTTAGAGGTTGGCGAGAAATAGATCTTTTAAGTTGAGCATCGGTAACTTGTTTGCATAGCTTTGAGAATAAGTTGGGTACAACTTGAAACTAGTCAGCAGTTCAAAATCTTGTAATAGTAATAAGATAAGTGGAGCTTTTAGTTTCTAATTTGTTTTTAATTTAGATTCTGTTGCTTCACTGTTAATAGCTTCAATTTTCCTTAATGATTTAAGACTATACAGTATTCATTTCACATACATGTAAAAAGTAAGTTCTATAAGGAAATAAAAACATTAATGTTCTCTTGATAGAACACATTTAAGAATTGGAGACACACGCCCGTTGTTTACGTTTAGACTTGCCCTCTCTCCTTCAACGTAAAATATAATATACTTGTGAGGCAGTTTTCGACAACATGCATATTAACTTCGTCTTCATTAAATTTTTACCTCGATATATCGTATGCATGGACGAAGAAATAAAAGTATAAAAATATGAACTACATAAATAATATAAAGTATTACAAAGCCCTATAAATTAATCACATTATCAAATAATCAAAATAAAACAAGCACTGTTAGGATTATATCCTAGGTCAAGGGGCAGAATGTACAATTATACTATCTTGTTGCGTCAGGTGTCCGCAGAGGCCTGAGTGCTAGGCAACTGTATCTCTTCTGCACATGACACATAGTCACGTGTCTTAAGTTTGAAACTCTGTGACACGTGTTTAATAATTTAACGGTGAAGAAAAAGCTCAAAGGCTAATATTTCTGCGTAATTACTATTGAAGTTAAGTTTGTCGAACATTTTGCTACAGAAAGCTAAAACTGATTATATACTCAAATCATTCAGTTTAATGGAAGAAGGTGGTGATTTCATAAGTGGAGTAAGGACTCAGGCTTGGGTGAACATTTTAAAGAATTATAAAAGGTTAGAATTTCTGTAATTTGTGTAAATAAATGTGCTCATGCAGGCATTCCCAATTTTAAGACGTGGTGAAGTGTTTAAATTTGTGTAACTTAATTATGCAAATATATGTTACCAATTTATTAAAATTGCATTTTCCTGGTTATAAACACATTCGCTATCCACGTCGTCCTTTGGGGGCATAAATGGGGAATAAGAGATAAGGCTAAGAGATAAATAAGTTAAGAAGTTAAAACCGAGATGCACAAACACAGCGCATAGGTTTAAGTTTATCACAATACTTATTTATATCAATAATAAAATTATTTTAACATTAGCGACATATATGATTTATATGAAAGTGCTCTTGTAAAACTTTTTTCCGAAACGTTTATTAAATGGTTAAAACAGTGGTATTTCATACACGCTGAATATTCTGTAGATTGCAATTGATTTCTTTATCCGGCTTATGTCTTGCAGTTTTAACATATTTTAAATCATTTGTGGGGTTTGGTACGCGTTGTATAAGATTATGTGAACATTCATTTGCATTTTGCATCATGGAAGCTTGCACGAGTAGCTAGTCTAAATCACAGTAATCCGCGAAAGCCTGGCATTTTAAAAAAACGCATGGGATTTGCTTCTCTTTAATCAGAGCAAATAAAATGTTCTATCCCACTATACTCCTGTCACGCTCCTGCTGATTTGCATTCATCATTTTTATCTATTGTCTTCCCTGCTTGTTAGTATTAGCTTCAAACAACTTTGTTGGTATGATATTTATAATATGATCACAAACTGAATGAAAGCTGTTTTGCTTTTGTGTTCTGCCATCACGTTATCGCTGCTATATTTTTATTGTTTATCTTTACACATACACACATTCAAGTATAATAGCACACAGACAAACGTAACGGTTTCCCAAATCAAATCATCTCACTGTTCCAACGAAAACTTTATACGTTTCCAGTGAGGCAAATTAGCTCTTTTATGCCTCCCTGGATACAAGCACATAACTTTGTCTACTTGCTGTCGTTTATTACAAACTATTTTTACCATACTCATTTTTACTTCCTCTACTAAACATAGACAGGGGAAGTATTGTGTTCGAACCAATATTTCGTTTTCTAGATTACAACTGAAATATATTTTGAGGCTACTGAATAAAAAGAGAATTTTTAGAAAAGGCCCGTGGCTTAAAAAAAAAGTTAGCATTGTGACACAAAGATTTGGAACAAATTTCTTTCATCCTAAACTATCCCTTATATGGAAACTTTTTCGAAAACTTTTCTCTCAAAAATGGCTGTGATGTTAATTCAGAAGTCCTCCAGAGTAAACAGGACAATATAGGCTATAACCAGAACATTTCATTGCCATAAAAATATCTTAAACATGTCATTTTAATCAAAGTAGTTGGAACCATTTTTAAGAAATTCAAAATTTTAAAAAATTTTACTTGTAAAGGATAGTTTAGTTTGGAGAAATTTTCATCAAAATCTTCGTGCAGCATCCTTGAAAAACATTACCTCAAATACCAACTTTGGTTTTTAACAGAGTTTTCGTTTTTACTTTCTCTACTGGTAAGTAGGGGAAGTATTATATTCCACCCAAAAATTCGATGTCGAGATTTTACCGGAAATATATGTTTTGAGACCCCTGAATCCAAAAATGTCTGTGTGTCAGTCTGTGGACAGCATAACTCAAAAACGAAAAGTAGGTTAAAAACCGAAGTTGGTATTTAAGTTTAATGTCTTCCAAGGATGCGATACGAAGACTTTGAAGAAAATATTCCCACCCTAAACTACCCTCTACTTGGAAAATTTTGATTTTCTTGAAAATTGTTCTAACGATTTTCATTAAAACGGCATTTGTTTGAAATATTTTTATGACAAATGAAATGTATATCTTGAATTTTCTGGATATAGCCCCTGTTGTCTTATTTAATCTGACTTTTGTATAACTGGTAAACCGTTAGAGATAGTCCAAATCATATGATACAAAAAATGTAGATCTTGCTAAAATACACAATTCATGTCCAAATAAATTTTCTTGTAGAGTGAACCATTTCAGAGATATTCCTTGTTATGTGTGTGAGACTTACGGAAAACTTAAAACTTTCGTGAAATGGAGCATCGTTGTTCATTTTTTTATATGTTAAGTGTACAAAGAGAACGTTATCTCAAAGCTTTAAAAGATTTGACTATCGCACAAAGCCTACTGTATTCCAATATTCCCCTTGCACCTACAAGGAAATAAGCAATAAGATATTCTGTACAAATGTTTATCTTAACTGACACGAAGATAGAGGGATAAGGTTTGTAAGAATGGTTAGCGCATGCACGCACGCACGCACACACACACACACACACACACACACACAGACGGATCGCTTACTAAACATGCTTTTATTGGATTCAGGGGGGAAATAACTACGTCGAATTTTTTGGTGCAATACAATAGTTCCTCTGCTCAGTGTACGTAGTAAAGAAAGTAAAAACAAGCAAACAAAGGTTAGTGTTTAAGTGCTGTATGTACGAATAATTTAAAAACGTAATATTCTCATGGCATGAACTTGTGTTTACATTGGCAGATGTCGCTTATTCGCAGTAATTGCAAAAGAAAAGAAAATATGATATACAGAGGCTTAGGAAACACGATAGTCTTATGTTACGGAAAAATAACGATTTGAAAACGTGCGAAAAATTACAATGTGTCTGAAATCTGCATGAGAAAACTAAATTTGAAATTACAGATGCACAGTATATATTGAGAGTACAAATAAATCATTGCAAATATGAATACAGATGAAAAAAATGTATGATGTTTAAAAATTAAGTCTTGTTATTATACATAGATAATAGTTATAACCGGGAACAACAAGCAGCAAAAAGGTAAGGAACTGAGATCCTGCCTTAGAAACAAACTATAAAAGAAGCATCTTAAAACACACAAACATAACCAATTATTACGCCACGAAGGTACAAACCACAAGAACATACAAAAGAAACTAAGGAACCATAAATAGTTTTAACATCCCAGAGTGCTACTGGCAGCGGCAGCAACAAATCTAGCAGCCGGTTCTATCTAATGCCCCCTGTTGGACCTTTCACACTGTGAATACTGGTTGGAAACTTCTAGTGAAGCGTTCATGCTGAAAGTGACTTTCCTTTAAAACGCTGACCTTTTCATGTGAAAGAGTACTTAAGGCTAGCTGGCACATACACCTGTTTCGACCTGGCCCTCATTGTGGAGAGCCGCTAACCGTTCACCGTGTGTTAATTGAATGTCCCTGGTTGGAACCTTTCCAGTTGTCCCTGCATCTGCTCCATGCTTTTGCAGGATTCTGGTGCATAATGTTGGACAAGGTAGTTGTGTCTGCAAACGTTTAATACCTCTATTGTCGCCTCGCAAGTGCTTAAGAGAATACTGAAAGGAGCACGTTACCAGGATGCCCCAAACACAATAGCAGGAAATGTACCAACAACCACCTCAAGCTTCTGACCCTGCCAATGTAGATTTAACCACATTTTTACCCTCTCTGTTGTGTATAGTAAGTAGCGGAAGTATTGCATTTGACCCACAATGTCGGTCTGGGTGGCTCAGTTGGTTAGACGCTGGCCTACTGATCCCAAGGTCGCAGGTTCAAACCCGGCCCAGACTGATTGTTTTTCAGTGTGCTTAAAAACGACAGCTCCATGTCAGTAGATTTACTGGCATGTAAAAGAATTCCTGCGGGACGAAATTCCGGCACACCGGCGACGCTGATGTGATCCTGGCAATTGACAGTCGTTAAAGAACAAAATAATTTGACCCACAACTTCGATGTCGAGAATTCACCAGAAATATACGTTTTGAAGCCGCCTTTATAAAACAAAACAAAACAAAACAAAAAAAAAAGCATTTTAGAAAAAGTGTGTGTGTTGCGTTCCGTTTGAAAACATAACTCAAAAATCTGATGTGTTGCACTCACATGACTTTCTCTACTTTTGTACTAACCATTCTTACAAACTCTTATTCCTATATCTTCTTCGTGTTAGTTCAGATATAAACATTAGTACAAATTATCTTATTGCTTATTTCCTTGTAGCTACAAGGATAATATTGGAATACAGTAGGCTTTGTGCGATAGTCAAATATTTTAAAGCTTTGAGATTCCGTTCTCTTTGCACACTTAACATAAAAAAATGAACGTGACCCATTTCACGAAAGTTCTAAGTTTTCCGAAACTCACACACATAACAAGGAATGTCTCCGAATGGTTCCCTACAAGAAAATTTATTGAGACATAAATTGTGTATTTTACCAAGATCTACATTTTTTGTATAGTATGATTTGGACTATCTCTAACGGTTTACTAGTTATGCAAAAGTCGTCCAGAGTAAATACGGCTACAGGGGCTATAGCCAGAAAATTCAACATATACATTTCATTTGTCATAAAAATATCTCAAACATATGGCATTTTAATCAAAATCGTTAGAGCCATTTTCAAGAAAATCACAATGTTCGAAAAAATTTTCCATGTAAAGGGTAGTTTAGGGTGGGGCTATTTTCTTCAAAATCTTCGTGTCACATCCTTGAAAGACATTAAACTTAAATACCAACTTTGGTTTTTGACCTACATTCCGTTTTTCACTTATGCTGTCCACAGACTGACAGACTGACACACAGACACACACACGGACCTTTTTCTAAAAATGCTTTTTTTTATTCAGAGGGCCTCAAAACATGTATTTTCGGTGAAATCTCGACATCAAATTTTTGGGTGGAATGCAATACTTCCCCTACTTACCAGTAGAGAAACTAAAAAAGAAAGGTCGGTTAAAACCAAAGTTGGTATATAAGTGAATTACTTTAAAGGATGCGACACAAAATTTTGAGGAAAATTTATCTAGTCTAAACTACTGTTTACGTGCAATATTTTTCGAAAATTCTGATTTTCTCAAAAATAGCTGTAACGATTTTGATTATAATGCGATATGTTTAAGGCATTTTTATGGCAAATTAATTATATATTTTGAATTTCCTCACTATAGCCCATATAGTCCTGTTTACTCTTGATGACTTTCGCATAACTGATTTTTTTTTTCTTAACGTCCTCCAGCGTAATGCCATATCGGACGGTGAGTGACTAAAATGGGTGAAATTATGCTAAAATGAGGCCGAGGTCCATAGAGCTTTAAGTTACCCGACGTTCGTCTTATCAGGATAAGGGAAAACCTCGGAAAAAAACTTATCGAGATAACTTACTCGAACTCGCGACCTCTTGAACGTGAGGCAGAGACGCTAACCATCACGCTACAGAGGCGAGCATAACTGATAAACCGTAAGATATAGACCAAATCTTACTATACAGAAAATGTAAATCTTGTTAAAACACACTTTTTTGAGGAATGAACTGTTTCGGAGATATTTCTTGTTACTTGTGTCAGTTTTGCAATACAAAAACTGTTCTCAAATGAAAGATTGTTACTCACTTTTCCATCTCCTGGCCGTGTAAAGAGAACGTAATTTCAAAGCCTTCATATAGCGACCAGTTCTAAAAGATTTGATCATCGCTCAAAGCCTACTGTATTCCGATATTCCTCTTGCAGCAACAAGAAAGCTAACAATAGCATAACTATTACAAATGTTTATGTCAACCAACATGAAGATTGAGGAATAAGAGTTTGTAGCAATATTAGTTCAAGAATTGAGAAAGTCATCTGTATGTCTGTGTGTATGTGTGCGCGCGTGCGTGCGAGCGCTCTTTGAAAAGCATAACTTGGTATAACTTAACTTTCAAGGCTGGAGCATGAAGATTTTCAAAAAGTCTCATCACAAAGTACCGTCTATTTGAAAACTTTTTCCAAAATGTTTATATTTACAAGAACCAACGATTTTTATTAAATTAGCATGTGTATAAGATATTTTTGTCTAAAATGAAATATATATCTTGCCTTTTCTGAGAATGGCCTTTCAAACGCTATTCATTCTGGATGCCTCTTGCATAGCCGGTAAACTGTTAGTAATAGACAAAATCTTATACAAAATATGTAGACCTGGTTAAAGCACCCAATGTCTATGGGGTTAATATTTTCCAAGATATTCCTTATTGATATGGATTTGATACCTTGCTTCGATAGTACCTTGCTGAAATGAAAAGTCGTATCCCCTTTTTGCTCTCCTAATCATACAAAGAAGATGGAATTTCAAAGGAATTACATAGGCTGAAATGTTATCTATTTCAATTATCTAAGAAATTACTTGATCACTCTGGCTATGACTGCTTCATCAGATTTACTAACGCACTGGCTGACTCGCTTAATGAGTGCTCGTTTGTATAACCTAGGAACTTTGCAGAACGTTCGAAGTGTCGAAACATCCAGAAGATTTTAGTTCTCCAGCGATAGCGCCTTATCTGTTGTTGATTCCAACTGTCCAGCATCGACCTTCCTATAAACTTGCAGTATAACTTTACACTCTTTGAGAAAAGTTTATTGGCCAATTCAAACAATAACAAAGAATATCTCGGAAATCGTTCACTCCAAACAAAAAAGAAGTATTTGTGTGTTTTACCGAGATCCACATTATTTATTTAGTAAGCTTTTATCTGTGTTTTACTGTTTGCCATTTCTGCAAAAGTAATCCAAAATAAATATCTTTTGAGAGCACTCACAGAAAATTCAAGGTATGAAAAGGGCTGTTTGTGTCCGACACTAGATACTGACTGCTTGTGAGGCTGAACGTCACAAGCGTGATTCACTCTCCACTGAAAGAGGAGGTGGGGGAATAGCAGATATTTACGTAAGTGTCTCTAAAGAGACAAGGTTTGGCATCACTGATCCATACATTTTCGAAAAAAGGGGCAGCTAAATAAAATTAATTTTTCCTTGACGTTCAAGAACTAACCATGCAACGTCTGACAACTCAGCGAGTATAAAATAAAGTAACGAATCATATTTTGCGGATATAAGACTTAAAGTGAAACATAAAAGTCTTCAACAGTCTTCGTCCTCACATTTTACGTTGGCTGAACTGAATTGCTGGCAAAGGAACGGTGTATGGAACCTTTTCTGTGCCTGCCAGATTAAATCGCTTAAATAATGAACCAGCTGTGAACAATAGCATATGAATTATGATCTTATTTCATACCAAGCGGGATTAAATGTATATACGAGGATTCTTGAATTTCTCCTCCGGCATCGAGATGGGGTTGAGGTGAAAGAGAAGTCAGAAAGGAAAATAAACACAACCGAACGTAGAATCCTCTTCTCCCTAGAGAAATTCACCACTTTAGCTTCAACGCTACATTTAGATAAACCTTCATCAGAACACTTAGTGCAAACTATGGAAACAGCGAAGGTAAAGTAAGAGAGAGTGAAGAAAAAAAAAAAAACAAAGTTTGTGGTGTTGAGCTGCCCAGGCAAATTTTCCCGATCGCACGAAATTTCGAATCCCTCATCTGCTGAAGCACTTAAAAGCAAATCCAGAAGTTTTCGCGAGTTTAAGTTGTACAGTAATATGAAATAAAAACGTATTTAAAGAGGAAAGTCTGATGTTAGATTCATAGGACCTTCTCTACCAATATCGTTTATTTTTGCTCAACTTCTACACATTATTCTTAACAAACCTTGGTTTCCTTTGTATTTCACGTCAATCGATAAATTCGACTGATTCATTGACTCATTTACGGCTCATGCATTCACTGACCACTCGCGCACTCATTGACTCGCGCACACTCACTGACACACACTCGCTCACTGACTCACACACTAGCTCACTGACTCACACACTCGCTCACTGACACTCGCTCACTGACTCACACTATCTCACTGACTCACACATTCGCTCACTACCTCACACACTCGATCACTGACTCACACGCCCGCTTACTCACTCATACACTCGCTCACTGACTCACACACTCGCTCACTGACTCACACACCAGCTCGCTGACTCACACACCAGCTCACTGACTCACACACTAGCTCACTGACTCACACACTAGCTCACTGACTCACACACTCGCTCACTGACTCACACTTACTCACTGTCTCACACACTGGCTCACTGACTCGCACATTCGCTCACTGACTCACACTAGCTCACTGACTCACACACTCGCTCACTGACTCACACACTCGATCACTGACTCACACACTCGATCACTGACTCACACACTCGATCACTGACTCACACACTCGCTCACTGACTCACACACTCGATCACTGACTCACACACTCGATCACTGACTCCACACGCTCGCTCACTGACTCCACACGCTCGCTCACTGACTCCACACGCTCGCTCACTGACTCCACACGCTCGCTCACTGACTCCACACGCTCGCTCACTGACTCCACACGCTCGCTCACTGACTCGCACACTCGCTCACTGTGTCGCACACTCGCTCACTGTATCGCACACTTGCTCACTGACTCGCACACTTGCTCACTGACTCGCTGACTGGCTCGCTGACCGGCTCGCTGACTGCCGCGCGCTCGGACTACTCAATGACTACTCAGCGACTCGCTCACGCAGTGATTCACTCACTGGCTCACTGACTCAGTACATTTATCTCAGTGTTTTGATGTCGCTCAGTTGCACCGGCTAAAGTTTTTTACAGGTAGGTAACTAACCCCATTTTTTCCATTTTACTTTCTCTCCTTCCACGTGTGTTAAGTCGTATCAGCTTATCGTTTTCGTTCCTGAGTATACAATATTTCTACGCTAGTGTTAAGGTAATGCACAAGGAAGAACATCCACCTCAGGCGGGCTCAGAAACTACAGGCAATATCCCAGCTACCGTGTTGTGCAATAACTATAACACTGACGCCAAACGCAAATTATGCTATTCATGAAGAAGATACGTATGTGTAAATGAAGCATCAATAATGGCATGGCGAAACACAGATACTGATACCAGGAATATCGTATGGACAAAAACATCGGCTATACCTGTCACAAGTGTTTGCCGATGCGCGTCCATTCAAAACAGCACTAGAACTATAGTTGTATATAGTAGCTGGACTTCAAATTGTGGGCCAATTTCTATCTTGTACTTTCTGTATCACATACTTAAAGTAGAGGAAATATTGCATTCCATCCAAAAATTCGATGCTCAGATTTCACCAGAAATTGTTTTCAGATACGCTGAATCTAATAATGTATTTTAGAAGGTATTTGTGTGTGTGTGTGTGTGTGTGTGTGTGTGTGTGTGTGTGTGTGTGTGTGTGTGTGTGTGTGTGTGTGTGTGTGTGTGTGTCGGGGTGGCAATAGTCCGTGAACAGCATAACTCAAATACCAATAGTGGGCTAAATACATTTCCAAATTTGGTATTTAAGTTGAACATTTTGCAAGGAAATCAAGAAAATGTCCCCACCCCAAGTTATGCACACGTACAAGTTTTTGTAATATTTAATTTCCAGAGCAGTTTCTAATTATTTCAATTAAAATACAGAAAGTTTTATGTAAATGAAGTGTCTTGAACTTTATAGGAATCTCTCTGTATTTGACTTCATTCTGACTGACTTTTTCATAAATGACAAATTATTCTTTCTCTGTTTATTATCCTCATGTGGAGTACTTACACCGTTAAACTAGAAACATTACAATGAAATATTCAACACCCTTGCATTAAAGAGTCTGACAACATACATAAGAAGTCTCTGAAACGTTCAGATATTAACAAAATACTTCTGTCAAAGTTCTAAGGCTTTCACGGCCGGTGTCAATACTAGATGCAATATTAACCGGGCTTGTGGGCCGTGGTCTATTGGGTTCCTTCTTCTTCCTAGTCGCAGACGAAACGTTTGGGAAGAAGAAGGAACCCAATAGACCATGGCCCACAAGCCCGGTTAATATTGCATCTAGTAAAATACTTCTGACTTGCAACAGGAGGTAATATAGTGACGACATCTAATTTCTATGACACTCAGTGCAACATTTTTCAGTATAGTAAAGTACCATTCATGCAGGCGTCAGGAATGACCTTCTCAGAGCTTAGTTTAAGAGGAGTCACGGTCATCGGAAATGAAATAAAATATAAAAAAATAATCGTTCAAACATCTATAAATTTGAAGTGCGTATTTCACTCTTATCCCTGATTGATCAGTGGTTCACTATTTTCTCAGCTAAACTCGTAAGAAAGAAATGCTAGGATATAGTCATGTGTTGTGAAGTAATACTGCAAGGAGAAAAACTTGCTGCGATTGGGCAGACAATCTACTCATCACTAGTTATTGCTGAGATATCGCAATAATGGTGATTCCCTAGGTCCCGGTACCACGGTGTTATTTCTCCAAAATACCTGAAATTTTAAATTAGCTGGAGGCTCAAAGTAATTCCTTGGAACAGCCACTTTCTTACACTGACGAAATTTCAGTAACATTGTCGTAAAAACACACGGCATAGCAACCATTGCTTTTGACAAAATCAGTGGGGCACTGCAGAAAAATCCCGGCTATATAATACTGTGTGAAGTTCCTAAAAAAATTTCTTGCGAATAAACGCACACTGAACAAGAATTCACCGAAGAACCTCAATGCTTTTCTCATGCGCCTGTGATGTTATGCTACGTCGAAAGAACATTTTAAATATATAAATCATTTTTCACTGATTAGGTGCAGGAAAACATCAGGATGGCCTTCGTTGTGCATTGTAACAGGTAAGAGTTCTCTTAAATTATTTCTCATCATATATTTCCTTATTTTACTATTTTATCTCAGAAATACAGTTTTCTTGTATTCTTAATACAATCTACCCTTCCGCGTCGTGAACCCGCAACTCGGTTATCTGTCTTATCCTAACCTTGACACAAAATGCTAATACTGCCCGACTGTTCAAACAACTGACTGTTCCAACACTTGCTCGCCCACACTCTTTTATAGCCCATTCGAAGTTCTGATGAATTTTCTTGAAAATACACCGTTTCTCGAGAAACTTCTCGTGAACAAGACTGGAACTTGAACAGCTAGAATTGAGGAAACAGTCTTTGTTCCGGCGCGCTCAATTATTAACTTGATTACTCGCCACGTAGTGGTGTGAGGTAGCCGACCTCGGCTCTCTTGGATACGCGGCTCTTGGTTGTCACAATGCCTTCCAGATCTCACTGTTACTTTATTTTGTACAACAAAGGTTCTTTGTTCCACACACGGCGTTCCTTGAGAGATTAGCACACTTTTGATCAATACAGGACTAAATAAATATCCCAAATTATGTACATATTGTAAATCCGCTCCACAATACTTTAAAGTACTCGACAGTAAAGCCAGAACATGGTGATGTTCCGTTCAGTGCTGATGGCTTGCCTCTTGGGCCGGGAATACACTCACGGCATAACTGAAAGTGCTAAGCGCGATGCAGCTCTAAAAAATTGGCTTTATTCGTCAGCTTAGCCCAGTTATTCATGGTTAAAACGCAAATGCAGATGTGCAATCCATCTGTAATGCAACTCTAGTGAACTTTTTCTTTAAAAAACTTTGCAATGGACACTTTCTCATCAACTTAGTCTTCATTTCTTTGCACACGTATTTCACAATGCCCCTATGATAGAACCGATTCGAAGTGACGTCATTTTATACTATGGCGGGGGTGGGAAGTCAGACACTTAAAGTGTCAATTTACCCTCCCTCTCGTCCCCATTACTCTGTTTCAGCAGGCAGGTAAAGCCAATTAAAGCGGTTGATCCTGGCTGTAGTCACCCGGCAGTGTTAAGTGGTGCTTTCATAACATGAGGGAATGACGAGGTTTGATCGGGAATGGGAGAACAAGTATTTTTTGTTCTTCATGAAGGTAAAACACAGTGTTTATGTCCTATTATCATTGGATACATTACGATCTTCACCTTGACGAAGCATTTCAGTGCGGCTCATGCTGGAGCCAATACGCAGACAAATTATCAGGTGAGGCACTCGAGAAAGTTTTAGAAGAATTAAACGAAAAACATGCTGTAAGAGTGACTCAGCTTTGCATCAGACACATAGTCTCTTTGCGTGCTAGCTACAGAATCACACATTATGTTGCTAAAACTTTGAAACCATATTCTAATGGGGACTATATTGAAACATGTTCGCGTATCGCAGTAGAAGAACTTCAATGGAAGCTTTTGAAGCTGTCAGTTTGTCCCTAAGAATTATTACTAACAGAATTATTGGCCTTAACAAAACTTGGAGGAACAGTTAAACAATTGGATATAGACGTGCAAGCGATTGATAACGACTGGAGCCTTTTCGAAAATCCATTTACATGTGAACCTTCGGTGGCCCAAAATGAACTGCAATTAAAATTAATTAACCTGCAAGGCAGGTCATCGTTGCGCAGCTCAGGAAAACTTTGTTTGGATTTGTACACATCACTGCCGAAAACATTTCCCTAGCTGCGTCTTTTTACAAGTAAATTACTGACCATGTTTGGTACTGCTTGTTATATTGACAATGAAGAAGAGTCTACTGCGCAGTAGCTTTTCGGATGAACATTTTCAATGTGTTCTACGTTTAAGTTCATCTAGTTTGCAGCTGGAAATGGAAACTGTAATATTTAAAAAGAAATTTTCAAAGACACCAATCGTTTAAAAGAGATATCATACGGAGTGCACCGCTATCTATTAAAATGTAAATTATATGCAATATCAATACACTTTTCATATGCACTTTTGAGAATGCAGTATAGAAACTTTTAAATGTTTTTAGCAGTATAAGGGAACTGCACAATAACTGTTGTATAACAAAACAAAGGTAATAAACATGTTAATTATATAGAATTGCTTTTCTCAACTATCCTCAATAATGTGGCGAGAGAGCGGTTTCGCACAGAATGCCAATAAGAGCCGTCTAGCACTGTCGCTACGTCTTTCAGTCATACTCTGTAGTGGCCATTAACCCTCTTGAGTTCAAAAATACGCATTTGATCACGTTGCAAAAGACGTTTCACCCGAAACGCGAATGACCACCACTGTGCCACACGTCATCTCTGTTTACCTACAGCATAAAAGGGCAAAGGAAGAGGTCATTATAGAACCATTTCACACTTGGGGTGCTCATCTTGCCGGCTCTGTGTTACGGGTTTTATTTCTGGTACATAATGATGGAACCAGCTTTCATCGCCAGTCACAATTCTCTTCAAAATTACCAAACATTCATTTTAAAACCTCGAAGAAACCTCATAAATTGTATTATTTATACAATAAATTGCACCTACAAAACTGTGCTGACCAGAGAGGTGCCGTCATGGAGTGAAACATGAAGAAGCCCAACATAGGGGGACGAAACGTCGACATTCATTATAAAGAATGTACCGGCCGTACCGGCCTTCCCCGAACTCAGATACAATGGACACCGACTGCCGAAGCCTAAGCAATGTATTGAATCATTCAATGTTTTAAACTTGAATGTAAAAATTCAGGTCAAATATACGATTCCATATTCGCTGAATGAAACCAATTTGTAAATTTTGATATGCATGCGTGTGTTTCCATGAATAGCTTAAATAAAAAAACGTGGTATATTAACGTTATTTAATCGCTTTAAATTTAATTTCATTATAGAGTGATATGACGAATCTATTATCAAGACCTTTAGCATGTTATACTTGTATGTTCACAAAACTAGTGAAAAATAAAAGAACTACATGTCATATGCATAACAGAAACCATCAGCACTTAAATAATTGTTAACAAGACATATTGCGATGCCGGAAGACAGGCTACCCCAAAGACCAAGAAGGACGGTACGTTCCGGCGACTGCGGACAGATGGCACAGTTGTTTGCGCTCTGGAACCTCCTCCCTGGAAGTTGCTACCCGGGCCGCAATGGTCGCCTCGTCACCCTCTTCCGGGGCAGAGGAAACACTTCGGTTGTGCTTCAGGTGCCAATATCTGACTTCTGGGCGTCTCTGGGCTTCACTGGCTCAGGTCTGTGACAAACTTACGGTCTCACTTCACCCCACCCCTTCCCCCTAGGGGATGATAACCCGCTAATATCCATGTTGGGGTCACGGTGGGGCGAAGTGCCCCCTCCTGCGTTATTACACACACACACACACACACACACACACACACACACACACACACACACACACACACACACACACACACACACACACCAGGAGTCAGAAATTCTTAAGGGAGGGAGACATTTGCAACATCTCCTTTCTTTATATTCCGAGTATTTATTTTATGTATTAGAAATAATCTACGCGGGTTTGTTACTACGAACTTCGTGTCAGCCCACAAACCGCACGTCTACCACTTCCTCCAAGGAATGTTCAGCTCATATAATAACTATTTTTACTAAACGTATATGTGCGACAACCGCCAGGAATTTTAAGATATGGATTCCCTGAAAACTCCTTCCAGAAATCTGATTCATCTATAAAAGCATTCGAGTTTTGTAGATCAGTTTAATACATGACTGCCTGAGTTGGCTTTTAGATTCATCTTTGGGCGAATGTAAAAATCTTGCATCCAAAACCCTTTTTATTTATCTGTTTGTCTTAATACTTGAACTAGAACAAATATCCTTTTACTTACAACGTGTGCACGCTGCGAGTACGTAAGGATAGTGCATAGACGGGAGGGGAGTGACACAGGTGTAAACGTCACAATCAGCAACCAGCAAAATTAATCCCGCTTTCACTCTCAAAACGCAGGGTAGGAGGCATAAACATTGTGTGAACGATGCTGTAATGTCTTTTTAATTCAATTGGAATGAATTTAGTTACAACTTAAGTTAACGTGACGTTGCCAAATCTCTCTTAGAAATTAAACTTTGCAAGACATTTTAGCATTAAACTGTGACTAAATTCATTTGAATTGAGATAGAAATGCCTTACAGCATTGTTCACACAATCTTTGACCGACAGTTAATGAAATAATAAACCATTCATGCCCTTTCATCAAGAAGCTAGATGGCTCCAAATATTTGACACAAATTTTTTTTTCGGCGAAACGGTTATTCATTTATAATAATTACACTGAACACGTTTCACACTCGTGATATAGAATCCCTCGTTAGAGTGGATACAGTTAATCGGCAGTTCCCAAAAGTTCAACATGGCCGACATTACACTAAACAGCTGACGGGAAAAAGCAGTCCTACCAACGTACATAATAAAGGCATTTCTAACCTCAAATATCACAGAGTTAAACTAACATACTTTCAAACAATAATAATACTTGAACATCGTTACCACACAACACATAAACCTAATTATCTTCGGCAAATCTTGTTCTGCAATAACACTTTTGGATAAAATCACTTCCGAGCGCTAAACATCGTAATATGTACGAGATGCATTACTCTGTAGCGATCACAAAAGTAACAACTGCATATAATGCTCTAAAAGAATACAAGACAGAATCACACAAACACAAGCAGTACGTCCACATATTAATTAATACGGCGTCTAAACAGAATTTTGTTTCAAAATCTATCGGTTGGCCTTCTTGCAACGTGTTCATAAACAAAGGCTTGTGTGGCAACATAACAGACGCAATAACATCAACTATGGCCATAGCATTTTACAAACAGTTGGTACCACTAATGCAACCCAACGAATGGAATATCACCAAATATAACCAGACTGCACCATAATGGGGGAAAAATATCAAGGTTGTTTTTTGGGGTATCTCAATAAGCTGTGCCTACTATAACAATGGCCAAAGCAGTACCTTCCATGCTGCAGAATAAAATGCTGAGACCCATTCCAGTTAAGAACGTCCATAAAGAAAAATCTGATCTGTTGCACTCACATGACTTTCTCTACTCTTCTACTAACCATTCTTAGACAGTCGTATTCCTGTATCTTCTTCTTAGTTGAGATAAGCATTTGCAGAAACTATCTTATTGTTTATCTTCTTGTAGGTACAAGCAGAATATGAGAATACAGTAGGCTTTGAGCGATAGTCAAGCATTTTAAACCTTTACAATTCCGTTCTCTTTGCATATAAGATATAAAAATAAATGATGTTCCATTTTACAGAAGTGTAAGTTCTCCAAAACTCACACAAATAATAAGAAGTATCTCCGAAATGGTTAACTCTACAAAAATATGTATTTAGTCCTAAATTGTGTTTTAAGATCTACATTTTAGTACAGTAAGATTTAGTCTCTCTCTTACAGTTTACCAGTTATGCAAAAATCTTCCAGAGTAAATAGGGCTACATGGGTTTTAGTCACAGGATTCAAGGTAAACATTTTATTTGTCATAAAAATATCTCAAATTAATTAAAATCAGTAGCCGTTTTCAAGAAAATCAAAATTTTCGAAAGGTTTTCCATGTAAAGGGTAGTTTACGGTAGGGCTGTTTCCTTCAAAATCTTCATGTCGCTTGAAAGATATAAACTTTACTTTTAACCGACTTTTCGTTGTTGACTTATGCTGCCCACAGGCTCGCACGCGCGCGCGCACACACACACACACACACACACACACACACACACACACACACACACACATACGGGACATTTTTCTAAAAATGTTTATTTTGGATTTAGAGATCTCAAAACATATATTTCCTGTGATATTTCGACATCAAATTTTTGGGTGGAATACGATATTTCCTCTACTTTACTATACTTAGTAGAGAAAGTAAAAATTCAAGTTGTTTGTGCTGTGTGTAGCGTAAGTCAAAGAATATTACAATATGATGAAAGCAATTTAAATAAATCGGCATTGTTCTGTGAAAGATGAAGTATAACCAAATAAAAATTTAATAAAGGAAAACAAAAGTAAAAGTTGGTATTAGGACTTATTTTCATTTTACAGGCGGAAAATTGACTGAAATACTTGCTTAATTTTATGAAACATCACTATTTCTTGGAAAAACAACCACAGATTAGAAGTGACAGTCTGTGTTTACACTAAATATAAAATTTATGGGACTTTTAAAGTAATAAATGTTATTAGTTTTGATTATTCCTTTCTTTGAATTTTATGCCTTTGATTGTAATAGTGAATCAGTTGTCTTTAGCATAATAGTGGCACATGGGTATGAAGGAAATCCAAAAATGAGATTTTTGGAGTTTAGGTTAAGCGTTAATTAGTTGGAATGGTAAGGAAAGAAAGGGTTGGGCTCTAGTTTTGGGGTTAAACCCTGCAAACCGTGCCGTACTGTTGAATACCCCGCCAAGGGTAGAAGCAGGTCCGTGACGAGCTGAGTCTGGGCGGTACGGGGGTTGTGTATGCACCAGCAGCAGCAGCAGCTACGAGAGAGGGGAGAATCGATGTGTCTGGTAGCTGCCATCGCTACCAAGCCGTGCTCTGTGCTCCCCTGGATATGGACCCCAGCTTCCAAAGGAGGTGTGACCTTTATTACACTTGTGAAAACTGTAGAGCGGCATTATAGCTTACGTTTCGTTGATACCAGAACGTGGATCAAGTGTATCTTACATACACGCGGTACTGTGTCTCATGGAGCAGGTGTGCTAATTGCACGTTTGTCTAGCCCTAGGGTTCAACAGAGAAACGTACTCGAGTTGCGTGACTGTGGAAACAATCTCAGAGGGGCTCTGCCCCGGTGTAGTGCTTCATGTGTTGAACAGAAAGTGAAAAATAAACTATCAAAACAGAACATTCAATAATAAATGGGAACTGTCACGCATGAAATAAATGCGGCAAGCCATAACAGTGAGTAAATCTTACCAACTGCTTTTCTACAACTTAAAATTGATACTGGAAATTGTCGCACATCCCAACGAAAATTTAACCCTAACACTATTTACATATTATATAATAAAGTATCAATTACTGTTAAGTTCTTTAATAGTAAACACCAGATACTATAGTTCTCCACTTTATTAACAGTTTAGATCATTTATAGATATTTAGAGTATAGTCACAGAAGTAGCGGTTTTAAAACGAGAGGTTCAAGTTAGAACACGATCAAAGGGAGTGTTCCAAGAGCCACGAGTTAGTAATCCTCTAATTTTGTAACGTTAAGAATATTTTAGTATCTGTTGTACATTTAGAATATTTAATGAATTTTATTTATTGCGAAAACGATATCTTTACAGAATCTGGGGAAAAAACAAACGAAATCTTCACAAGCATTGCTGTTATCAATTTTAGGTGCGAGTTACACAAACGAATTTAAAGTAAAAATAATGAAGAAAGTGATTTTCGTGGTTCATCACGACAAATTTTAAAGCTGTTCCAGATAAAACTGCCACAAAATCACAGGAAAGTTAATTTATGAAGTTCAAGAATTGATGTCTCGGTAACGAAGCCGGTTTAAATATTCTTTGTTGACATTTTTCTGCGAAGTCAAAAGTGTATATTTCCATGATTAATGATTACACTAATATCAGTAATTTTGGAAAAATAAAGGCATTTTAAGATATAATCTTTAGGTTATTTTGATAATACAATGTGCTACAAACTGTAACGGTTGTAATATTCGAATATTCAGTTAGGAGCGAAAGAATTTACTTTAAGAAATATTATTATGCAAAAAAAAAAAAAAAAAAAAAAAAAAAAAAAAAAAAAAAAAAAAAAAACATACGTGATCATTAAAATGTTTTTTCCGTTTTGTTGAACATACATTTTATGCTTTGATTGCGCTTTTTACGTTTTGTTACAATATAAAGTATAGCTTCACTGCATCGTTGACTATTAAAGTAGTAGATCAAGAAATTTAGGTTTTATTTCCTTACAAATATTAATTTTATATAGCCATTATATAGCAATTTATATATACTAAAATATAGTATATATACTAAAATGTATCAATAATACATAGTCATAACATATCTTGTTATTGTTGCATTTTATATGCTCCTTATATATAATAGTAGCAGTTAAATCTTCTGGTACAAATTCACTAAATCCTAAATTTCAATTTTACATAATTGATTTTAAGGACGATGCTGAACATATTAATTTTGTATATCAAATCTTGAACTTTATTACAAGTAAGAGTTAATAGCTCGGTTAAGCCGGACAGAACAATGCACGAATTTGCCATCTTTTTCTTTTGTCCTGCAATTCAGAAAGCTTACATAATTTGCCTGTGTTGTTTATCTAATCTTGTGTGACTCGAGTAAGAGAAATGTGGTTAAAATATTGTATATAATCTGCTTCGATTTATCCAGAAAGCATACACTTTTCTATTGAATAAGTTTGATAATTGTATTACGGCTTTGAAAATTAGCACTTTATATACCTAAAAGTTATGAATAATGTTAATAGAGATATAGATATTTAGAGTACAGATTACAGAAATGGAGGTTTAGGAACGAAAGGCGAGTTACTAATCCTAATTTATCAACGTGTTATCTACGATATTTTATCCACGTTAAGAGCATTTTAGTATACGTTGTATATTTAATATATTAAATAAAATTTATTTATTAAAACGGTATGTTTAGAGAAAGAGCAATTTGGGCTTTGGCAAAAAGATGTGATACATTAACATTGTGCATTTGCCATATTGTGCAATTTTGGATGCTAGTTTCATACGCGAATTTAAAGTAAAAATGAGTGTAAGGTTCATCAGGAAAAACTTAAAAAACAATTAAAAATAATTATCAATACACTTTTAGAGATATTTTCATCAAGAAAAATAAGATCAACGATAGTCACTGAAATATGTTTTGTTGAATAGGTTTCCTATATTTAGATAGCGTATTTTCTGTTTTGTTAGCAAAGCTATACTTCATAGTCTGACTACTGACTGCGAACTTAAGCGTCACTGATTAAGTAGTAGATAAAATAGTTTTATATACTCAGTCCTATTTCGGAGGTTCAAATATCTTTTAAGCCTAATCCCATACACTTGAATAATTCCTTTAAAGGTACCGGATTTTACCGTAAGTGTAAATTCATAACTCATCCGTTGATATAATGCTACCATAATCGTAGAAAATTAGTATAATTGTACTGCAAATGTAATTATAACGTATTTAAACTCTTTGAGCACTTATTAATTATTGTAACTTCATTTAAGTACTATTTTAGACCAAGAACGTTACGATGGAGGATATTCACTCTCCCTCGTTCCCTTTCTCATCCCTTCTCTCCCTTCATCCCTTCGCTCCCTTCACCCCTTCGCTCCCTTCATCCCTTCTCTCCCTTCATCCCTTCTCTCCTTTCATCCCTTCTCTCCCGTCATCCCTTCTGTGCTTCCTTCCCTTCTGTGCTTCCTTCCCTTCTGTCCCTCCTTTCCTTCTGTCCCTCCTTCCCTTCTCTACCTCGTTCCCTTCTCTCACTCGTTCCCTCTCTCCCTCTCAACTTCCTTCCCTCTCTCCCTCCTTTCTTGTCATCCTTCCATATCACCCTCCTTCCCATCTCCCTCTTACCCATCTCGCTCCTTCCCCCTCTCGCTCTTTCCCCGTCTCGCTCCTTAACCCTCTGCCTCCTTCCCTCTCTCCCTGCGTCTCCCTCATCTTCCTCCCCTTCCTCCTTTCCCCTCTACCTCCTTTCCCCTCTACTTCCTTTCCCCTCTACCTCCTTTCCCCTCTGCCTCCTTTCCCCTCTGCCTCCTTTCCCCTCTGCCTCCTTTCCCCTCTGCCTCCTTTCCGCTCTGCCTCCTTTCCCCTCTGCCTCCTTTCCGCTCTGCCTCCTTTCCGCTCTGCCTCCTTTCCGCTCTGCCTCCTTTCCCCTCCACCTCCCTTACCCTTCACCTCCTCTCCCCTCTACCTTCTTCACATCAGCCTCTCTCACTCCCTCACTCTCCCTCCTTCCTTCTCTCCCTTTTCCCTCTAACCCTCCTTCGCCCTTTCCTACTCTCCCCTGCCTTCTCGCACTCTTTCCCCCTTTCCCTCCTACAATCTCCCCTCCTTCCCCCTCTACCTCCTTCCCCTCTACCTCCTTCCCCCTCTACCTCCTTCCCCTCTACCTCCTTCCCCCTCTCCCTGCTTCCCCCTTTCCCTGACTCCCCCTCTCCCTACTTCCCTCTCGCCCTGCTTCCCTCTTGCCCTGCTTCCCTCTTGCCCTGCTTCTCTCTCGCCCTGCTTCCCTCTCGCCCTGCTTCCTTCTTTCCACCCTTTCTACTCTCCCTCCCTTCGTCTCTCCCCACTTCCCTCTCTGCCTCCTTTTTTGTCATCCTTCCTTATCACCCGCCTTCCCCATCTCCCTCTCACCCCTCTTGCTCTTTCCCCCTCTCGCTATTTAACCCTCTCCCTCCTTCCCTCTCTCCCTCCGTCTCCCTCATCTTCCTCCCCTTTCTCCTTTCCCCTCTACCTCCATTCCCCTCTGCCTCCTTCACATCAGCCTCTTCACTCCCTCACTCTCTCCGTCCTTCCTTCTCTCTTTTCCCTCTAATCCTTCGCCCTCTCCCACTCTCCCCCTGCCTTCTCGCACTCTTTCCCCCTTTCCCTCCTACACTCTCTCCCTCCTTCCCCCTCTACCTCCTACCTCTCTCCCTACTTCCCCCTCTCCCTGATTCCCCCTCTCCCTACTTCCCCGCTCTCCCCGATTCCCTCTCTCTCTACTTTCCTCTCGCCCTGCTTTCCTCTCGCCCTGCTTCCCTCTCGCCCTGCTTCCTTCTTTCCACCCTCTCTACTCTGCCTCCTTTCGTCTCTCCCTCCTTCCCTCTCTCTCGGTCTCGTTCTAAATATTAAAATATTGCTCTTTTTCACTAAAAATGTCCTAGTTTTCAACTTACTGCTCCTACTTTAACCCCAATATGCAATAACCAAGAGTTGCGGTCGCAGCTTCGGCAGTTTCGGTATTGCATATAGATGACGTAGTAAATTGTAAGATTGCCAGTAGTATTGATGCCATTGGTAGCTACAGAAACATAATACAAAATACATCGAATTCAAAAACTGAGGGAAAAATTCAAACATAATGATCACCAAAACTGTGATCACTACTTTGGTCACTGTGATAAAAGATCTGATGTGTTGCACTCACATGACTCTCTCTACTCTTATACTAAGCAAAATTTTCCATGTAAAGGGTAGTTTAGGGTGGGGCTATTTTCTTCAAAATCTTCGTGTCACATCCTTGAAAAACATTAAACTTAAATACCAACTTTGGTTTTTAACCGACTTTTCGTTTTTGAGTTATGCTGTCCACAGACACCATAGACACACACACACCCCACACACACACACCCCACACCGACATCGAATTTTTGGATGGAATACAATACTTTCTCTACTTACATACGTAGTAGAGAAAGAAAACATTCTGTAGTCCATACTTATTAACACTCCACTGTAGCCTACGGTAGTTTTACAAGTCTAGCAATAATTAATGTTGATTTAAATATTTTACTGATAATTTCTTCCATTGATGAATGTCAGTAAACTCCTAAGCGGCAAGGATTTCGGTTTATATGAGGAATTGTCATTCAGTCTAATGTAGCACAACTGTAAACAACTTACCAGGAATTTTAGATGAATACCAAATTAATTTTAACGTAACGAGAGAGAGGCGGGAGGGGTGGGGGGAACAGAAGGATGGGAGAGAGAGAGGGGAGAAAGAGGGGAGAGAGAACTTCCCAGGGTAAAATAACTCATATTTTTGTTACGAAATTTGTAGTTCACTTTCAGAACATAACCTCATTATGATATTTACATTGGTTTCACTATGGGCAGGGGTTTTTAACGCGACACTGGAAAACATCTTACTTATCAACTAGTATTTTTTACTTTCTCTACTACTAAGTAGGGGAACTATTGTATTCCACCCAAAAATTCGATGTTGAGATTTCACCGGAAATATATGTTTTGAGGCCCCCTGAATCCAAAAAAAGCAGTTTTAGAAAAAGGTCCGTGTGTGTTTGTATCTGTCTGTCAAGCTGTGGACAGCATAACTCAAAAATGAAAACTCTGTTAAAAACCAAAGTTGGTATTTAAGTTTGTCTTTCTGGGATGCGACACAAATACTTTGAAGAAAATTGCTCACCCTAAACTAATCTTTACATGGAAAATTTTTTGAAAATTTTTATTTTCTTGAAAATGGCTCCAACGCATTTTGATTAAAATGCCATATAGTTGAGATATTTTGACAATAAATTAAATGTATATTTTGAATTTTCTGGCTACATCCTATGTAGTCCTGTTTACTCTTGATGACTTTTGAATAAATCGTAAACCGTAAGAGATAGAAAAAATCTTACCACACAAAATATGTACATCTTGATAAAACACACAATTTATGTACAAATAAATTTTTTTTGTCGAGTGAACTATTCGGAGATATTTCTTGTTATTTGTGCCATGTTTCGGAAGACTTTTTTGAAATGGAACATCGTTGTTCATTTTGTTATATGTTAAGTGTGCAAAGGGAACGGAATCTCAAAGCTTTTAAAGATTTGACTATCGCTCAAAGCCTATTGTATTTTAATATTCCCCTTGTACCTACAAGTAAATAAACAATAAGATAATCTGTACAGATGTTTGTCTCAACGAACACGAAGAAGACATACGAATAAGAGTTTATAATGATGGTTAGTACAAGAGTAGGGAAAGCCATGTGAGTGCAACACACCACATCGAAAAGGTTACAAGTTTGTACACTAAAACCTTTCGCTTAGGTTTGAAGTTTTATGAACATTCTCACAAAACTATCACAAGCTATGCAAGGAGGGGAGAAGTGTAAGAATGTGAAGTGGGATGAGAGAGGGGGGAGGGGGAAATAGAGGGGCAAAACTATTTGGTGAGAAGGAGAGAATTGTTAAAAATTTAACCTAATAGCGTGAGCAGAGCTGCAGGTTTATATAGTTCATAAGAAACAAGCAGCTATTGTGTTGTAAATGACCAACATTTCTAATTTTTTAAAGTAATAGAAGTTCATTTATCTACGCTTATATTAATTGTGAATAGTTAGCGTTATCTGTACAGTATAATCCTTTTTATCGAATTAAAGAGCATGTGCATTAAAAATTTAATTTTTATTAAGTCCTAAATTGTTGTGTTTTGGAAATTCTGCAACCAAAGTTTCATGCAAGTCTAAAGTAAAGGTTTACTCTGTACGTATTTGCTTCACTATGTTACAAAGAAACAATGCATTTTTAAATTATATATAATGCTAATAAATATATCTTTGGTTAGTAAAATTTTACTTTGGCTGCTATGTATATACAAAAATTCGGTACCAAGATTACGAATTTATCAGTAAAAAAAGAAAACAATGTTTCCGTATTGGTTGGGCGCGCATGCGTGTGTATCAACATAACTCAAAAACAGAAATTCGATTGCATTCCAAACTTGGTACTTAAGTTTAGCATAATCCAAGGGGTACAACAAGATGATTTTTGAGAAAATCCCTCACCCCACATCACCCTTTACAGACAAGTTTTCGAAAAGCTTTATTTTCTCAAAAACGGTTCTAAGGGATTTGATTTAAGTTTCGGATAATATGTTATATAAAATGTCGAGATAAAATTCTTTGGGAATGTCCTGAAAGCTCTCTTCATTCTGGATAACCTTTGCACTCAAAGCCTGCTGTATTCCCATATTTTTCTTGCACCAACAAGGAAATAAGCAATAAGATAACTTCTGCGAAAGTTTATCCGTTTTAACATGAAGATAAAGGAATATGGGGTTTAGTAAGAATGGTTAGTACAAGAGTAGAGAAATGCATGTGAGTGCAACACATCAGAACTTTTTAAATTTATTTCTGCTTAGATTTTATGACATTACTATTGTATGTAACCCTTGCATTGCTTAAATTTGGTGAAATGTTGGAACATTTCGGTTGTTTCGTTTACAGTGGTATTATAGTTGCTTATAGCTCCATAGTTGTGCTACACAATTTTCTTTCTAAAATTTGAAAAGGCGAAAACGTTATTTAATTAATCCTGTACCGTTTAGTCTTTACTTTCACACTTTTTCACTGCTCAAAATGTTCATTGCACCACGTATATAATTTGAATTTTAAATTGTTAGGTTATGTTTATGAATTACAGATTTAAAAATGTTAATTGTTAATAGCGCAGCTGAAATTAGTACATTTTCTATAACTTCCATGGACAAAGCTTAATTTTATGACGTTATATGCTTTTCATTTAAACTGATTACAATTTACATAACAGTTTCTTTACATTTGTAAACTAGACTGAAATTAAAAGTTTTGGAGCAATATGACAAACTCTAGGGCCAAAGAAGCATTTTAAATTAAAAAGTGATTATGTATTATAAGAATACCTTAACAACGGTTTGACATAGCTCATCAAAATTTACGTGTACAACAGGTTTATATTCTAAATTAGATGACCCAGTGAACTTTGTGCCAACTAAAATTGCTTCATAAGTGATTATCAATCTGAATCAACATTCCATTGAGACTGATAATATTAGAGGTATCGTACACGATTTGAGTATTGCCTGGTTATTAAATGAAAGTCGTTTACAATTCAAATGCATTTTACGTCCGTTATTTACATGAATGATAAATATATCCTCAAAATCAACTACCACTTTTACGAAAAACGATTTTAACTGTAATAGTTGCAGCTGTGAAACTATAGGTTCGTCACAAATGCCATATATTGAAAGTAATATTTCAGCTCGTCCTCTCCTTGGCATGTAATGAACACTAAGACTACACAGCAATGTTTTCACAGTCACTCAAATTTGTTGAACTTACCTTCAGAACTTTATAATATTGAAATCCTCAAAATAATTCGACATTTTGTGGCTATTTCTATGCCTGACATAATCACTCGAGTCTCGATAAAACAAAATTGAATGAATTTTTTGTTTCTTTCTAAGTCTGCAAAGTCAATTTACTTTAATAGAATGACTGATATAAGTGAAAGTTTGTAAAATGACGTCAATTCGATTCAACCAGACCTAGTCTGAAAATTACTACCTCTTTTTTACAAAAAAAAAAAAAAAAAAAGACTTCACATGTAATATAGCTGTCAAATGACGCGTTCGCCACGAACACCATATATTGGAAGTAATCCGAAGTCCTTTGCACGTGAGATGAAAGTGACCACCGAATGAATGTTTGTTCCCTGTGCCCTCCTAAACCGCTTGACCAATCACCTTGACGTATATCTATGTTTTCATGAAAGTTTGTATGCTATCCATTTTACTATGCAACGTAACATTCACATGACCTTCTCTACTCTTTTTTTTTTTTTTTTTTTTTTTTTTTTTTTGCGTAATACATTATATATCCTTCCCTACTCGCCCTTCAACATACAACACATAGAATTTTATATGATTGAAACAGAAAAGCAACACATTACGTTCACACAATTTTATCTGCACACTTTTCTTTTATGAAACACAATCACACTTCTTTCTCTACTCCCTCTTCTACAAAGAATCCTTACAATTTTCTATCTGATTGACATAGAAGTGCTACATTCACACGGCTTTCTCTATTTGTTTCTCAGTTCTCCCGGTGTTTTTATTTATTTTGTTTATTTTGGATTCTTTATAGCATCCAACGTAAGTCTAAAAGTTACAGGGATAAAATCGGGAAACCACGGGCAACGTAGAGTTTTTCAGCAAGTGTTGAATAAAAATAATGTAGTTATAAATTTTCAAAAATTACTATTGTTGTATTGGGTGCCATCGTTCACTACTGCTGCTAGGGTTGGTTCACCTTAGACATCATAATTATACGTGCCGAATTTCGCGGTGATCGGTTAAGCGATTTTCGAGATTAACAGTGACATATATACAAACATCCATTTTGTATCCATAGATGACATGAATTATTTATAGAAGAGTGAGTAGAGAAAGAGATGTGAATGTGTTATCTAAAAGTGAGTGGAGAAAACAGCCTGAATGTAATAGCATTTCTATTTCAGACGTACAAAACATGGTATGACTTATTATAAAAGCAGGGATAATTTTTTGTGTGTGTAAAATCAGTTCTTTTATGGAAAATTGTTGATAGAAGAGTGAGTAGAGAAAGAGATGTGAATGTGTTATTTAAAAGTGAGTAGAAAAGACAGTATGAATTTAATATGTAGCACTTCCAGCTCAAACATATTTTAAAAGAGGGGATAAAATTTTTTTGTGTAAAATCACGCTTATTATGGAACATTGTATATAGAAGAGTGAGTAGAGAATGAGATCTGAATGTATTACCTGAATTTGAGTAGAGAAAACAGTGCGAATGTTATACATGAAATTCTATAATTTGCAGAAGAGGGAATAAAATCATTTTTTTTAAATGGATAAACTTAAAAATCAAAACCTTAATTGAATAGAAAATTTGATCAAAATCATCGCATAGTATTATCGCCTGGCCGTTCTTTTGCTTTCTGCAATGTATAACTAAGTCCTTCCTTTGTTTAGTCAGTGTCGCCAACTGTATACTATACAAGGAGGTTCACCTGTTCCTTATTATTTTTGGAGATGAGCAACACTTCATACTCCGAAAGCAACAAGGTCGGAATTGCCGTGCTTGTCAACCATTTGGTAATCATGAAAATCTAACCTGCTCTTCATGGGAAAATAGACCTTAGCAACGCATGCTTTTGGAATGGACTGCAAGCATAAAAATATATATTTAAGTTTATAATTATTCGAAGCTGCAGATATCTTTCAAGGGAACACTTAAGTGGTATTTTAACGTTTTTGGCCAAAACATTTTATTTTTGGAGTTTTATTGCAAAAATGCACCATACCAAAGGAAGTTCTGCAATGTTTTAATCCCCAAGGGAAGGAGAACACATTTTGGGCGCCATTTAAAACCAGTGCACCTCTGCTTCTGCATTTTAAATGTACGTGCGCGCACTTTCCATTTCGGGAGGCTTGGAATAAGTTGCTTTTAAACAAGGCGCTAAGTGTTCTGCTGCTTATGTATTCACCGTAGCCTAGTTGAAGCTTACCATGTACCTTTGATCTACCTTTCAAATAATTTAGCGTGTTTACGAGATTATTTGAGTGTAATTATTGATATGTCTTGTGTAGTATTACTTATTTTAGTTGTGACAACAGACCACCTGTTTTTAAACACTGTATGTTAGGCATATTTTAAAATCACATATTGAATTATTACAGTACATTAACTTTATGCAAATAGATGAACAAAATCAGATGAGGAAAATCAGGACTGAAAAATTCAATGTCATAGCTGGGATTTGAACCACGGATCTTCCGCTTATGGAGCGGTTGCTCTTATTGCATTTTTCAGTCCTGATTCCATCTCTTAAACATTGGCCACAAAAACACCAGCAGTAAGCTTTTTGGCATTAATAGTACTACCATCTTGCTAGGGATTTAAAATTTCTTTCCAATATAATTCATAATATGGGAACTAGAATATCCGATTGGTATTTTGATGTTGGTTATAACTCTTTTCTTTTTAAAAAAATAATATTAATGCGTTGTTTTGATGAAATTTTAACAAACTATTTGTTGAATAAACATTTCTATTCTTTAATTTATTACAAAGGTAATGAGACAAGTAATTTTAAAAAAATCAACGTTTTATCTAAACCTCTGTTGGAGAGATATTTTGATTATATCCATTAAAATTGATATAAATTAATTCATATAGCAAGAATGTTATTCTAAATTGGAGTAACATTTGGTACACACATTTTATTAATTTCTGCAAATCCCGGTGCAAAATATTAAGCCTCTAACTTCAATACTTAAGAAAATCACCTTTTCCACTTCGGTATGACCTTAAATGTTTAAAGTTTTCATATTCTCAAAAATGGCGAACCACTTTTACTTTCTCTACTGGTAAGTAGGGGAGGTATTGTATTCCACTCAAAAATTCGATGTCGAGATTTCACCGGAAATATATGTTTTGAGGCCCCCTGAATAAAATAAAAGCATTTTTAGAAAAAGGTCCGTGTGTGTCTGTGTGTCAATCTGTGGACAGCATAACTCAAAAATGAAAAGTCGGTTAAAAACCAAAGTTGGTATTCAAGTTTACTGTCTTTCAAGGACGCGACACGAAGATTTTGAAGAAAATAACCCCACCCTAAAATTTTTCGAAAATCTTGATTTTCTTGAAAATGGCTCAAACGATTTTGATTAAAATGTCATATGTGACAAATGAAATGTATATCTTGAATTTTCTGGCTATAGCCCCTGTAGTCGTATTTACTCTGGACGACTTTTGCATAACTGTTAAACCGTTAGAGATAGACCAAATCATACTGTACAAAAACTGTACATCTTGTTAAAATACACAATTTATGTCTCAATAAATTTTCTTGTAGCGTGAACCATTTCGGAGATATTCCTTGTTATGTGTGTGAGTTTTGGAAAACTTACAACTTTCGTGAAATGGATCATCGTTGTTCATTTTTTTATATGTTAAGTGTACAAAGACAACAGAATCCTAAAGCTTTAAAACATTTGACTATCGCACAAAGCCTACTGTATTGTAATATTCCCCTTGTACCTACAATAAAATAAGCAATAAGATAATTTGTACAAATGTTTATTTTAACTAACACGAAGAAGATATAGGAATAAGAGTTTGTAAGAATGGTTAGTACAAGAGTAGAGAAAGTCATGTGAGTGCAACACATCAGATTTTTTAAATTAGCTTGGCATTTGCATCACTGGTAAACAGCAGGAGATAAAAACCTCTTACTACACAAAGCACACATTTTATGCCAAGTATTTTGTGTGAAATTAACCATTTTTGAGATATTCGTTGTTATTTTTATGACTTTTCTAATCCTTAACACTTTTTTAAGCACTGCACTTTTTTTCTTCCTTCCTGATGGTCGCTATTACATAGCGATCCGAAGCAAATATTTTACTATTGCTTCAGCATTGTTTCTTTCGTTCTTGTTGGTGTAAAGAGAAACAAATTTCACAGTTATTACATAGAGACCCGGTCTTAGATTTGACTGTCGCTTAAAGCTTACTGTTCCCGTTCCCGTTCTAGCTACAAGAAAATTACAGTAAGACAGTTTTGGCCACAGCTTATGTCGATAAACTGAAATTGATAAAGGAATAAGTATTTGTAAAGTAGAAAGTCATGTGAGTGCAAGATTATGTTTATAATATGGAGTGGTTGATTCATTGGTAGATGCCTTTTCTTCACGAACATCTTCAGTCTTAAGGTTCAATTCGAACAATAGGATCAATAATGGGTGGTTTAGAACAGCGATGTCCAACCTTTGCGAAAGAGGGCAGTTTGAGTTTACCCCCTTCCACTATACGTGGGCTTTGCCTCTCTTTAACATGCACGTTGCGTTTGATTTACGAAATAACTTTCAAATCTTACAGGATAAACATGTTCATAACTGACTCCTTTGGTACTGCTTACGTTTAGGAAATTAATATTTGGTGACGAAATCGAACTGCATAGCCTTAGAAGATACACCAAGTGATCGTCGCGTAACCTATTGCGTTCCAGACTTTTAATATAGTTCAATTTGGAGAAACACAGATATATGTAGAGCTATACTCTTATACACACTATTCTTGCAAGTGCTTATTTCTCTATATACTGCATTTTAATCGACATAAGCATTTTCAGGAATTGTTATTGTAACTTTCTTGTAGCTGCAAAGGGAATATGGGAATACGATGGGCTTTAACTGATAGTGAAATACTTTAAGAGCTCGTTGCTATGCGATGTCTTTGAGTCTTTTTGCAAGCCCAAGAAATGAAAAAAACAAATAACAGGGTGCGCACGTGTGTGTGTGTGTGTGTGTGTGTGTGTGTGTGTGTGTGTGTGTGTGTGTGTGTGTGTGTGTGTGTTCGCGCGAGAGATTACCATCTCTCAGCGCAGCTGCATATTGTTAGATATTACGCAAGGGTTGGAACGACTTCTCAAATATTCAGATGATGACAATCTATTTAATTCCGATTTCACATAGTAAAAGTATGATCACGTCTTTCCTGTTTGAAACACACGGGCTGATCGTTAACTGTATCTATCCACCACTGTCAAGAGTTTAAGAAGTGAAGAAATACCATTCCTCCAACAAGCAAGAATGTTACGCGGGTTGTGTGCACAGTGGACTCGGAACAGACACCATTCTGCCCGCCACTATTCTGCACTGGTAAGAATTCTCTATTCCTCGGATTCCTTTTCTTTCCTTTTCCAGCCCTCCCTGTTATATTTCAGCTTTGAGCGTCATCCGGCGGATGCGATAGAAGACACAGATGTCTGCGCTCCTACCCTCGCTGTAAGTTGTTGTCCCAGCGTCCCAAGCGTTTCATACTCGATTATCAACGCCTATGTTGGATACTTCTAAGAGGGGAACATTAGCTACACTCAGAGTTGGTTACTACTTGTTCATGTATTTTTCCGTTGTTATCGGGTGTCGACCGCTTCGTATAGGCCTGAAGACATTGGAGAAATAATGGGCACCAAGCGTCGAAGCTTTCGTAAACAAATGCATATCCATGTTAATGGCCGACGTGCTTGTCATAGTATCACTCTTGCCCTTGTATTGTTATAAACATCGTAATACATATTCTTTCTGCCTTTCTTGGTATTAATGTACCTAATATTTTTGTTCAATTCTTCATTGGTGGAAATTCCAAGCTTTTTTAAGTTTAGCTTTGTAGAGTTGTTTATTAAAGCTGTTTTTACTTTCGCCACTACTAAGTTACTAATGTCTTTCAAGGATGCGACACGAAGATTCTGAAGAAAATAGCCCCACCCTAAATTATCCTTTACATAAAAAACTTTTTCAAAAATTTTGATTTGCTTGAAAATGGCTCTAACGATTTTGATTAAAATGGCGTGGGTTTGAGATTTTTTTGTTGCAAATGAAATTTATATACTGGATTTTCTGGCCATAGCCCCTGTAGGCGTTATTTGCGTATAACTGGTGAATCGTTAGAAATACACCAAATCTTACTATACAAAAAATGTAGATCTTGCTAAAATACACAATTTATGTCTGAATAATTTTTGGTGGCGTCAAATATTTCTGAGATATGCCTTGTTATGTGTGTGAGTTTTCGAGAACGTATATTTCTGTCAAATAGAACATCGTTGTTCAATTTTGTATATGTGAATCGTGCAAAGAGAACGGAATTTGGAAGTTTAAAAAGATTGACTATCGCTCAAAGCCTACTGTATTTCCATATTCTCTTTGTACCCACAAGGACATAAACAATAAGGTGATTTCTGCAAACCCACTCTATTTGGAGCATTGTTATATATTACAGACATGGGCAAAATCGGCTCAAAAGGACCACTTCACTGCAATACGTTCTTGTGTCACTCGACCTTAATCTCACTTAATCATAAGGCAGTGTAAGAGTAGCACGTGCATAAGATAAAGGAAGATCATTAACTTTGACGTTGATCGGTTTATACGTCGACTCTTGAAAATGTGACCTGGCTTCCAAAGTTGGTTGAAGTTCTGGCAGTATTCTTGCAACGACTGCTAGGTAGAGCTAATGAGCTTTATCCTCAGTATTTCCGTAAGTTTATAGAAAAATTGTAATTTACATAAATTGTAATTTACTGTAATATAAACAAAAGAGTTAATAGAGGTGTATAAATGATTGCCACGCAGATGTAACGAAGCCACCATTGCGCTTGTTGTATCAAAACAACCTTTGTCACTCGGTGAGAGAAAGTGAGGTGAGTAAGGCAAGTTCAATTGCTACCTCTGCTCTCGTGCTCATTCCTGTTATATAATCACATTCATGAAATATTTAACAAAGTTAAAAGTAGTTATTTTAATGGTATAGTAAATAACATGTAAATTTGCTTTTCTCTTGTTATTTTAGATAATACACGTGCAATTCCTATAATAAATTGAGTTGTTTTGCTAAGATCAAACTAACTATACAATCTTCAGTAAATTCGAAATATATTTCATTTTATTATTGACAGACGTTGTTCCTCTAAGTTGTTCATTAAGACACTAAGCTTGAGTTTGATTAAAATGTACATTATCGATATCTTTTATTGCTTCAAAACCTATTTCCCGCACATAAAACTAGCACAACCATAAATAAGATAATTTAAAATTTTTCACCTTAGAGCTCCACTTGAAATCATTGTAAAACTTGTTCTAAGTCCGTCAAAAACAGAGCAAATGCTGTTTCTGGAATGTGAAAATAAAATAATAATTGAAAACAGGAGCTGTAGGTAAGGTACTGTTTACCTTTAATAAAGGTTTACAATATTTTGAGAGATTTTATAGGGATAATCTATTATTTTAAAAACTTCACCGATAAGGCATTTTTTCGGGTAAAATTAGTCTGAAGAAAATAGAAAAAATTACAAAATAAAATTATTTTGCTGATTTCAGACCATGGTAATTCAATTTTTTCCTTAAAAGTATATGTATATGTGTTTGCACTATTTACAGTGAAAAGTGAGCTGCACATATTTGTCTCAGTGTACTAATATATACCGATGATCGGGAGTAGACGACCATAGCGCCTGTGTTGTTCTGCATCCAGCATCGCAGCTAAAGCAGAGAAGTTGCATACACATCAGGGCAGTAGAGTGACGAATTTGCTTTGAAGTTGCTAATGCTGCTGCAACTTGCGGTCTCGGATCAGAATTAAGCTGTGGATATACGGCCCACTGTGGTGACTTCAATTATAATGCACTAGAAGCCTAAAAGAGGATTTTGAAAATAACATCCCCTTGCGAGTGCGAGTGTCCTAATGAGTTAGGTCGCAAACTCCGTATCATTGCAGGTATTAATGCTGGATTCACTATTCGAATCCGTTTATGACGTAAATCAACAATTTATGCTTCCCTACACAAAACTGTCGCACTGTAAAGGGAATGCTAGAGTAGCAGTTACTTGTGTTTCAGTAACTGCTATTACTATTGCTACTGGTAGTAGAAGGGGAAGTAGAAGTGGAAGGGGAAGGAGGAGAAAGAGGGGAAGTATTAGGAGGAGAAAGAGGGGAAGTATTAGGAGGAGAATGAGTTGAAGGACAAGGAGGAGGAGGGAAAGCAGGAGGAGAAGGAGGAGGGAAAGTAGGAGGAGAAGGAGGAGGGAAAGTAGGAGGAGAAGGAGGAGGAGGGAAAGTAGGAGGAGAAGGAGGAGGAGGGAAGGTAGGAGGAGAAGGAGGAGGGAAATCAGGAGAAGGAGGAGGGAAAGTAGGAGGAGAAGGAGGAGGAGGGAAAGTAGGAGGAGAACGAGGAGGGAAAGTAGGAGGAGAAGGAGGAGGGAAAGTAGGAGGAGAAGGAGGAGGAGGGAAAGTAGGAGGAGAAGGAGGAGGAGGGAAAGTAGGAGGAGAAGGAGGAGGAGGGAAGGTAGGAGGAGAAGGAGGAGGGAAAGTAGGAGGAGAAGGAGGAGGGAAAGTAGGAGGAGAAGGAGGAGGGAAAGTAGGAGGAGAAGGAGGAGGAAAAGTAGGAGGAGAAGGAGGAGGAAAAGTAGGAGGAGAAGGAGGAGGGAAAGTAGGAGGAGAAGGAGGAGGAGGGAAGGTAGGAGGAGAAGGAGGAGGGAAAGGAGGAGAAGGAGGAGGAGGGAAAGTAGGAGAAGGAGGAGGGGGGAAAGTAGGAGGAGAAGGAGGAGGAGGGGAAGTAGAAGGTGAAGGAGGGGAAGTTTATGGAGACTGAAACTGTATTTCCAGTGAAATATTTTTCATCTGATTACCCTTCCCGTATAAAGGACTGACACCCTCCAGAACTTACAAGCATCTGCCTAGAGACAGTTGCCTGTCGGGGACCAGAGAAAACTATGGAACGGACAGAGTGAAGACCTGGAAGCGGGTGGTCAGCCAAACACCGGGCATGAGAGTGAGGAAGAGGATGATATGAAACGCAGACGAAATGGATGATTGGAAAGGTGATAGAGTAGTTGGTGGAATGAGTGGCAGGGGAAACCGGAGAACCCGATGAAAACCCGCCCAGGCACCGCTTCGTCCGCCTCAAATACCACATGGGAGCTCCTGGGATCGAACCCGGGACTTGGTGATAGAAGAACGGTCTAACCGCTCGGCCACAGCGCTGCCTATTTCCAGTAACGTCTATGGGCGAATTGTTGAGTCTGTTTGACCCGTATTTTCCTATACTATTTATCCAACTGTGATGAAAATTGCCAAATTTAATTTTTTTTTCATGGAGAAGGTTTTTATGTTACTTATTTTCCTATGCAACTTATTACATTCAAATGGGTTTCTCTACTCACCTTTCTTTTACAAAACGCAATCGTACTTCTTTTCTAGTGCCTTTTCTGCAAACAATTAATTCAGTTTTCTATATGTCTAAAATAGAAGCGCAATGTATTACATTCACACGGTTTTCTGTTTTTTATTTCATGTAACGCATTCACATCTTCTCTACTCGCTCTTAAACATACAATTGATGCAATTTTCTATTCGATTGAAAACATGCAACATATTACATTCACATGGTTTTCTTGACTCACCTTCCTTTTACGTAACATATTCACATGTATTTCTCTTTTCACTCTTCTAGAAACAAATTGTGCAATTTTTTGTATTACGGAAATGAAATGTATTACATTGACACGTTTCTTCCAGTGGTATTTGTGGTTGTCCCACAATGCTTTTGCATAGTGTTCTCCAGTGTGTATACTTGTTTATTTTATAATATACTTATAAATGTCTACAAAGAAACACAAGACTATTCGACTAGTTTAAAAGTTGTAGGGATAAATGGTTAAACCAAGGGCAATGCCGGGTATTTCACCCCAAGCCTTTTTACAATAATATTTATAATAAAATATCGTAAAAAGCACCCCACCCTTTTTATATTAGCCTGGGGTGCATGGTAGACATTTTCATTATATCTTTACTTCAAGAAATAGCTACCAATTAACTATTTATAACATTTGTTAATATAAATGATTTTTTATTTTAAACTTATTACTTGATTTTGAAATATAACGAACTAGTGACTTTATATCGCTATAGAACTCTTCATACCTAAAAATTATGTGCTACTTTTTAGTTCGGTTTGTTACTAAAGCGTGTTTTTTTTAGTTTTTTAAGCTATAAGTTATTTATTTTGGGTTCTTTAGAGTATCCAACTTAAATCTAAAAGCTGTAGGGATAAAATCTCAAACCACGGGGAACGCCGGGTAATTCAGCTAGCATGCAATAAAATAAATGAATTTCGCATATCAAAAGAATAGTTAAAATAATAAAATCCCAACTTATGTCTTATCATTGCTATTGCTTGAAGATAACTACGGCAGACACAAAATTTAATGGCGGCTGGTATATGATCGTACCTATTCTTTTTTTCTGTTGTACAAGAACATTTTGTGGGCGCAAATTATATTTATGGGACACAGGGACTGAAATTTCGACCAAAAATGCCAAAATGTACGAATTTCAGGTTTTCACTTACTAGGAACTTCAGGAATGAGGGGCATAAATAATGTGTCAAGTTCCGCCATTTTTAAGGTGCCAGTGCATATTTAAATACTTAGATGTGCAGTTGACGGGGTAGGTAGAAAGCACTCAGTGTAATACCTGTTTTGAAACAGTTTTGGAAACTTATACTATACTTTTTTTAAAAAAATATTACTTTACGATACGTATCGTGGCAGTGCCAGCCTTGTTTGAGTCAAGTTTCACTGTTTGAGATGTTGCAACGCTACGAGCCAGTTCTGAAAACACAGGAGGCCTGTAAATATATTTGAAATGTATGTTTTTCAGAAAACTAAATTTTTCTTAAATTTATATTTTTCAAAACAAAAGAGCTTTGATCCAATTGTAGTAAAAAAAGTTACATGCAAAGACACTTGAACAAATCTAGTTAATATTTTCAGTTTATAGCAGACAGTTTTTGTTAAAAAAAAAAGAAGATAATAAACAAACTGTTCAGATATTTGGTTAATTTTTATATAAGAATGTGTCAAAATAGAAATACATTTTTATCTTCGCAAATAGACAACAAATGTAATAACTGATTTTGTACTCATAATAATAACAAATAAGAAGCACATAATAGGTATTATAAACCTACTTAAAAAAATCTGATGTGTTACACTCACATGACTTTCACTACTCTTGTACTAACCATTCTCACAAACCCTTATTCCTCTATCTTCTTCGTGTTAGTTGAGATAAACATTTGTACAAATTATCTTATTGTTTATTTCGTTGTAGGTACAAGGGGAATATGGGAAGCTTTGAGCGATGTTCAAATCTTTTAAAGTCTTCAAAAGGCGTTCTCTTTGCATCTTTAACATATAAAAAAATTAATAACGATGTTCCATATGACAGAAGTATGTTCTCCAGAACTTATACAAACAACGAGAAATACCTCCGAAATGGTTCAATGTACAAAAAAATTCATGTAGACATAAATTATGTGCTTTAGCAAGATCTACATTTTTGTATGGTACGATTTGGCCTGTCTCTTATGGTTTAGAAGTTGTGCAAAAGCCATCCCGAGTTACTAGGACTTCATGGGCTTAGCAAGAAAATTCAAGATATACATTTCATTTTTTCATAAAAATAGCTCAAACATATGGTATTTTAATCAAAATCGTTGGAGCCATTTTCAAGAAAATAAAGATTTTCGAAACATTTTCCGTGTAAAAGGTAGTTTGAGGTGGGGCTATTTTCTTCAAAATCTTCGCGTCGCAGCCTTGAAAGACATTAAACTTAAATTCCAACTAGGGCTTTAACCAACTTTTCGTTTTTGAGTTATGTTGTCCACAGCCTGACACAGAGACACATACAGTTGGGCCTTTCTCTACAAATGTTTTTGATTCAGAGGGCCTCGAAACATATTTCCGGTGAAATTTCGATATCGAATTTTTGGATGGAATACAATACTTCCTCTAATTTACTAGACATAGTAGAGAAAGTAGAAATAATGGTACCAGGTGTGTTAAAAAATAAACAATATTTTACATTTTTGATTGATAAAATTATTCATAGCTCTACTAATAACAAGTATATAAATATGAAACTTGCTGCACAGGTTACTAGTGACTACTTATAACTACACAAAATTAAGTCAGTAAGCTTTGAAACTGTAATGCCCGTGTCACTTTTGTCATCGGCTGTACAGAGTGATTTCACAGTATATTTAACTACCCAATACACAAGGGCGACAAGCCTGTGATTGGATTCTGTGTTGAGCCACCCGCTATTAAATTTTGGGTCAGGCATAGTGTGATATTGTAAAACATTATTTCCTAAATTACTAGGGGGTGCTACCATAGCATGAACCGTATATGAAAACGATTAACTGTCAAAAAGGACAATTTTGTCCAGCAGAGTTTTCATGCACGATCTTTTCGGAAGCTATTTATTCCCAAAGGGAAATCCAGTCAGATTTCCTGATTTGCTACGCTTTGTTAACACGGAAGTACTAGATTGGGTCAACAGCATGGGGTATTGCTCCACTTACGTCAGCACTGTACAAATCGACGGCGAGAGGGCGCTGACCGCACAAATTGTTTCCGGATATACAACCTGATATGAAGCCCTGAATATTCCAGTCCCCGATTCGAACGTTTGCAATACTATTTTATACATGTCTCTTTACAGGACCATCATAGCATTTACTTAAACATAGAATGCTTTTGTGCAACCAGAGCATAATGGCCGTAATGAAGATGCGAGTATGTTTTATGAAGCGAGTGGAAGTTTCATAATATTCATACGAACATCTTGCGCCACTTTGCTATAATCTATTAAATTACCCTTCTAAATATCACTCTCCTTTGATTAATTCCTATCCGCTGAATCTTCAGGATAGCACAAGTTCACATCAAACAACACGTGCATAACTAACAATTTATTGAAATAACTTAAAAGTTTTAAACAATATCTATATGCTAAGTAAAACCTTTCTAACATTACATCGTATCTCGTGAAATTAAGAATACGAGAGAACAACACATCATATACACAATTCAAACATTTTTAAATCCTTTTTTAAACTTGTCCTAACACCAAACTTCAGAAAACAAGAGTTCTTTTTTTTTTTTTTTTTTTTTTACAATAAACTTGACCCACACTAAATGAACATTTAAACTTGACCTACAGTATATAACACAAAACCCTGAATGCTCCTACATCATGACGGAAATTGGAATTACATTCTCTTTGATTCCTTATCTTGGTAGAATTCTATCAGGAGTACGTCCCGGGTTCCTTTCAGCTTGCTGTTCTTAATTTCTTCTCCTTTACTTTCATGAGATTTTCCTTTTGTCTGTTTAGCTCCTAGTTTGTTACTGTATTTCGCTGTTTACCAATAATTACTTTGGTAACATCCTTGTTTGTATTTTTCTGTTCCTTTACAGGTTAAGCTTCTTGCCTTTCAGTTTTTATGGATTGCTCTTTTTCAGCATCTTTTTAGCGGTCCCTTTTATATCTGCTTGTTCATCACTTGATGTATTTCCTTGCCCAACATGTGACTTTTGCTTATCTTTAATTTTTCTTTTCTTGTCAGTTGGTTTCCGGGCATCGCCTGTATACGTGAGCTGGACAAATGCAGTCTGTTCCGCAGATTTGAGTCCAAACGCAAATACAAGAACGACACATATTAATACAAATCCTACTGGAAATGCATAATGGGGATTGACAACTTCAGACAGTTCCATTTTCCACGTCCTCTTCTGTTCAACTCCACTGTTTACGTGAACACTAACCGTTCCACTCTCAGGACATAACCCTTCTGGCTGTTCCCAAGTCTATAATAATTTCTTTTATCCAATGGTATTACTCTTAATACCGTTACAATCTTCAATACAAAAATCTGACGTGTTGCACTCACACTGTGCCCTTGTACTAACCATTGTTACAAACTCTTATTCCCCTATCTTCTTCATGCTAATATAGACAAACATTTGTAGAAATTATCTTCTTGTTCATTTTCTTGCAGGTGCAACAGAAATATGGGTATACAGTAAGGCTGTGAGCGATAGTCAATTCTTTCAAAGCTTTCAAATTCCTTTCTCTTTGCACGGCTGAGATACAACAAACGAATAACGATGTAACATTTTTTGAAAGTACGTTTTGCAAAACTTGCACACATACCTCCGAAATTGTTCACTCCACAAAAAATTCACTTGGACATAAACTGTATTTAGAGTAAGATTTGGTCTATGTGCTACGGTTTGCCAGTTTGTAAAAGTTATCAAGAGTAAACGGGACTACATGGGCTATAGCCAGAAGATTCAAAATATAAAGTTTGTTTCTCAGAAGAATATCTCAAACGTATGGCAATTTAATCAAAATAGAGCCATTTTCGAGAAAATAACAATTTTGTAAACATTTTTCATGTAAAAGGTAGATTAGGATAGAGGCATTTTCTTCAAAATGTTCGTGTTGCATCCTTAAAACATATTAAACTTAAATACCAACTTTGGTTTTTAACCGGCTTTTCATTTTTGAGTTATGCTACCCAAAGACGGACACACACACTCATGGACCTTTTTCTAAAAATGCTCTTGTGGCCTCAAGACATATTTCCGGTGAAATCACAGCTAATATCTGGATATTGAATTATTAAGTGAAATACAATACATACCTACTCTACTTACTATAAATATAAAGAAAATAATCCTTGCTTATCAAGTAAAACACAAAAATAGCCATTAGTTACTTCTTAGTTAACTTGTGCCAGACATAAACCAACTTACTTCCACAATGTACTAATATTAACGGGATGTTATTACCCCGATATGTTTTGCAATCCGAAGAAGTGTGAAACTATGTCATAATTTGTGTAAAGTATTTAAAATATACACACCAAAAAGAATGCTTCTGTGATGAAATACTGGCAAGCTACAACATAAGGTCAATGACGTCTAGTCCACAGAAAAAACTCGCCTGCAGAAGATCACGTGACACTGCATTGACATCAGAACGCGTAGGCCAGATATGTAGTGGACTGTGGTTAGGAGTGGCTCAGTCCGCATAAAGTGGAAGAGCTAAATCCAACCTCCCCCCCCCCCCCCCTTTCGCTAACGTTGGAAATCCCTGGTCTAGATAATATCGAATTGTTAAATAGTTAAAAAGTTATATTCTAAGATTTAAAAAAGTATTTTCTGAGACAACCAGAATAGTCCCAGCTTTGGACATGGGTATTTAAATAACAAAACAGTAATGTTCTTTCTTCAGAATTAGTGATTAATTAATCATGACAGATTAATTTTATTAATTAGCACATTAAAGCCGAATATTTCTTAAAAATATTAAATTTGTGCAATAAATTTAAAGTATACTTACAATACAGGCAGAATAAAATGTGACTAAAGTTTAAATTCTTTTGGATGAAAACTATAACATTTAAACATTTCACTTTGGGGTCTAAGACTTGAAATAAAAGCCACGTTTTAATAAATGAACCAGCTCATACTTGCCAATGCAGCAAGATAGCCATTTTATGTTATTATGGTGAACATTTGTAATTTACTCATTTCCTCTTAGTTAAGGTGGAAATCGTGATTTTGCCTCTTTAAAACTATTTGGCTATGATAAATGACAAAATAAAGCATTATAGAGAAAGATGGGTGAAGTATTGCAAAGGATAGACAAAACCCGGTGTCCTAGAATGATAGATGAATATCAACCTTTTGTGAAGTGATATTGGAACACCACTGAGAAGATGGAAAGAGATTTGAGGTTAGAATAGGGCATAACTACTAATGTTTGAACATGAGAAATGACAGTTACATTTTCTCACTATTTCTGCTCTACTCTTGAATCACAGTTCTTTTTTATTGTTGACACAATCTAAAATTCCTCGTGACCTTGCAACTTAAAGCTGTTTTGTCCTATCATAACTTTGACACCACTGGCTCCGACGATACACTCACTAAAACTGATTCACACAACTCCGACACGACGATTAAATTCTAAAACTGTCCCTCACGATACACACGTTGAAGCTCTCTCAGCACTGTCCCTAAACAACGCATACTTGAAAGGTAATTTCAAAAACTGGCTTCTCTTGCCGTCCTGATTCGCTTATATAGGCGAATTCTCTGGAAAATGCACCTTTTCTCGAGCAACTTCTCGGAAACAAGTCAGGCAAGTGAATAACTTTTAGAATGATCTGGAATCACTTGGTTTTGTCGCATTCGTAGTTGTCTTTGTTATGGCCGCTCCATTGTCGTGGGGCCACGTATTTACAAGCAGTGGTCTAAGGTAGCTAACGCAGTGTTTTCCTTTGGGACGGCTGCCAGGCGACGTGTTTTTGTCTATTAATGATCCTGTAAATTACTAGGAGCATATCAGCGAGGCCGGTGTGCCAGAATTTCGTACCGTAGAAATTCTTTTACATGCCAGTAACCCTACTGATATGACACTGTCGCTTTTAAGCACAGCTAAACACATCAGCCATAGCCAAGTTTGAACCTGGGCCCTTGGGATTAGTATGCCAATGCCCAACCAACTAAGCCACCCAGACCGACTAATCTATGAAGATGAGATGACGGTGATGCGATGTTGTCTATTGGTACTTACTTTAGAAGTGTTTACCTTTCCTCACAATTTCTATGGATTTGAAAATGAGAGAAGCTCTAAGAATTTGGTGCAACATCTGCTAGACTATTCTGAAATAACGTGATATTGCCAACAAGCTGGAAGTGCTGCATGAGGATTAAGTGAATCGCTTGATCTACCCTTCATGGAAGTTTCCAGAACTCTGTCTCCAAACTTTCACTATTATCCGCCTCATTCACGTTCAGTTCCAAGAGAGTTAATTCAGCTACTAACGAACAAAGTTGTACGTGTTTATGTTATGTGCTTGTGTGTTTCAAAGCATTCTCCTTTGTCCTCAGGCTGCTGTCTTATACACGGTGTTTCTGAAACTCCGTACCAACTAATATATCATTGTTCGTGGACCAGCAGTTAGGTTGGTTGTATCTTGCAGGGGTTTCAGGGGTGGTATACATGTCAATCAGTTATGAGTAGAACTAGGACAAATATCCTTTTGCTTGCAATGTGTGTGCACTGTCAGTATCCGTGGGTAACACAGTGAGGGAAAACTGGTAACACAGGTAATCTGGGACTGTAAACACCACAGTCAGCGGTGTAACAACAAATCTAATTTAAAAAAAAATATTATGTTGCACTCGCATGACTTTCTCAGCTCTTGTACTAACCATTCTCACAAACTCTTATTCCTATATCTTCTCCTTGTTAGTTAAGATAAACATTCGTACAAATTAGTAAGTTTTCCGAAACTTACACACATAACAAGGAATATCTCCGAAATAGTTCACTCTACAAGAAAATTTATTCATACATAAATTGTGTATTTTAGCAAGATCTACATTTTTTGTATAGTAGGATTTGGTCTATCTCCAACCGTTTGCCAGTTATGCAAAAGTCGTCCAGAGTAAATACAACTACAGGGGCTATAGCCAGAACATTCAAGATAAACATTTCATTTGTCACCAAAATATCTCAAACATATGACATTTTAATAAAAATCGTTAGAGCCATTTTCAAGAAAATAAAAATTTTCGAAAAATGTTCCATGTAAAAGGTACTTTAGGATGGGACTATTTTCTTCAAAATCTTCGTGTCGCATCGTTGAAAGACATTAAACTTAAATACCAACTTGGGTTTGTAACCGACTTTTCGTTTTCGAGTTATGCTGTCGACAGACACACACACGGACCTTTTTCTAAAAATGCTTTTTTTTGGATTCTGGGGGCCTCAAAACATATTTCAGGTGAAATATTGACATCGAATTTTAGGTTGGAATACAATACTTCCCCTACTTACCAGTATAGAAAGTAAAAATCTGATGTTTTACACTCACAGGACTTTCTCTACTCTTGTACTAACCATTCTTACAAACGCTGGCTCGCTCTCGTCGAAACTTATTCCTAACTCGCATCTTAGTAACTCCCATTATAAGATCATTGCATAAATAGCTATTTCGCTGTAAGATGTTCGTATCACTGCGTAAAATGCCGGAAATAGCCGAACTATAAGAGGCTGCTAATCGGCGATTAAGCATCACTCTATGGTCGTTTTCAGATGGCCTTATCGTGAAACTACCGTGTCGCGAATGTGTTGCGGCCATTTCCATAAAATCAATCACAAGCAGACGGTGTCCTCCATCATCTAGGGGTAATATGCTAGTGACTGGTTTCCGCGGTTTTGGGTTTCAAACCCGGTTAAGGGTGATGGATATTTTTCGGGCGAAAAAATCCTCAGCATGGCTTCCTTTGGAAGGGAAGTAAAGCCGATAGTCGCGTATCGTACACGTAAAAGAACCTCAAAATGGAAGCAACTAGTGAACTTAGGTTTCAAAATTTCGAACAACTTTTTAAATATTTTACTGTTTACCTACGATTTGGTTGTTGCACAAAATAGCGAGTCTGCCTTGCAAAAATCTATTCTTAACTTAACTCGACTCTTTGAACAATATAATACGAAAATTCCTTTTATAAAAACAAAAAAATGGCATTCATTGGGAAAGAACCCATTAGAACAAAAATAGTTGCAAATAACCGTTGCGTAGAACAGGTGAGCCATTTTATCTACTTGGGATCTGATGTTATGACAGTAAAATACACAAATTTTAAAGATTGTGTACAACAATAAATAAGACATTTATAAACAAAATACGTAAAGAAACAAAATTAAAGGTTTTACAAACTTATGGCTGCACCTATGTGTTCGAAGAGAGACCTAATAGCAAATGAAAGTATAAGAGAAGAGTTAGGAATTTTTAATATAAATAACAGGCTAAAAGATTTCAAACAAAAGTGAAAGGAATATGTTGAAAGAATGCTAGAGATCAGACTTCCTAAAAAAATAATGCAATTTTATCCTAAAGGTAGGAGATCGATGGGCAGACCCAGGAAATGATGGCTGGAGGACTTCGATGGCGGAAGAAGAAAACCTCAAGGATAATAAAAGGGTTCTGAGCAAAACTAAGCGGTCTTTCATGCGCAATATACCAGAGTGGACCGCTAAGTACCATAGCAGTTAAAAGGTGTCCATAAATATTTTTATCTCTACTACTAAAATAGTTTAGCCAGTCTGACCTTATTTCTGGCAAATGTGTTACTAATTTGAAGTATTTTGTCTGCATTCTTTGCTCTGCTGTTAAACATATGGCCATAAAATATTTATTTACTATTGCCGAATATCATGCAATTGCTTTTTCCTGGAGTTTAAAATGGGCATGTGTGCACGTGCGTATGTGATGTGTGTATTGAAGTTCAACAAGGATGCGACTCAATGATTTTAAATAAAATCCACCTATCCTGAACTTAACATGAAAACCATTTTGCCAATTTCGATTTTCTAAAACATGTGTCTCAAAAATGTAATTAAAATGCCACAGGTAGTACTTAACAAACGAAAGTATTTTGAATTTTGTGGAAGTGGTCTTTGAAGACTACTTTATTCTTCTTTTGCATAACTGGTAAATTTATGTAACATATACTCCTTTTTTTAAAATTAATATCTGAGACATTCCTTGTTATTGGCTTGAATTTTTCATTACTTAGACGTCTCTCAAATTGGCACTAGTTATTCGATTTCTTCTCTTCTTCAAGCGGAGAACTAAATTAAACACAACCCCTATCTAGATGGCGCACCGTAAGAGTGCGTTTATAGTGCTTATAATGTATTGCTTCTGCAAAATTCCATGCAATATAGCCTACTCGCTCCTCGACATTACACCATAAAATTTCTTCATGTGGGCTTTACCATAAATTTTAGCTAAATACTGAAGTGCCATTCAAGAACTGAAGCTAAGAAATTAAGGTGAAGTGCAAAGTATGACACTAAATGTGATATGGAATACCTGGACAGAACTTGACCACCATCTATAAATCCTACGAGTAACTAAATGAAACCACGTTGAAGAAATCATAGTTGAATCATACCGGATAGAAGAGAAAGTGTGAGCTCTCCCGCTAGTTCACTGCATGATCCGTGGTCCCGTGGCAACTGACCGAAACTGCGGCGTGGCGATCGCAGTCGCCTTAAAATGCGCCCGAACTGCCTAGTATGTGATTCGGAAGTACAGACAATTTTATATGTATGCGTTGTGTGTTGTGAGTAATTAGGTACATAACTTGTGTAATTGCTTCTAATTTTGTGCATAAATGTGTGTGTTCTTCGAAACTTGCTCAGAAGCTAGATATTTTTTTACTCCTCCTAAAGATAAAGATCTGTTTTACAAATGGGAAAAGTCTATTCCTAGGAAAGACACTAAATTATCTGTTAAATCTAGTATTTGTGACAAACATTTTCCAGAGGACTTTTTAGTGAAAGTTGATTCATTCGTTGTGCATGGAAAACTAGTTGAAATCCCTAGAATTAAATGGCGGTTAAAGCCAGGGGCAATTCCCTGTATATTTCCTAATTTACCCAGGTACTTAACTACAATGCATAAATCCCGAAAATCTCCACAAAACAGAGACAAAAAATTACTGAAAAAGCAATATTCAACAATCAGTAAATTACCAGATGCAGGATCCAGTCAACCAGTTCTTTTTTCAAACGCGCCGTCCTTCAACAATGAGGAATTCACAGAAAACAGTTCTAATTCCTCCAAGGTCACAAACACAAGTGTCAATAATGAAATTGCTACACTGAAGAAAAGAATTAGAAACCTCAATAGAAATTTAGTTAGAACTAAAATCCTGCTATCTAAAGAGAGGGCTAAATTAAAAATAGTAGAAAAGAAATTCGCTACTAATTGTTGCGAACATAAACGCAATTTAAATTATTTAAGTAAAAAACAAAAGCTGGTTCTAGATAGAATGCTTAAAAAATACATAATTTGCATTATGGTTTAATTTTTCAGCGTAAAATCATGTAAGCAGATATTTCCCACTGTTCTTCGTTAATTATAATACCCATTATTGTAAAATACCATCCTATATTATGTGTCAAGGAAAGACGATGTTTCAAAACAGTATTTCCAATATTCCTGCTTACGATTTTAGGTATTTAACTGATAATATGAAACACATTTTCACCATGCATTCGTGAACTAAAGAAAGGCGACCACGACACCAGTGCCATCTTGCGAGCGAACCATAGTAACTCCCGAATAGCTCACAGTATCTCTTCTATCCGCTATGGTTGAATTAAACTTTTCTTGGGTTCCCAAACGAAATGTAGAGAATAGTAAGTTGGTGCCTCTGATAGTTTTGTAAGTATTAACGAAGAAATTCGACAAGAGACTTTATGTATACCCATATTGGAATAAATCAAAAAGCATTGCCTCAAGTTAATTCAGTTCTTCAAAAGTATACTACTGCAGATGCCGTACACATTTTTACATCTCACTTATTTGGACCTTCTAAGTGCAAATAAGATATCTTTTATGATCTATATTTAAAATTTTCAAAGCTGTGAAACCATTATAGTATTAATAATATCATCACATCATGCATTTAAATTGTTAAACAGAATCTTAAATTTTTGTCTAAGATATTTTGTCAATTGTTATTGTGTTCATCAGTTTACTTTGTCGAATTTCACAGATTAATGTCAATAAATATAGCTACGATATATAGGATGTCTCAAAATTAGACCGACAAGCTTTAGGAGCTCATAGATAACATTATTTTAAACTTTTTGTTAAGGAAAGTTTTTTACTATTGTGCTTCGTTTAACCGCTAGATGAGTTAATGTCATAGATTACATTGAGAATATGGGAACACAGTAGCCTTTGAGTGATACTCAAATCTTTTAAAGCTTTAAAATTCCGTTCTCTTTGAAGGGTTAACATATACAAAAGTGAACAACGATCTTCCATATGCATCATAGGGGCCTAGGTCAGCAACAGTTTCAAGAACTTTAACCTTTATAGATCAATAAGCTATACATTTAGTGACATGAATGATTTATCGGCCTAATGTACCTTTAAACAAAATAGAAGGCGAAACACAGAACAGAAATACAGCTGAATAACAATTTCACATTACCCCATTCAACTCCAGCAAGCAAGCAGTTGGGCAGTATTAGCCTACCTGAAAGTGCCCAGATAATTCACGTGTATATCTTACGTGTTACGAGGATTGCTTCCCTAAACTTTAACACATCCGCGCTAGAAGGCATTTTAGAGGCAATGGCGGTCAGAAAACCAATCCAAAATACATTTCTTGAGCCTTAGTGAAAACACGGAAATAATTACCCTGTGCACCAAGAAAGGAGAGACACACGTGTGACTGTCTCCCCAGCGGTAACACCGAGAGGAACCCGTACAAAAAAACACTAGCTCTTCCCAGCGGGAAAAACCCGAGTCGTGAAACAAAAGATATGCTTGCATAAGACAAACGAAGTGCGATCAGCACACATTACACGAATGTTTTTAAGCTTTCCGAAACTGACACAAATAACAAGGAATATCTCCGAAATGATTCACTCTACAAAAACATTTATTCAGAGATAAATTGTGCGTTTCAGTGAGATCTACATTTTTTGTACAGTAAGATTTTGTCGATCTGTTACAGTTTACGAGTTATTCAAGTCATCCAGAGTAAACAGGTCTACATAGGCTATAGTCAGCAAATTCAATATACACATTTCATGTGTCATAAAAATATCTTAAACATATGGCATTTTAATTAAACTCGTTAGAGCCATTTTCAAGAAAATAAATATTCGAAAAATGTTCCATGCAAAGGGTAGTTTGGGGTGGGGCTATTTTCTTCAAAAGTTTTGTGTAGCATCCTTGACAGACATTAAACTTAAATATCAACTTTAGCTTTTAACCGACTTTTCGTTTTTGAGTTATGTTGTCCACAGGCTGACAGACACACACGGACCTTTTTTTAAATATACCTTTTTTGGATTCAGGGGACCTTAAAAATATATTTCCGGTGAAATCTCGACATCGAATTTCTGGGTGGAATAGAATACTTCCTCTACTTTACTATACGCAGTAGAGAAAGTAAAAAATGGGTCCCGTTTGATTATAAAGCTCATCGCTTGATGCCAACAAAAACTTTTTTGAGTAATCTTTTCTCACAGTGAGAAGAAAGTTTTGCAGTTGTTTTTGGCAGGAATACAGGTGTCTTACGTTCCTCGGCGTTAAAACATCTCGCAATTACATTTCTCTCCCCCCCCCCTCTCTCTCTCTCGCAGATATGAGCGCGTAATCCCTTGCTACACATTAATTTGGGCATGCGGCCCTTCTTAAATTAATTTGGAAATGTGCTGAGCAGCCGCAGCCCCTCCAGAAATCCACCATAACTCTGCCAAGCTACTTTACCACGGTCTGGAAATAAGTTGTTGGAGAAGCGGAAAAAGTTGGCGGTTATTTCGGTCGTGTTGGTTGGTCCAAGATAAGCAGAGGCAGGTATTAGTGGCAGTTTTCACCTTAATGTCGCAGGGTAATGATATCACAGCATCTCATGTCATTATCTAAACCATTAAAGATAAAACTGAAGCTGTAGCATCCAAGAAGCTTCCTTCAGCTCGTTGGTAACACAATTTAATTCAAGAAGCCGAGCCTGCACATCTAGCTGTAATCTTGTGGGTTTAAATTAAGTTATACTAAACGTCTTTGCGCTTAAAGTGTGGATATTTAGAATAGGATATAGCTTATATTAAAAAGAAAGTCATCCATATATCGTGACTCCGTAGCTAAGGCGCAGTTCTGCTCACCCATTAAGCTACCGCTTCCCGCCTACCGTTTCATAGAAGCGTCCATTCTATACCAGTATATTGACTGCCTAATAAACTCAAGTGCAATCTTAAAAAATCTGAAGTGTTCCTATATCTTCCTCGTGTTAGTTGAGATAAACATTTGTATAAATTATCTTATTGCTTATTTCCTTGTAGGTACAAAGGGAATATTAAAATACAGTAGGCTTTATGCGATAGTCAAATATTTTAAACCTTTGACATCCCGTTCTCTTGGCACGCTTAACATATAAAAAACTGAACAACGATGTTCCATTTCATGAAAGTTTTAAGTTATCCGAAACTGACACAAATAACGAGGAATATCTCAGAAATGGTTAACTCTACAAACAAATTTATTTAGACATAAATTGTGTGTTTTAGCAAGATCTACATTTTTTGTAAATATTTTGTCTATCTTTTGTGGTTTAAGAGTTATTCAAAAGTCATCCGGAGCAAATAGGACTACATAGGCTATAACCAAAATTTTTAAAATATACATTTCATTTGTCATACAAATATGTTAAACATACAGCATTTTAGTCAAAATCGTTAGAGCCATTTTCAAGAAAATCAAATTTTCCAATTAAAAGGTAGTTTAGAGTGCAGCAATTTTCTTCAAAATCTTCGTGTCTCATCTTTGATAGACATTAAACTTAAATACCAACGTTGTTTTTAACCGACTGTTTGTTTTTGAGTCATGCTGTCTACAGACTGACAGACACACACGCGGACCTTTTTTTTTTTTTTTTTTTTTTTTTTTTTTTTTTTTTTTGCTTTTTTTGGATTCAGGGGGCCTCAAAGCATTTATTTCTGGTGAAATCTCCTCTACTTACCTACCAGTAGACAAAGTAAAAGTAGTAAAAGGTAGATTCAGATGAACATATGCGTCTGTTTATGGACATTATAAATAAAAAAAAGAATACTATATTTTACTTTAAAGCATTCCAAGGATGTGACAGGAAGTTTGTAAGAAAACTTAACCACCCTAAATTACTCGTTACATGCGCACTATTTCACTATTTTTAATTTTGAGGCGAAGTGATGGTTCGGCACTTTTGCTGCCAGCTGCTTCAGTGTTGAACTATAATATATGTTTCTCTCAATATGCGTGGGCGGATATGGGATAAACCAATGCCTCCTAAATAACAAGGCCTTCCAACTCAACGATGACGTCACTGCTTCTAGGCGGACGCACGTAGAGCAACATCGTGACGGCAAGTAGCAGTGAACTTGTTTCAAAGTGAAAAACTATATTGCGGAAGTTAATAAAATATAAATAACATAATAACAATAATAATAAATTTATTTGCTTATGGACATATACAATATGTTTCAATAATTGTCACAATCTAAATTTCCTTTTACATACATGGAATAATTAGCCACAGTTTTATCAAACTGTTTACAACACATCGTTTCTTTATACATATATGTACATCTTTAAACTAGAATGCAAAATAATAAACATTTACAATGATGCCAAATGCAACAATATAATCTAACTTTTTTAATTTTGTTGACATCAAAGCTAACTTTTCTAGAAATCCTCTTATTTGTTTTGGAATCTGTACCATTGTTCACCATTTTGCAATAATTGTTCATTAAAATATTTACACACATCCTAATAACTTTTTTCCGGATATCTTTACTGCAATGCTGAGAACAAAATTATGATTGAGTTTTTGAGTCTCAAAAACATAGCAGCATTTTCGTTAGCTAAGAATTTCTGCATGGTCACATAAGTATACAACACCACTTTTAGAGGCAATTCCTGAGGAAATTTTAATTCTCCCCTGTCTAATTTATGTATTAAAGAGTGTTCTTTGCCACACTCTCTGTTTAGCAGCAAAAATTCAGAACTGTCACATCTTCTTGGTATTGATTTCATGACTTCTTACAAAGAAACTAACACTCAAATTTCTATTAATCACTAAGTACAAGATATCATGTGGAATTTTTTCACAATCTATGTACATTAAAATAACACAATATTCTTTAACAATAACTGACCATTTTTCACCAATGCTTGTATTATGTGGACGATCTAGTAACCCTTTAAATGTTTTAAAGGAATATTTATTGTTAAATTTACTCGATGTCTGTAAACTATTGTCAATAGCTGCCTGTAAACTTCCTGCTTCTTTTTCTTTCTTTTCTGATGGAGATGCTTGATGTAATGTAGAAGTTTTGCTCAAGTATGCTGGGCAGTTTTGCAGTCAGGGTCTTTCCACTTTTGGAATCTACAGCTTTTGATTCCCACAGAATATCTGCTTCCATGAAATGCAAATTGCAGACCTGCACAACACCAATAAATCGCATTACCACTCAAGTACCTATGTATATTAATTACTAGAAGCATTATTTTTGTGATCAGCTGTTGAAAACATTGTTCTAAGCAATCATTAGGTAAAATTAATGTAGAAGCAGACTGAGGGCGTCACATTCAGAATGCAGTAAAACAAATGCTCAACAATGGTAATGTAACTGTATATAGTTTCTGAATGGGAGGGATAAGCTAACCTAAGTGTTAATATAAGAATGTAGTTTCTTTTCGGCAATTGTTTAATTCATTTAATATGAATGAGACAGAGTAAAACTCAATGAACGCTTAGGCCAAGCAATGCCTCTATACAATGAAATGCAAGATTTTAATTTGCAACCAACATTCAAATTAAAACCCAGTATTCTATTGTTCATCAATTTTAGTACATACCATTATTTTGTATGTTTTCATCAAAAAGGAATAATTATTTATTGAACAAACATGTCATTTTTCTTGAAGAAGGGAAAACAAGTATGTAAACTCTTTTACTTGGCTGCAGTGTAAAATAAAGCCATCTAAACACTGCTTAGTGATCAATTATTTAGCACAAGAAAGAAAATCAATGTTCTTTTAATGAGTTTGAGATTGAGAGGTAATTTTTATCCACCAGCTTGGGAAAAATGATACCAATCAAAGAATTTTTTTTTACATTTTCTGTGGATAGTTTACAGTTCCTAATTTGCTACATATAAATTAAGCTTACATAGTAAAAGCAAAGTATTTAAATGAAACAGGTAAGATGTTGACTATCAGTTCTAATGTTCGGCAACTATTAACAAGCTATAAATTTCTTCTTGTGAACAATTCACATGAGCTCCACTGGTTCAAAATATTTATTAAGGCAATGCACATGTCACTTTTGTGGTTTTTCTGTTTTTATTTCTTGTTTTAGAAAGGTCAATGTTTAAAGTATCATATTCCATTTTAATTTTGCTTGTTACTAACTCAGTGGGTCATGTGATTGTGTGTCTGTGTGCAGGGGGGCATGGTTTATTTAATGCAATTGTGTACCTAACTCACAAATGTGTTAAGTTTTATCCCATAAGACTAAAATTTGTGCAATATACCACTAGATCGAGTTTGGTGCACCTATGATCCTTGGTTTGAAAGAAAAAACTTTTATATGAAAATTTGTTGGTAATAATTTGCCTCAATTATGAACATTTCAATAAAACTGAAATTTTTTATTACCAACAACAATATGACAACGGTCACATCAATGTATTTTGCTGATCTTTAAAGAATTCTTTAAAACTTCCATAGTGAAAAAAATTCATAATAAACCCACAAGGCACTAATGTATAGATGTTTTCAGCAAGAAGTGTAAAAAGAATACAGAGTGGAAACTTTTAAGAATATTAGGAACTATGGCAAAATAGAATGTGATTATTGCCACTATTTGCATTAAATCTTTATTAGATACTCGATGTGCCTCCCAAGTGCTTGAAGCTAGATATATATAAAAATTCAATGTAGCGTAATACTTTAAAAAAAGAAATTAGTAATTCTTAAGTAATTCCTCCCCATATAACATGAAAAGATTTAATGTCATATCAAGTAATAGGTGAATTATTTTTGCCTTCTCTACTGGTAAGTAGGGGAAGTATTGTATTACACCCAAAAATTCGATGTCGAGATTTCACCGGAAATATATGTTTTGAGACCCCCTGAATCCAAGAAAAGCATTTTTAGAAAAAGGTCCGTGTGCGTGTCTGTGTGTCTGTCAGACTGTCAGTCTGTGGTTAAAAATCAAAGTTGGTATTTAAGTTTATTGTCGTTCACGATTTTGAAGAAAATAGCCCCACCTTAAACTACCCTTTACATGGAACATTTTTCGAAAATTTTAATTTTCTTGAAAATGCCTCTAACGATTTTGATTAAAATGCCATATTTTGAGATATTTTTATGACAAATGAAATGTATATCTTGAATCTTGTGGCTATAGCCCCTGTAGTCGTATTTACTCTGGACGACTTTTGCATAACTCGTAAACCGTTAGAGATAGACCAAATCGTACTGTACAAAAAATGTAGATCTTGCTAAAATACACAATTTATGTCTCAATAAATTTTCTTGTAGGGTGAACCATTTTCCATGTAAAGGGTAGTTTAAGGTGGGGCTATTTTCTTCAAAATCTTCGTGTCGCATCCTTGAAAGACATTGAACTTAAATACCAACTTTGATTTTTAACCGACTTTTCGTTTTTTAGCTATGCTGTCCACAGACAGACAGACAGACAGACAGACAGACACACGGAGCTTTTTCTAAAAATCTGATGTGTTGCACTCACATGACTTTCTCTACTTTTGTACTAACCATTCTTACAAACCCTTATTCCTATATCTTGTTCGTGTTAGTTGAGATAAACATTTGTACAAATTATTGCTTATTTCCATGTAGGTGCAAGGGGAATGTTAGAATACAGTAGGCTTTGTGCGATAGTCAAATGTTTTAAAGCTTTGAGATTCTGTTGTCTTTGCACACTTAACATATAAAAAAATGAACAACGATGATCCATTTCATGAAAGTCCTAAGTTTTCCGAAACTCACACACATAACAAGGAATATCTCCGAAATGGTTCACCCTACAAGAAAATTTATTGAGACATAAATTGTGTATTTTAGCAAGATCTACATTTTTTGTGTAGTATGATTTGGTCTATCTCTAACGGTTTACCAGTTATACAAAAGTCGTCCAGAGTAAATACGACTACAGGGGCTATAGTTAGAAAATTCAAGATATACATTTCATTTGTCATACAAATATCTCAAACATATGACATTTTAATCAAAATTTTCGAAAAATTTTCCATGTAAAGGATAGTTTAGGGTGGGGCTATTTTCTTCAAAATCTTCGTGTCACATCCTTGAAAGACATTAAACTTAAATACCAACTTTGGTTTTTAACCGACTTTTCGTTTTTAAGTTATGCTGTCCACAGACTGACAGACTGACATACAGACTGACACACAGACACACACACGGACCTTTTTCTAAAAATGCTTTTTTTTTTTTTTTTTTTTTTTTTTTTTGATTCAGGGGGTCTCAAAACATATATTTCCGGTGAAATCTCGACATCGAATTTTTGGGTGGAATACAATACCTCCTCTACTTACCAGTAGAGAAAGTAAAAACGACGAAATATCTGAAGTCAAAGTGCGCAGTTAACAGAAATTGAACCCGGGACCTTCGAAATGGCACTCTGTTACCGTGGAGCCATCTATCTGAGTGACAATTTTCTAAATTATAGAATAGTGTCAAGGAATGTTTTGTCACGCTATCAGTTGTCCTACATCTCTGCCCTTGATGCGGGAGTATTCTGATCGATCCCTTGCAACTGTGCTACCCAATTTTTCAGGGAATTTGTTACAGCTGCTCCCGTCGTTTCTCACATCCTCTTTTATCTTGCCATCTCTCCTCTTCCAGTACACTTTCTATAATGGCTTTCATTACCTCTAACTCTGCTTCACTTTGAGTTCCATTTTCCTGCCATCTGTGTTTCACCATTCTTCTTAATTGCTCGGTCGTACCAATCAGTCTCTCTACATTTAGAATTATTCTGCTATTATTTTCTTGAAGTGTTTCTTTCGTATAACCGACACAATTTTTCTGCTTGTTTGTGGGATGCAGCGTGTTTTCGATCTGTGCCACTTCCAGACATTTGTTGGGCTATTTAATACAATTCAGCGAAGTGGAAGTGAGGAATAGAAATTGTCCTTTGGTGGAACTTTCAAATAATATGATGGATTTTCTACAACGTATATAGTAGATAGAAAATGTATTACATTCCACCACAAATTTCTCCAATGAGGTTTCCTGAATCCAATAATTTAATTGAATAATTTATTTATGCACATAAATAATACACTTTAACCTATAAAACAAAAATTAAATGACTAAACCATCTGATGTGTTGCACTGATGAATTTCTCTACTCTTGTACTAACCATTCTTACAAACTCGTGTTAGTTGAGATAAACGTTTGTATAAATTATCTTGTTGCTTATTTCCATGTAGGTGCAAGGGGAATGTTAGAATACAGTAGACTTTGTGCGATAGTCAAATGTTTTAAAGCTTTGAGATTCCGTTGTCTTTGCACACTTAACATATAAAAAATGAACAGCGACCATCCATTTCATGAAAGTCCTAAGTTTTCCGAAACTCGCACACATAACAAAGAATATCTCCGAAATGGTTCACCCTACAAGAAAATTTATTCGAGCATAAATTGTGTATTTTAGCAAGATCTACATTTTTTGTATAGTATGATTTGGTCTATCTGTAACGGTTTACCAGTTATGCAAAAGTCGTCCAGAGTAAATACGACTACAAGGGCTATAGCCAGAAAATTCAAGATACACATTTCATTTGTCATAAAAATATCTCAAACATGTGGCATTTTAATCAAAATTTTCGAAAAATTTTCCATGTAATATGTAGTTTAGGGTGAGGCTATTTTCTTCAAAATGTTCGTGTCGCATACTTGAAAGATATTAAACTTAATTGCCAACTCTGGTTTTTAACCGACTTTTCGTTTTTGAGGTATCATGACATACAGACTGACACACAGACACACACGGACCTTTTTCTAAAAATGTTTTTTTTTTTTATTCAGGGGGCCTCAAAACATATTTCCGGTGAAATTTCGTCATCGAATTTTTGAGTGGAATACAATACTTCCCCTACTTACCAGTAGAGAACGTAAAAATGAACAAGGATGTTGCATTTCACGAAAGTTTTGTTTTCCGAAACTAACGCAAATAACAAGGAATATCTCCGAAATGGTTCACTCTGCAGTAACATTTATTCAGACAAATTGTGTATTTTGTCAAGATCTACATTTTTTTAGATATTATAATTCGGTTTATCTCTAACGGTTTACCAGTTCTGCAAAAATTGTCCAGAACAAATACGACTACAGGGGCTATAGCCAGAAAATTCAAGATATACATTTAATTTGTGATAAAATATCTCAGGCATAACATTTTGAATCAAAATCGTTGGAGGCATTTTCAAGAAAATGAAAATTTTCGATAAATTTTCCATGGAAAGGGTAGTTTAGGGTGGGGCTATTTTCTTCAAAATTTTCGTGTCGCATCCTTGAAAGACATTCAAGTTAAATACCAAGTTTGGTTTGTGACCGACTTTTCGTTTTTGAGTTATGCTGTTCAGACACACACGCACGCGCACGCACGCACACACGCACACACACGGACCTCTTTTCAAAAATTCTTTTTTGGATGCAGAGAGTCTCAAAACATATAGTTCCTGTGAAATCTTGATATCAAATTTTTGGGTGGAATACAATGCTTCTACTTTACTAAACGTAGTAGAGAAATTAAAAATACGGAGTAATTTAAGAGCAGTGTTAATTCAAGTCACAAAGGTGTAATTTCAGTATGTTTCAGACCACTTGTTCCCTTAAACGATTTCGGGTGGTTTCCCTTGTAGCTTTATCAGCTTTGTCATCCGCTTCAATATCTGCATGTGAGGGAGACAAGTGAGGGAGGGTTAGTCGACCTTGTTTGGCCTCTAATCCTCTTCTTGTGTTTCGTAGACCCATTTCCCATTTCCCAGGCTGCTACAATGTTGTGCAGTCATACCAAAACTGTCTGTGCTATTTATTTTATTTTTTCGTATTTGTTTAATTTTATATCTACATTAAGGCATTTATTTGCACTGACATTGTTACTTGGGAAACGTAAAATGTTGAAAAGTGAAGTTTCTATATATTATAGTTATTTTGCAACTGCTTATGCATGGCCTTTGACAGTGATAAATAATGAGTATAAATAAATATTTTGTTTTTAAAGACGTATTTAAAGGCAAGACCCTTACCGCCGATGTGCTGCAGGAGTTATTTTACATTCCAGTAAGTCTACTGACAAATAGCTGCAATCTATAAACACCAAAAGTCAGGGCCGGGTTTCAACTTGCGACTTAGACTCGCACCTGACTAATGGAGCCTGTCAGACTGCCGGATAATGCACACGGACACCATCTCGATAATACAGAGCAGCGATGTCCATGTGCGGAAGAGGGGAGGTTGGATTTACGTCCTTGCATTATACGAGGACTTCGCCACTCTTTAGCATATGGACGTGTGTTGTGTTACAGTGGCGGTTTTGTGCGATGTGTTTGATTTAGGAAAGCACTTTCAAATCTTGTGCGATAAACATCTGTTCATTAGTGACTTCTGTACTACTGCTTAGTTTAAGAAGCCTATCAAGCCGATAGCCTTAGAAGATCCACCAAGTGATCGTCGCATAACCTATTGCGATACAGACTTTTAGTATAGTTCTATTTGGAGAAACTCTGTTCGCAGATATATGGAAAGCTACACTCATTCTTACACTAACTCTTCTTCCAAATGCTTAGTTCTCTATCTACTTCATTTTAATCGACCTAAGTATTTTCAGATATAAGCTTATTGCTAATTTTCTTGTAGCTGCAAGGGGAGTATGGGAATTCTGTAGGCTTTATGCGATAGTGAAATGTTTTAAGAGCTGCTTGCCATATGATGCTTTTGAAATGCAAGGCCAAGAGGTAAAAAACGAGTGACATATCCCTACTAGAGTGTCTTGGAAATGGTTCGTTCAAACAAAACAAAATTATTTCACATTAATTTTGTGTTTTAACCCGATACACATTTATTTAGTAAGGCTTGCCTGTCTCCGCAAATGTCATCTAAAATACGGAGGTCTTCCGAGGACATTCTCAGAAAATTCATGTTATGACTTAGAAATTGACATGGAATCGCTTGTTTGTGTCCGCCACTGATAATGACTGTCTGTGTTCGTACACGTCACACAGGAGCTGATTCACCCTCCTACTGAAAGAGTGGTGTGGAGAATGTCCGCTAATAACATAAGCGCCTCCAAAGAGACAAGTTTGGACATCGCTGATCTACAGTTTCACATTCCAATGCGCACGCACTGTATTTCCCATGCAGTGCGACTTGAATGACTTGAAATAGGAAGGCACTTGTGGTGCCAAGGGATGCACATAACATTCAAGACGTTCTCGGGCTTAGAGCCAGGTGTAGTGATGAAGAGCCATCAACGTTTCGAGAGTGTTCATCTCTCCCATCTTCAGGATGATGGGAGTGAAAGGACCAGTATATGTACTGTCCGCTAGTACGGACCTAGCAGAAAACACCCAGTCTATTCTGAAAGTGATTCAACGCTCCGTGTTTTGTGAGCCGGTTGATCAACTGTAAGGCTGGTTTTCAAGAGCGACTGAACTGCAATCCGGCGTCCCGGTTCAGTGTGCTCTTCTCGGAGGAAACTTTTTAATTTCCTCTGAAATGTCAGATAAACGATCATACATCAGGTAAACAAATGCTGAAACTTGCGTATATCGTTGAATATGCAATAACCCTTAAAATATGCATTTGCATATGTGCATATGCAGGCCCCAGTAAACACAAATCTGCCAACGTGAGCTGTCCTGTATCTGGAGCATTGTTCTTAGCCTCTGGGTACGCAGCTGCCTTGGAGACAACAAATTCCGTTCTGCGCCAACGATTTAATCTAATTCTTCCTCCTCGAAAACCTTGTTCTTATATTAGTGTTCGCTTGGTCCATAGGAAATCAGTTTTTTACCTTCTCTACTAGCTACATACTGTAAGTTGAGGAATTATTGTATTCCACACTAAAACTCGATGCCAAAATTTAACTGGAAATGCCTATTTTGTGACTCCTCGAATTCATAAAACCAGCATAATATGCATATATCGTATCTCTCTGCGTCTGTTAGCGAACACAATAATTCAAAACGAAAGTCGGTTAAATACCAACTTGGCATTTAACATCAACTTCCAAGGTTGTGACATAAATGTTTTTATATAAAATTCCCAACAAGATCTACCTTTACAGGGAACATTTTTGTAAAATTTTGATTTAAACAAACATAGCTGTTACTATTTTCATTACATTATTGTGTGTTAAAGGTATTTTATGACACAAAAATGTATCTTAAAAATTCTGGAAATTGCCTCTGAGGTGATCTTCATTCTGAATGGTTTTTTCATGACTGGTAAACGCTAACAAATAAATTAAATCGTCAGCACACAAAAAAGTAGATCTCCTTGAAGCACAAAATTTATTTTAGATCATATTTTTATGGAACTAATCGTTTCTGAGATATTCCTGGTTTGAATACGCTTTCCTCAAATGGGAAGCCTACTGATCCAGCAAGTGGAATAGCATTTTAAAGCCATCACATGACAACCAGTGCTTACTAGATTTGGCTATCGCTTAAGCCTGCTCTATTCCCCTATTCCCATTGAACCTTCAGTGAAATACGTAGTAAAACCATTCTGAAAACTTTATATCGATTAACATGACTTTGGCAGGCGAATAAATATTTGTAAGAATATTTTATATAAGAATAAGTAAATGGTGATGTGTCTTGTACTAACCATTCTTACAAACTCTTATTCCTGTATCTTCTTCGTGTTAGTTGAGATAAACATTAGTACAAATTATCTTATTGCTTATTTCCTTGTAGGTACAAGGGGAATATTAGAATACAGTAGGCTTTGTGCGATAGTCAAATGTTTTAAAGTTTTGAAATTCTGTTCTCTTTGCGCGCTTAACATAAAAAATGAACAACGATGTTGCATTTTACAAACACTTGTTTTCCGAAACTGACACAAATAACAAGGAATATCTCCGAAATAGTTCACTCTACAAAAAAAATTTATTCAGACATAAATTGTGTGTTTTAGTAACATCTACAGTTTTGGGCAGTAAGATTTGGTTCATCTCTTACGGTTTAACAGTTATGCAAAAGTAATATAGAATAAGCAGGACAACATAGGCTGTAGTCAGAAAATTCAAGATATGCATTTTGTTTGTCATAAAAATGTTTCACACATATGGCATTTTAATCAAAATCGTTAAGTCATTAAAAAAAATTGAAAAATACTCCATGTAAAGGGTAGTTTAAGGTGGAACAATTTTCTTCAAAATCGTCGTGTCGCATCCTTGAGAAACATTTACCTTAAATACCAACTGTGGTTTTTAACCTACCTTTCGTTTTTTTAGTTTTGTCTACAGACTGACAGACACACTGACATATACACAAGGACCTCTTTCTAAAAATGCGTTTTTTGAATTTCGAGGACCTCAAAACATATTTCCGGTGAAATCTCGACATCGAATTTTTGTGTGGAATACAAAACTTCCTCTGCTTTACTATACGGGTAGAGAAAGTAAAAACTCCTCAAACTGGAGATAAAAATTAGAGTTATTCATTAACTGCAGCTGCAGAATGGCCAGCCAATGAATGATAACAAAACAGGAAACAAAAGGAGAGGTAGCATAGCAGCAAATAGCTGTAGTATTTTGGAACAATTCCACACGACGCACAAAAATCAATGAAGCATTTCCTTTCTCTCTTTCACCAGTCCACACTCAAAGCACTAAACCTATTGTTACACAGGTCATTGTAACGTCACCAAAGGGGTCTGCTCTCTCATTACTTTCTCTACTGGTAAATAGGGGAAGTATTGTATTCCGCCCAAACATTCGATGTCGAGATTTCACCGGAAATACATGTTTTGAGACCTCCTGAATCAAACAAAAAAAAATATTTTTTTAGAAAAAGGTCCGTGTGTGTGTCTGTGTGTCTTTGGACAGCATAACCCAAAAACGAAAAGTCGATTAAAAATCAAAGTTGGTATTTAAGTTTAATGTCATTCAAGGATGCGACACGAAGGTTTTGTAGAAAATAGCCCCACCCTAAACTACCCTTTGCATAGAACATTTTTCAAAAATGTTGATTTTCTTGAAAATGGCTCTAACGATTTTGATTAAAATGCCATATGTTTGAGACATTTTTATGACAAATGAAATGTATATCTTGAATTTTCTGGCTATAGCCCCTGTAGTCGTATTTACTCTAGACGACTTTTGCATAACTGGTAAACCGTTAGAGATAGACAAAATCATACTATACAAAAAATGTCGATCTTGTTAAAACACACAATTTATATCCAAATAAATTTTCTTGTAGGGTGAACAATTTTGGAGATATTCCTTGTTATGTGTGTGAGTTTCGGAAAACTTAAAATGGGTCATCATTATTCATTTTTTTATATGTTAAGTGTGCAAAGACAACAGAGTCTCAAAGCTTTAAAACATTTAATTATTGCACAAAGCCTACTGTATTCTAATATTCCCCTTGCACCAACAAGGAAATAAGTAATAAGATAATTTGTACCAATGTTTATCTTAACTAACACGAAGAAGATATAGGAATAAGAATTTGTAAGAATGGTTAGTACAAGAGTAGAGAAAGTCATGTGAGTGCAACACATCAGATTTTTCTAAATACAAACCTGAGTGAACGTGTTTTACGTGCTTGTAATACCCTAGAGGTGCACCATTACGTGTTGAATACCACAGATGTTTGTCGATTATAGCTGCGTATCTGGTAATTGATCGCTATAGAACATAGTGCTCAGCATTTCCCATTTGGGCTGATTGATTCCCGTTCCCTGAACGGATTCAGGGAAGACATAGGCGGTAATTTGGTGTCATTTACAGATAGACGTCCTCTATCAACGGTCATAGCGAGCAAGTCGTGTACCCCTATTTCCCAGAGAGCAATCGATCTCACTGCTAAACTCTCAATGGGGCTTGGTCCGCCTGCTACAGGCTTTGCATTCATTCACTTTGGCTTTCAAATGTCAAGCAAATGCACCGAATCTTCAATACACTGACTGACATTTGTGAAATTCTGATGTGTTGCACTCCCATGACTTTGTCTACTCTTGTACTAACCATTCTTACAAACTCTTATTCCTATATCTTCTTCGTGTTAGTTGAGCTAAACATTTGTACAAATTATCTTATTGCTTATTTCCTTGTAGACTTTGTGCGATAGTCAAATCTTTTAAAGCTTTGAGATTCCATTTTCTTTTCATGGTTAGCGTATAAAAAAGTGAACGACGATGTTCCATTTGACGAAAGTTTGTTTTCCGAAATTGACACAATGCACTTTTTCAAAATGTACTTATATTATCATGTTAAAAATTGTTATTAACTGTAACGATTAAAATATGAATGACCTTGAAATAATCGCAATGACTGATGGGTACATCCTGAATTATCAGTAAATAAACCGCTTTTCTTATTACATTTTGAGTATAACAGATGCGGGTGAACCTATTTTAAAGTAAATCGAAGCTCAAAAGATTTTGTGCTATAAATCAATTTTAAAACATTCGCTAATCCTCCTTTGAATTTACCTATATTTTAACCATTACAATTTAAAATCTTGGGCAATCCTCCTTCATGTCTTGTGAAGGGTGTTCAGTATGAAAGCGTATTTTTAAACAATTAACTGTGTTATTCTAAATATCTACAAAACATATCGCCGCATTGCTGATATATAATATATAGAGGTCAAATGGAAGTAGAATACAGAAATATTTTGCAACATAGCTAGAAGTGTAATTGGTAATAAATTAAATGCAAATTGAAGCGGCTTTTACACAGCGGATTTTAGGATTATCCGGAGCAGGTTTAAGGACCTGTCATAAAGAGCTTCTAGACTTCTCTGACCAGAGTGCAAGTTTAAAATGACGCCAAAGCGAAAAAGGACCGTGGTTTCAATGTATAAAAAGTTTGATGCTCTTAATCGAACTGATAAAGGGGAAACATTGAAGAAAATAGCTGCTGAATTGAATTTGCAGTGCACCAGACGACAAAATTATGGCGTACTTGTAGCTTCAGCCCGACCCCTTAACTATTAATGTTCAAACTTCGTTCAAACGCCACAAGTGTTTAAAACACTGTGGATGAATTATGTGTTAAGAAATGACGTGATTTTGTAAATTTTTTGTATTTTTTAGTGTCTTGTAAACAATATATTATGATTGTACCAGACATACCTTTTTATCGTCATAAACGGCAAGTTATATTGTTCTAAGAATTTTGTTTTGCTTATTATATAACCCGAATTATCCAGATGTTTTATTCTCCGGATTGCCTTTGGTCCCACTTAGTCCGATAAACGAGGTTTTACTGTAATTCTATGTATAATGGCACTGAGGCGCAATTTTATAGCGAGTTTAAATATACCTATTAATTTTAATATGAAATAATGTTAGTTCATCTTATTTGATATCGCCCCGTGTTGTGGCGCAGTTTATAGCAGATTATGATGTTGAAGTGCATTTGTCAAGCTGATATTTCAAGGGCCTCGGTGACGGATCGATGTGAAGTTTATTAATATTTCATATTTTTAAATTATATTGTAATGAGCTTTGTTTTCTTATAACACTGTTCCAATGTTAGATGATAATTTAACTAGATGATTACACGTAATACTTCAGTTGAAATCGTTCAACCTCGTATAAATTGTGACTGTTTATGTAACATCTGAAGCATGACATCGCAGTGCCTCTGTTTTGTAATTTATTATGCGGGCCTCGAAAAGAAGCTGTCTCAGCTGACGGAGTAGTAAATTTGAGAAAACCAGTATTCCTTTAAATATACAGGATGTTAGGAGTATAAGTGCAAATAGTTTTACTGGTAGTTGAGGACAATGTAATTAACAGTACTATTTCAATGTTTGCTTCATTTTCAAACTTATAATCTGTTTTCAGGTTGGTTAGTATGTTTAAGTAGGCGTGGTACAAAAAGGTCGATGTTGTGGTTACGAATTGCTTTCCAGAGTCGAGTTCCAACATTTTCTGCAGGGCAATGATGCTGCGCTACGTAGACCAGTAGGAGAATAATTGAAGTGTGAAGAAAATGGATAGTCTATACTGACGGGCGTTGTTCATTTCATGGCTCAATTACGACCACGCAAACATTAAGAGGTAAACTTTGATTGATTTACGGGAAAACTTAGAGAAAAAAATTATCGCACTGAACTGGATACGTATTAGGCAAACAACTATGGCTCTTATACCTGCTGGAGGGGGGGGGGGAGTTATTTTTTCACCAAAGGTTGTTTGAATTGATTGTCATGCATACTAAATAACATCTTGTTCAGGTTTTTTAATAATTTAAAGAACATTACCATCTAATATCTTAAATCCCTCTTAATAGAGACTTGTTCTACCCAGATATGAATTCAAAAAAATTAAAATATGGTGCTTACTGTATAGTTTTTCTGAAAACTTGTGTGCATATATTTATCAGTGTAATATTTCAAAGAGGTTTCTTTATTTGTGTAGTTTCAACAGAAGGAACACTCTTATAGTATTAAAAGTTTGATTTTGAGAGAAAGAGAGAGAGAGAGAGAGAGAGGGGGGGGGGAGGAGGAGGAGGAGGATAGAGAGAGGCACATTCTTTCGCAATGTAAGTATGACAGCGAAGTTTGGGGTTCTGCTGATTTTGAATACTTTACTGTAATATTGTGATTCACGTATAATTTTGAAAACTTTTCAATATTACATTATAATTTTAAATTTATTTTGTCTTAACATTTCAGATATGTAAATAATAGTATAGCTTACCCTGCTGCAGATGTTGCTGTTTTTGTGCTTTAATTCCAATTGTGTTGATTTATACAACCTATGGGCTCAGATTTATTGAGAGGAATATTAATTTGTATTTTAATAATAATGATGATACCATCCTACCACATGAAGTCTTAACATATGTTTTTTAAACATGTTCAGAAGGAAATTGTCTCATGCAGCCACCTGGCTTTTCAGAGATCGCTGATTGAATCCTCTGGGGTTTCTTAGAGCACCTGGGGAAATAACGGCTACGTCTCAGAAAGGAAAATTGTGGGGAAAATTTCTTCTTTAGCACTTATCTGTCGTGGAAGTGAAAACGTCGACCTAGATAGCATTAATGTATTTTTAAATACATGGCAGTAGCTCCAAAGTCTGTCTTCTTTCGTGAGTGAATTCTTGTAAGCGATTTATGCCGTCATTAGCGACAGGAAGTGTTGAAGGCATTGTTGACACTGATGAGGTTGTCACCTCTCAGCTTCCTTCTTGAAAGTACTTACGTACGTACCCTTAACCCTTTATCGAGAGTGCACAATGACAAGATATCACAGGTACAAGTTACCAAAACATGCAAGTGGTTTATAAAGAACACGAAATATTTTCAGTGCAATACAGAAAGAGATCAGGTGAACTAGTTTCTCCAAGACTGCTGCATTAATAAAACCCATTGATCACTTTCTTAATGGAAGATTGTAAGCCCTATGCTTGCAATGTTAATTTTAAGAAGTTTAGCTCCACATTTCAGGAAAACTATTTGCTCTAAAAGTGTGAAATTTGGTACACAGATAAATCAACGATTTTCACATTTAAAAAAATAACACGTACACTATTTTTACACATTTGACTCTCTACTACGTATAGCAAGTAGAGGAAGCATTATTTTCCACCCAAAAATTCGATGTCGAGATTTAACCGGAAATATATGTTTTGAGACCCCCTGAATCCAAGAAAAGGATTTTTATAAAAAGGCGCGCACATGTTTGTGTGTGTGTGTGTGTGTGTGTGTGTGTGTGTGTGTGTGTGTGTGTGTGTGTGTGTGTGTGTGTGTGTGTGTGTGTGTCAGTCTGTGGACAGCATAACTCAAAAACGAATAGTAGATTAAAAACCAAATATGGCATTTAAGTTTAATATATTTTAAGGATACGGCACGAAGATTTTAATCCTCCACCCTAAACTACCCTCTACACGGAAAATATTTTCAAAAGTGTTGATTTTCGAAAATGGCTCTAACGATTTTGATCAAAATCCATGTGCTTGAGATATTTTTATGATAAATGGAATGTATATTTTTAATTTTCTGGTTATAGTCTATGTATTCCTGTTTACTGTAATGACTTTTGCATAGTTGGTAAACCGTAAGAAATAGACCAAATCTTACTAAAAAAACGTATATCTCGTTAAAACACACATTTCATGTCCAAATTAAGTTTTTTTAGAGTGAACCATTTCGGAGATGTTCCTTGTTTGGAAATTTTGGAATACTTAAGTCTTCGTCAAACGAAAGATCGTTATTCAGTTTTTATATCTTAACCCTGCAAAGAGAACGTAATCTCAAAGCTTTAAAATATTTAACCGTCGCTCAAAGTCTACTGTATTCCCATATTCCCCTTGTACCTACATGGAAATAAGCAGTAAGATAATTTGTACAAATGTTTATCTCAACTAACACGAAGAAGATATAGGAATAAGAGTTTGTTACAATGCTTAGTACAAAAGTAGAGAAAGTCATGTGAGTGCAACACATCAGATTTTTAAAATAAATGTTTATAGCATACATTATTTTAATAATTAGGCTATAGGTGACAGTATCGTCCTAGACAACCCAGAAATGAGTGGTAAAAGTTTCATCACTCTAAGACAGATGATTCCTGAGAAAATTGTAAAAATGTTTACAAAAGAATAAGTTTTAGAAAACTTCAATCCAAATTAATTAGCATATTATTATATTGTCTTATATTGTTTATTTTCTTCTTTCGTGTTTCTTTCTTTCGTAATGGTGTTGAACACTAGGGCCTTCAAACTGACGTGAGGGAGGTCGTTGAAAAGAACCTCCCCTTATGTATCCATCTAAAAGTTTTGTATCAAAATGTGAACGCGAGAATGCAACGAATTAGGTACACAAAGCTGCACCTTGAGGCAGTATTTCTTAGTAAGCCCTCTGCAAAAATGTATTTCTTTATAAGTCTTCTGTATGATAATATGAAATATAGGAAGCATAATAATTTCTTATGTGGGTGCCCTATGTTGACTTTTTTGTCTTCTTCAATTCATTAACGGAGAAAAGGAGTGTTTGAAATTTTTGTCTTCAAATGCGAAGAGGTGTATTTAAAAGTTTGTTTCACATTCGTGAAGTATAAACTGCACTATGAACGTTCTGCATAGTATTTGAACATAAACCGGAAGGATTGATTAGATGTAAATTGATTTGTATAATAACGACGAATCCGTCATAAGTTAGCGGATTATTTAGTGACGTGAAAACTGTGAAGATTACTGTTTGAGAACTGTTTATTAATATCAATAAATAGTAATCAAAACAACTTTTAACTTTATATAAAAGAAGTTCATCCGTAACGCGCCCTGGATACTAACCCTTATTTCTCTATCTTCTTCGTGTTAGTCGAGATAAACATTTGTACAAATTATCTTATTGTTTATTTCCTTGTAGGTACAAGGGGAATATTAGAATACACTAGGCTTTGTGCGAGTCAAATCTTTTAAAGCTTTGAGATTCTGTTCTCTTTGCACGACTAACATAAAAAATGAACAACGATGTTCCATTTCACGAAAGTTTTAAGTTTTCCGAAACTCACACACAAAACAAGGAATATCTCCGAAATGGTTAAACCTACAATAAAATGTATTCAGACACAAATTTTGTATTTTAGCAAGATCTACACTTTTTGTATAGTATGATTTGGTCTATCTCTAACGGTTTACCAGTTATGCAAAAGTCGTCCAGAGTGAATACGACTACAGGGACTATAGCCAGAAAATTCAAAATATACATGTAATTTGTCATCAAAATATCTCAAACATGACATTTTAATCAAAATCGTTAGCCATTTTCAAGAAAATCAAAATTTTCGAAAAATGTTCCATGTAAAGGGTAGTTTAGGGTGGGGCTATTTTCTTCAAAATCTTCGTGTCGCATCCTTGAAAGACATTAAACTTAAATACCAACTTGGGTTTTTAACCGACTTTTCGTTTTTGAGTTATGCTGTCCACACACACACACACACACACACACACACACACACACACACACACACACACACACACACACACACACACAGACCTTTTTCTAAAACTGCTTTTTTTTATTCTGGGGTCTTAAAAAACATATTTCCGGTGAAATGTCGACATCGAATTCTTGGGACCCCTACTTCCAGTACAGAAAGTAAAAAGATTCTACACTCTCAGCGATTGCAGCAAGGCCAGGGAATACAATAGAATAATATTATAACACCAACGAATGATAGTAAGAAATATTAATTGCTACAAACAGTGAACCAATATGTGGCTAGGGGGTAGAATAATTAATTGCTACAGCCTGCTCAGTTTAAATACCAGAAAACTGTTGTTGGAGGTCTGTAAGCCCACGAGGAGAGTGATTTGAGTGACAACCCTAGATTATCCAGAAAAAAACGTGTTACGAGAATTAGCTCTAGTAAGAACAGATTTCCACATTAATACTGCAACTTCTTGTTGGCAGTGTTCAGAGCTATTGTTCCGAAGCATTAGCCCTGAATGGACATTGTTTGTTTGGCGTTAACTTTAGCCTGAAACCCTAATTGGCTAGTATGTGTTACGAAGGTATGCTGCAGAGGGGGTGCACTATCTGTTGGAGGGCGAAAGCAACGAAACCTACCCATTCCAAACATTTACTCAGACCGCCTGGGGAAAACCGTTGCCCGTCGCTTTCCCTTCTCCCGTGGGATTCAATCACATATATGACTTACTCCCTCTACCCCTTGCAAGCCTCGAGGGTTCGGTCGATACCTGGCGCGGTAACTTAGTCGTAATTACACAGGGCAAGCTTGTGTGTCGGCCAAAGCCAGATTATACCTACGTCATAGCCTGTATCGTGACTAATAATAAGGCCAATCCGCACGATGGCGTGTCTTGAATTGATTATAGCATCCTTACCGTCTTTAGCCGCCTATACCTCTCCCAATTAGGCATCTGCGACGTTTAGAGCAAATAGAACTGTTTCATCATGCATGAAGAGCATGACATTGCAATTTGAAGAACTAAAGTCGTGATTTTGGGGACTTTTCATACCTGTACCAATATTAAATGACCGCCTCCGTAGCTCAGTTGGTAGCGTGCTTGCCTCTGACGCGGAGGACCCGAGTTCAATCCCCGGTACCAGTAAGGGGATTTTTCCCCTGCTGGGAGATCTGGCACGGGTTCACTTAGCCTCGTGCGTCCCGAGATGACCAATTTAGGAGCTACTTCATGGAGAAGTAGCGGTCCCAGGTTGCGGAGGCCGCTTAACTGGTCGAGACATATTTTTACTTTCTCTACTGGTAAAGTATTGTATTCCACCCAAAAATTCGATGTCGAGATTTCACCGGAAATATATGTTTTGAGACCCCCTGAATCCAAAAAAAGCATTTTGAGAAAAACGTATGTGTGTGTCAGTGTGGACAGCATAACTCAAAAACAAAAAGTCGGTTAAAAACCAAAGTTGGTATTTAAGTTTATTGTCATTCAAGGATGCGACACGAAGATTTTGAAGAAAATAGCCCCACCCTAAACCACCCTTTACATAGAACATTTTTCGAAAATTTTGATTTTCTTGAAAATGGCTAACGATTTTGATTAAGATGTCATATGTTTGAGATATTTTTATGGCAAATGAAATGTATATCTTGAATTTTCTGGCTATAGCCCCTGTAGTCGTATTTACTCTGGACGACTTTTGCATAACTGGTAAACCGTTAGAGATAGATCAAATCATACTATACAAAACATGTAGATCTTGCTAAAATACACAATTTATGTCTGAATAAATTTTCTTGTAGAGTGAACCATTTCGGAGATATTCCTTGTTATGTGTATGAGTTTCGGAAAACTTAGAACTTTCGTGAAATGAATCATCGTTGTTCATTTTTTTATATGTTAAGTGTGCAAAGACAACAGAATCTCAAAGCTTTAAAAGATTTGACTATCGCAGAAAGCCTACTGTATTGTAATATTCCCCTTGTACCTATAAGGAGATAACCAATAGGATAATTTGTACAAATGTTTATCTTAACTAACACGAAGAAGATATAGGAATAAAAGTTTGTAAGAATGGTTAGTAGAAGAGTAGAGAAATTTATGTGAGTGCAACACATCAGATTTTTTCAAACATGTTCTATGTAAAGGGTACTTGCGTAGGGGAATTTTCTTGAAAATCTTCGTATGGTATCTTTGGAAGATACTGAATCTATATATAACCTCGGTATTTATCCAACTTTTTGTTTTTGAGTTACCTATTCACAAACACACACGTCTGCAATGAAATCTTGGTATAGAACTTCCGAGTGGAAGATCTACCTACCATATACGAGGTAGTGAAAACAAAACTGATTTCATTCAAAAGCGTTCGTTCTCATCTACCCTTTACAGTTTTGTAGAAATTTCTTATATTCATCTTATTCAAGAAATAATTATCCTTTTAGCTACATTTCGTACTCATGACAGCTTGGACAAGTAGTTCCAGAATTTCACCAAAGGGCGTTGACTTCCACTCAGGATGTTGCAGAAGATAGTAAAAATAATAGACACCAGATAGCGGCAGAGGTTCTTCTACTACGCGTCCATAACTACATTTCCAAAATTGAAATTTACAGTGCATCTCATCCTGAAGATGGGGGAGCACCGAATGCCTCTAAATTTGTTTGAAAGCTAACACCTGTAATGTGTTGCATATTAATAGCACAAGCTGAGCTGCCAGAGAGATAATGACATCTTGTTTGCATAGAAATACTCTCAAATTAGTTTATGTGGACATGGTAATATTTTTATGACCCAAATGTATTAATGGCAAGTCTGAAAGTGGCATTTTAATGGAATTCCTTAAGTTCAAACATTCATTAAAAGACTGGTCTTCTGAGAATTCAATATTTATTAAAGGATAAATGTTCCACTAGTTAGAGAATTGCAGCAATGGCAAAACGTACAATAAATAACTTATACATGAAATAAAGTTTCGTCTGAAAGTCAATATATTCAATTTGCCTTCTATTTTTCAATGTTACGTAGCATTCAAGGGCTATAATTTTCATCATGCAGCTGTGACGAGCTGGAAGGTTTAGCGCCTGCGCATAGCTCCAAATACGAACTGATGCAAAATGTACGTCATTGTCCCTGGTGAATGCACAACATTTTACAATATTTCAACTATAAAATTAGGCATGTATCGAGCATAAATTTTCGTATAAAACTTCACTATAATGGTAATTGAAACGCTCGTATGAAAATTAGGAAATTCGCGTCTTAATTACTACCATTATAGTCTTGTTTCATAATACATTCCCCCTTGCACGAGTACATGTAAGGCCCAGCTGTATAAGTATTTCTGACTGGAGATCAGATTTAATCTAAGGGCAGAACATGAACTAAGATCAGAGTAGAATTATACTGTATCAAAAGAGTTAATGATGATGAGCCTCAGTTCAACCTTAGTGTTAGTTCGTAATAGTTCAAATCTCTGCAATCACTTTTCACTTCGCACGCATCCGACAGGGTGCAGCACAATATGAAAGTGGCGGAAAACAACAAAACATAGAGATCGTCAGATTTCACAGGCAAAGAAAAACATTGATGGATATTGTATTTGAAAAATGCAAACATTTAGTGAAATCCAACCGATGCGACTTCAGTTTCTTGAAAAAAAAAAAAATCTAATCTGTTGTACTCATGACTTTCTCTACTCTTGTACTAACCATTCTCACAAACTCTTATTCCTATATCTTGTTCTTGTTAGTTAAGATAAACATTTGTACAAATTATCTTATTGCTTATTTCCTTGTAGGTGCAAGGGGAATGTTAGAATACAGAAGGCTTTGTGCGATACTCAAATCTTTTAAAGCTTTGATATCCCGTTCTCTTTGCACACTTAACATATAAAAAAATGAACAACGATGTTCCATTTCACGAAAGTTCTAAGTTTTCCGAAACTTACACACATAACAAGGAATATCTCCGAAATGGTTCACCCTACAAGAAAATTTACTGAGACATAAATTGTGTATTTTAGCAAGATATACATTTTTTGTATAGTATGGCTTGGTCTATCTCTAACGGTTTACCAGTTATGCAAAAGTCGTCCAGAGTAAATACAACTACAGGGGCTATAGCCAGAAAATTCAAGATATACATTTCATTTGTCATAAAAATATCTCAAACATATGACATTTTAATCAAAATCGTTAGAGCCATTTTCAAGAAAATCAAAATTTTCGAAAAATTTTCCATGTAAAGGGTAGTTTAGGGTGAGGCTATTTTCTTCAAAATGTTCGTGTCGCATCCTTGAAAGAGATTAAACCTAAATACCAACTTTGGTTTTTAATCGACTTTTCGTTTTTGAGTTATGCTGTCCACAGACTGACACACAGACTGACACACAGACACACACACGGACCTTTTTCTAAAAATGCTTTTTTTTTGATTCAGGAGGTCTCAAAACATATATTTCCAGTGAAATCTCGACATCGAATTTTTGGGTGGAATACAATACTTTTCCTACTTACTAGTACAGAAAGTAAAAAATAGAACCAAACTAATTGGTTAATTATGTTTCTACCTTGTTAATTGTTTATTCGTATATTTTACCAAATTGGATGAAAGCACATGTTCTTGAGAATAGCTCTAACGATTTTGATTAAAATGCCATATGTTTGAGATATTTGTATGACAAATGAAATGTATATCTTGAAATTTCTGGTTATAACCCCCTGTAGTCCTATTTACTCTGGACGATTTTTGCAAAACTGCTAAACTGTAAGAGATAGACCAAATCTTAATATACAAAATTGTACATCTTGCTAAAGCACACAGTTTATGTATAATACGTTATTTTGTAGAGTGAACCATTTCGGAGATATTCCTCGTTATTTATGTAAGTTTTGGAAAACTATTACTTCTGTCAAATGGAACATAGTTATTCATTTTTTGTTACTCGTGCAAAGAGAACGGAATCTTAAAGCTTTAAAAGATTTGTCTATCGCTCACAGCGTATTGTATTCCCATATTCTTCTTGCACCTACAAGGAAATAAATAAGATAATTTGTACAAATGTTTATCTCAACTAACACGAAGAAGATATAGGAATAAGAGTTTGTAAGAATGGTTAGTACAAGAGTAGAGAAAGCTATGTGAAAGTATATACAGGTTTCGAAGCACAGCTGCATGAGTGGTGAAAATGTTTTTTTTTCGTTTTTGTCTCCTTTTTCTTACCTTAAGCTCAGGATATATTTTATCCCCTATTACAACAGTTATACGTTTTTCTGTTGCCGGGTTTTTCCTTGGTTTTCCTATTGATCGTCTACTGTTAAGTCTACAGCTTGTATCTTACGCAGTCGCTGTGCTGGCGTTTTCCTCGTGTGCTGTATTCAGTTTCTCCGATATTATTGCATCTTCTACTACACTCAACCATAAAATACCGGCTCTCAAGCTTTTAAGTTAACTGCCTTTCTGCACTCTGGTTTAGAACGAGCTGCAAGAAACGATTTAAAGTTTCAGAGTTCATATAATTTCAACTGTTTTAGCTCGTATAAATCAACAAGTGACAAATATGATAATTTTACCTTAGTTATATTACAAGATTTTTGTATGTTTGGAAGTTTTAACTCTGTTTACAAATCATATTTGGTAAATAATAGAAATTGAACATTTAAACGTTCTACACAAAATCCAACGCATTACCACAAGACGAACGCTTGCAATTATTTTACTCTTATTAGAAATGGCGTAAGTGTTGCACTCGTATGACTTTCTCTACTCTTGTAATAAATATTCTTACAAACCCTTATTCCTCTATATTCATCTTAGTCTAGATAAACATACGTTAGAAACTATCTTATTGCTAATTTTCTTGTAGGTGCAAGAAGAATATGGAAATACAGTAGGCGGTAGTCCTATCTTTTAAAACTGGTCGCTAAGTGAGGGCTTTGAAATTCCACTCTCTTCACACAGCCGAGGGATAAAAAGCTGAATAGTGAACTTACATTTGAGAAAAGTATGTGTTACAGAACTCGCATAAATAAGAAGGAATATATCCAAAATAGTTTACTCCACAAAAAAAAAAAAAAAAAAAAAAAAAAAAAAAAAAAAAAAAAAAAAAAAAAAAGCACTTTGACCTATATTTTATGTTTAAGGAAATCTACATTTTCGTATAGTAAGATCTGGCCTATCTCTTACCGTTTACCAGTTATGTAAAATACATTAATTGCAAACAAGAGTATAACGAAGAAATTCAAAATGAATATTTCATAAAAATATCTTAAAGGTATTAAATTTTAATCAAAATCACTACAGCCATTTTTGAGAAAAGTAAAATTTTCGAAACTTTTTCGTCTAAAGGGCAGTTTAGGGTGGGAGAATTTCCTTCAGAATCTTGGTATCGTATCCTTGAAGGATATTAAACTTAAATACCAACTTTGGTTTTTAACCGACTTTTCGTTTTTTAGTTATGCTGTCCGCAGACGGATACACACACACACACACACACACACACACACACACACACACACACACACACACACACACACACATATTTGGACCTATTTCTAACTTTTTACTTTCTCTACTGTTAAGTAGAAGGAAGTATTGAATTCCACCCAAAAATTCGATGTCGATATTTCACCGGAAATATATTTTTGAAACCCCCTGAATCCAAAAAAAGCATTTTTAGAAAAAGCTCTCTCTCTGTGTGTGTGTGTGTGTGTGTGTGTGTGTGTGTGTGTGTGTGTGTGTGTGTGTGTGTGTGTGTGTGTGTGTGTGTGTCCGTCTGCGGACAGCATAACTAAAAGACGAAAAGTCGGTTAAAAACCAAAGTTGGTATTTAACTTTAATGTCTTTCAAGGATTCGACACAAAAATTATGAAGAAAATAGCCCCAGCCTAAACTACCCTTTACATGGAAAAATTTTCGAAAATTTTTATTTTCTTGAAAATGGCTCTAACGATTTTGATTAAAATGTGATACCTTTGAAATATTTGTATGACAAATAAAATGTATATTTTGAATTTTCTGGCTATGTAGTCCTGTTTATTCTGGATGACTTTTGAATAACTCGTAAATCTTAAGAGATAGACAAATTCTTAATATACAAAAAAATGTAGATCTCACTAAGACACACAAGTTATTCAAATAAATTTTTTTGTAGAGTGAACCATTTTGGAGATATTCCTTGTTATTTGTGTCAATTTAGGAAACTTGAAACTTTCGTGAAATGGAACATCGTTGTTCATCTTTTTATATGTTAGGCGTGTAAAGAGAACGGGATCTCAAAGCTTTAAAAGATTTGACTATCGCACAAAGCCTACTGTATTCTAATATTTCCCTTGCACATACAAGGAAATAAGCAATAAGGTAATTTGTACAAATGTTTATCTCAACTAACATGACGAAATCTACAAGGCACGAGTGGATTTACTTCTCTTTCGAATGAAGCTATGCTAAGAAATTTTTTGCGCTCGAAAAACTCTTCTGTCTAGTTTGCACCTTGTAACTTTGGGAACCAGAGGGTCTTCCCGTCTCCATCCTTTGCTGCTGGCAACATGCCTGCACGACAAACTCCCCAACTGACTCGCACTTTCCCCAGTAAACCGGAGGATGTCAAATTCAGGTGACATAACACCCTAATAGCGACTTGCAATGCTGTAAGTAGTTCAATCTGGGCTTCTATTACAGTTTAACCAACTGCAAGATTACTCAATAGAAATGAATTGTTCTTCCACACTAGCAGTGTGTTGGAAAAGTTTGCAAAGCGTAAAACTAGTCTGAAAAGTCAAATGGCTAGCTGGTATTTGAACCGCGGATTTTCCAGTCTCTGTCCATTTGCTGTAACTACTGAGGCACTATGGAAACATACCAGCAGGACATTAAATTGCTCAACTGATTTGGAGTTTTCCCAGTAAACCATGCTTTAGGGTTGAATTTTTCAGTCTGATGCTATTCTTTCCAACCTTGTCCTACACACGACTAGTGTGAAAGAAAAATCCCCATGGTTTAAAACTCGTGTGGACGTTACACACAGTTGTAGTTAATTCCAAGACAATAACTTTCTTGAAAGAGCCAAATATCATTTCATACAACACTTCCAATCTGGCCAGTGATACTACCACTGTCAAGAGCAAGACATTTTGACTGTTCAAGAGGCTTTGTAAGAGGTCCAAGATATTAAAACCTTCTTAAAACGCATGTCCTTATTGAGAGCTGGTGCCTGTATCAGCTTGAGCTTGGGGAGGATCAACAATGAAAGTGTTGTCACAAGAGCCGCTCTCTCTTGACATTAGAAGCATTATCTGGAGGGTGCTTGATGCTCCAGCACAAAGTGTAGACACAGCCGTCTTCAAGAGCAAGAGGGAAAACCAACGCCGGAAAATGCTATTTTAAATGCGTCATATTTGAAAGGTGCCACCTTTGTTCAAACAAAGAAAGAGCAATATAATATGTTTATATATAACTTGCGGTAGAACCTATTGTGATTTAAGCCCCATTCCCATAGTGTAAGAAAATGACGATGTGACATATCCCACTCCTGACACCATAGTGATAAAGCCAAGTTCAGTTAATTTTTCTGTCACTTTATTTCCCTTAAAATTGCTTCACAATCTACACTTCGTCGTAACCTTGCAACCCACAGCTATTCTATCCTCCTGTAACATTGATACGTACTTCACTGTCTTCATACCCTCTCTGTCTAACAGCTGGCTTCTACGATCACACTCACTAAAACTGCTTCATACAACAACAACCCCAACGTGACGATTAAATGTACAAAACTGTATGATGTTACTCAAACCCTCTCCCAACACTTACTGTAACACACACACACACACACACACACACACACATAAACACACACACAGACACACACTCACAGCTGAAACTAACTGCTAACAGATATCTGGTTCAATACTTGACTTGCGTCATAAGAACTGGCCCTCTCGACTCGCTTATATAGGCCAGAATGGCGTAGCGCGAATTTTTCTTAAAATGCACCTTTTTCGAAAACAATCGTGGCCCGCGAATAGTTTATCGGAAAGTCTGGAATAATCTTTGTTCCGGCCCTTTCCAGTGTTAAGGGACACTGGAAGTGAAATTTGAAAGTTCCACATTTCTTGATAGATGTTTCTGAAATTTGTACTGTGTTTGTATTTATATGAGAATAGGCGGTACACCAAATTTCATTAAAATTGGATAATTCGTTTAGGATATATAAATTATTTTATGAATTTAATAGGCACATTTTCAAAATAGAGCTCGCGTCTATTGACTTTTCAAAATTCATTTATATTGGCAGAACTGATGCTCTAAGACATGGGTAACAATTGTATGAAGACATATTTCAAATACGTATGCTGATTATGCTGTACATATTTTTTTAATAACAAAGAAAATTTAATCTTAAAAATTATTGATTTTTTTCATAAAAAAATGTTTTTTGGAATTCATGTTACTGATAACATCAATATTGAATCATAGTTTTGTTTAGCTGCTATTTATGAATACTTTTGGAAGTTTTCATTGAATTTGAAGCAAAACTCAGGCGCGACCTTCTTTTGGAATGTGCAGAAATGTAGTTTTGAGAAAAACAGGCTTTTATATAGGAGCATTCTGTGTACGTTAAGGGAAGAGCACTATTTGAAAGGGCTTTAAAGGCCACATGGAGTGGGAGATATGAAAAATTTTAGCTGATCCAAATGCACAGGTGTTCCAGGAACATTTTAAGGTAAAAAAACAATTTTTGACTTCTTGATATTTTTGACCAAAATTTCACTCCCAGTGTCCCTTAAGTTGTTTACTCGCCGCGCGGTGGTGTGAGATAGTTTTACCTTGAGCGTCTCTTTGATGGACGGGTGGTCGGCGTCACAAAACTAACACCGATATAGTGGTATAAAACGCCTAAAGTGTTGGGCATTAATAAAACCGTAATCGTAAATATCAGATAAGCTCAAGAACTTCGAACAGTATTCTGGCGCATGAATCACCAGCTGGCTCTTAGCAAACCTTATTCACTACGCGAAGTCCGTTATAGGTCAATCTCTGCAGCTCCGACTTACTCGTAGTTCGCTGTAGGACATTTAGAGTGTCTTTTATAGTCCTCTATTGCTATAGAGACAGACTCTACCCGAATGCAGATGGTGAAATTTCTCGAAGAGCTTAGTAGGTGAGCTACCAAAGCGATGAAGTTATGCATGTTTTGTCTGTAGAGCAGACGGACAGAACCGGTTCCTCACACTATGCCTTCACATACACTACGAACGCCATAACTTGAATCCTCTTTAATGTAGCTGGACCACTACAATCAGTCAAAACCTTCCAGTGCTTAGACATACAGATCTGCTTTATCCAATTTAGCGAACCAAAATCCTTAAGGGTGGATTGGCCACAGTATATACTCGGCTTTACAGTTCAGATTAAGTCATAAAAAGTCAAATTGGTTTGCTACCTCAAACATTTTACGATATCTTCCAACCAATTATGTTTTGTGTGTGCGTTTTCTTTGGTTACTTATTATTTTGTTTGTTTGTTTTATGCCTAATTATTCAACGCGGCGATTTCACTGGAAAGTGTGTTTTGAGACTCCGCTAAATTAAACAAAGTCTTTAGAAAACGTGCGTGCGTGCGTGTGTGTACGTGTGTGTGTGTGTGTGTGTGTATGTGTGTGTAAATACGTTAAATCGGAAACCGAAGTCGGTTAAGTTCAGCATCTTCCAAGATTCTCAAATGCAAAGTCTTTTTTTATCTTCTAGACATGCAGAGAGAAGGAAATCAGTCAAGTCATGTGAGTGAAACATCAGATTTACTTTCTTTCTTTGCCCAATGAACGAGAAATGCTTTGAACGGAAGATTTTATACGCACCTCTGCCTGATATTCAAGAGCTCCATTGTTCTACAAGAGTGAGTTACCTGGGTAAGGCTTTTTCAGAGCTTTCCCTTGTCCGAAAGATGAATGTTGGATAGCTAAGCTCCGTGGATCCCGGGTTCATTTGAGCATAATTTCATTGATTTCATTCATAAAAAAGAGCTTTAATAGGAACTTTTTACGAAAATTTTAAATGGTGTCTTGCTGTACTGTACATTGTTCAAGAACGACCTGTTGCGATGCTTACTCATGGCCTGTTACGGTTTCAATGATTTTTCTCTCTACCTCTTCCTTGGACGTCTCAGACTCTTGTGGATTTTAGATCAGCAGGCTTTTTGGGATGCTATTTCGAGACATATGATGGACATTTTGTTATCACTTGTGTTTGGTACTGACAATAGGAACTCTAAAACAGATTGTGCCTTGAGTTATTCTATTACTTTCCTATTACGTGTGTGACTGTAAGTATAAATCCATTTCAACAGCTGTTATTCAACGTCAATTCATCTTTCTCAGTACCCACCCATCACTATCCAAGTCTGTGTAAGAAAATTTTGATATGTAAAGGTAACTTTCTGTTGCTGTTATCAAAAATATAACTAAAACAGACCAAAGGGCACATTAGAGCACGCTGAAAATGGACGTTTTTGTTGTTTGTTGTGTTTAACGCCCGCTTTTACTACTACGGCACCGCAGGCGGTGACACTGATGATACATGGAATGAAGATGGAGCACCGGTGGAATGAGATGGCGGGGGAAACCGGAGTACCCGGAGAAAAGCCGCCCTGACGCCGCTTCGTCCACCACGAATACCACATGCGGGTCCCTGGGATCGAACCCGGGCCGCCTAGGTGGTAGGCGAGCGCGCTAACCGCTCGGCCACGTCGCCGCCGCTGAAAATGGACGTATGGTGCTGATATTCACATCTATTACTCTCAAAAACATTGTTTTCGTCATCCACAAGTTATATCGCCCTTTGTTGCAGTTTTCTTTAACAGTGTATTGACATTATTAACTTCTTTGGAATATAATGTTCAAAGACTGCAAGAACATAAGATTGAATCATTGCAGCTTCAGGTTCTGGTATTAAAGTAACATTTGTGCAATAACACTGGTCTACAAAAATTAACTTTTTCTCTTTCACAAGAATTAAAATAACAGATTCTAAAAGTATTTTTCGTGCTGAATTCAAATATAATTACAGTTTGTCCGTATCGGGCAGGAGTTTTGTGTGATATTCATTTGAATTTTTATAACATTCTAAAAAATCCGTAACTAGCTATCTAACTCAAAATTATAACTACTGATTCTGACTTACCTAGAAAGTGGTAGATAGTGATTTTCGGGTATATTTTGCATCTGGAACGTCTCTCATTTTAGTCCAACAGTAGTCAGCCAGCATTTTGGAACTCCACTTGCCTTGGTACCTCTTCTCTATCGTAGAAATTTGCTGATGAAAACGCTCACCGTGTTCATCGCTGACAGCTCCAAGGTTTTCGGGGAAGAAGTCCAAGTGAGAGTCCAAGAAGTGAATTTTTAAAGACATGTTGCATCCCATAGCTTTATAAGAATACAGAAGATCAGCCACTATGTCACGATAGTTTTCTGCTTTATGGTTTCCAAGAAAATTGCAACATAAACTTTTGAAAGACTGCCAGGCTGCTCTCTCCAGTGGATTTAACAGTCCCTCGAAATGTTCATCAGCCATTAATGATCGGATTTGTGGTCCTATAAAAACTCCTTCTTTCAATTTAGCATCACTGACTTTGGGGAATTTCGATTTCAAGTACAAGAATCCATCAGAAAGTTTATCCATAGCTTTGACGAAATTTTTCATAACTCCTAACTTAATATGCAATGGAGGTAAAAATGTTTTTTCAGGATTCACTAAAGGGACACATGCCACGTTTTTCTGGCCAGGGAGAAGAGATTCACGTTTTGGCCATGACTTTCTAACGTAGTGAGACTTCTTATCTCTGCTGTCCCACTCGCACAAAAAACAGCAACATTTGGTGAACCCAAGTTGCAAACCAAGCAATAAAGCAATGACCTTTAAATCACCACAGATATTCCATTCATATTTTCCATATTGTATTTTCTCTAAAATTAGTTTCATATTTTGATATGTCTCTTTCATAGCGGCATGCGCTACTGGTATTGATGGAAGTTCATTGCCAATATGTAGCAGCACAGCCTTCAAACTTACTTTAGAGGAGTCTATGAACAATCGCCACTCATCTGGTCGGTGTTGATGCCCAAGAGTTTCCATAAGTGAACAAATATTATTACAAAACACAACACCATATTCTTCAGAGAAGTATTCTTTGAAAACACTATGGCGGCTACGATAACTACTTATTCTTACATCTTTTTGGAGTAAATTCCCCCCTTTGAGTCTGGAAGTTAAAACTTCAGCTTGCAGTTTAGACAGATTTAAATCCCGAATCAGGTCATTAAGGTCTTGATGATTGGGAAAGTATGGTTCTGATGAACAGCTACTGGCTTCATATGTAAGATCATTTTTATTTTCATCTGAATCATTTTGAGTTTCAGTTAGGTCAGAATCAGAGTTATCACTTAAGGTTGTATCTACATATACTGGTACGGGGAACTCTTCACTGTGTAAGACGGGTCTCAATGCAGATTGCAAATTCGGATACTTAACTGTATATTTTGTTTTAGATGTGATTCCTTTAATATTTGTCAAACAAAAATAACAGTCAGTTGAATGATCCTTTGGTTCCCTCCAAATCATGGGAATTGCAAATGGCATATGAAGTGTACCATTTTTCCACCCAGTCAGCAGTCTAACACACGAAACACAGCATGTATTTGGGTCCCAGCTCTTATCAAAATCACCAACTTGACAGCCAAAGTAAAGATGATAACACTTCTTTACAAGTGGGGTCATATTTCGCCTCTGAGACTTGAAGGTCAGCTCACCACAAATATAGCAGAAATTATCTGCATGATTTACACACTTTCTTGGCATGATGAAAACATTAAGCACTGAAATACAACATGCACAACATACACAATACACTTCTAAACAGAAAGGAAGGAAATATTTCCTAGTGAACAATGTCACAGTCAGCTCAATACTGACACATCACAATGCCAGACAGGTCTGAGCATGTCTAAACATGAATGAACCTGCACAGTCTTGTTTTGTGGTGTTTCAGCGTGATATTACAAATAATTTCAATAAATACGGCTTGAGTAAAATAGCTACATATGAGGTAAAGGTTCCTATGACAGGTCAAAGAAAACGCTAAAATCATATTTTGAAAAGTAGCTTTCACAGAAAAAATATGCCTGATAGGAAAATTCTGACTACATATCTGAATTCAGGATGAAGAAATGCACTAGATTCACTATTCAGATTTCTTGTGAAAAAAATCTTGTCGACCAGTGTAATTAGTAAAGACAGTAAACAACCTGCAATTACATTGGCTGCTAAACTAGTGTATCAGATCCAATAATAATTGTTTTAACTGTTTTAATACATACTACCAATGGTATAAGAGCTCCTGGGGTTCCTCGGGGAACTAGATGAGCAAATATGTGTTTAATATTATTAATTCAACCCAATAATATAAATCTTAAGAATAATTTTAGGAATTACATTTTTCTTTACATGGATTCATTACCCAAAGCTGCACCATAGCCTCTTAAATGCATATCCTCTTTTCTGAGGTAAAATTGTTTTCTTTCTTTTCACTATTGAAATCGCCATTCTTCGCTGCGTCAATTGATATATATTGGCTGTGCATTTTATAGTTGTCGAAATCGCCGCACCTGCTACTCCATTTTCTGTTTTTTTTAAGTTGTTTGCATTTTCTCCAAAACTGTTGTATCTAGAAAGCTTAAATTCCCTGGGCTGTTAATATATCACGTGAGCCAATTCGTATTTCTTCCGCTAAACCACAAAGGCAGTCTCACATCAGAGATAATTACCCCAATGGTGACTTACTATCGCAAGCACTTTATGTCCCAGGATGATAATTATTACTTATTTATGCCAACAAATTTGCTGTTGATGTTTTTAAGCACACAAGCCGTGTGTGGGTAATGTTTGAGAGGTAGAATCGGAACTGAAAAATTCAATGCCAGAGAGTTGCTTGGAGAATTCAGTGTCATTCTGACAGGTTGTCACAGTAGCTTAATGGTTAGAGCACCCGCCTGGTAAGCGGAGGGTCTGTGGTTCAAATCCCAGCCGTTCCGATTCTACCTCTCAAACATTGCTCACACACACTGCTTGTGTGTTTAAAAACACCAACAGCAAGTTTTTTTGCTATATATAAATTATAATTATCAAGAATCATTAATTATTGCTGGGGATCTATCGTTTATTCCTATAATATAATGTTATTTGAATAGTTATTGGAGATGAAAGTTGGTGCTATTTGTACCACCTGGAGCCTAATTAAAACTGATGTCAATAGAAATCAAAACATCTCTTCAGAAACAAATATTTTCTATAGTACACTAGCAGAGACAAAGTTGTGCTGCAAGTTTTCTTTGACGCTCAGGGTTTCATCCGTTATGAGGTTACTTCAGATGATCTTACTGTAACAACAGAAGTGAATGTGAAAATCCCTTGTTGCCACAGAGACGCGATAAGAAGAAAACATACCGAAAAATGGAACAAAAAGGATCTGGTTTTCTTTTTGCGTGACAACGCACCACTGTATCGACCAGTATTGGTAAAAGATTGCCCTGCCAGGCACAATGTGACTGCTTTGGAGCATCCTCCACATCGAGCATCACCTGACTTCTTTCACTTTCCTTAGCGGAAAACTTGTCTTAAAGAGCGGAGGTTCGTGAAAATACGACTGCTTCACAAAATGCCCTCCAAATATCCCTCCAGTCACTCTATACACACTGACAGGAGTGTGTATCTGCGGAAGGGAATTTTTAAGGATATATCGTGTAATTTGCATTATAACTGATTCCTATCTTTCTCAACAATTACTGAATCTTTGTAAAAGTAAGATGATGAATAGACAGTTATATTGACAAATGCAAATGGCAAATGCAGCTATTTTTTCTTTTGTCACTTTGAATCACAAATCATATCGTTAACAAATCTATAATTCGTCCTGAACTTTCAGCTCAGAGCTGTGCTGTCCTCTGTAACCTTCGCTAATACTGCTCGGCTGTTCACACAAACAACCCGTACGATTCACTCACTAAAAATGCTGCAACACTTGAACGTCTACTAACTCCGATGCGATTATTGAATGTCCAAAACTGTCCCTGACGATACTCAATCCTTCAACATTTAATGACTCCCGCATAAAAATCCCATTTTTCTCACCGTCTCGACTCGCTTATATAGGCTAGGATGACGTAACACGGATTTTTCTTGAAACTCACCTTTTCTAGAACTTCTCGTAAATAAGCTGGTAGTCAAAGGTTTCTCGAAAAACCTGGAAAAGCTTTGTTCTGCTGCGCTCATAATTGTCTTAGTTCTGACCGCCACATTGTCACTGGGTAATGTATTTACAAGGAGCGGAGTGAGGTAGCTTGACAGTGAGCGTCTATTGATAGCGGCTTCCGGCCGGTGTCACAGTATTATGATATTTTACTTGTGGAATTTGAGCTCCGAAGGTTACTTTGTGTATTTTTTATACGCAGTGTGTCACTACGGAAGGGAACTTTTAAAGAAATGAGTAATTTACATTACGATAACTGATTCCTGGGCAATTACTGAATCATCCTAAAGCTAAGGTAATGAATAAACAATTCTCTTGTGATATTCCACTTGAGTTCCGAACTTTGCTGTGTGCAATGGTTGCCGCAGTTTCCGTTGGAGGCAAAACCCTTTCATTTTTAGATATTTAAGATGCGTAAATGAGTAAAAGAAAGAAACTGAGCACCAGCCCTTTCGGATCCAGCAATCAAGTAAGCAGGCATCTTCAGTATATGATACAGCAGTTAATGTGATTCTGTATTCGCTTATTTATTCATTAGTTTGCAAATACAGTAAAACTATTGTTCCATTAGCAAGTAACATTTAATCCAAATAAGAATCAGCGAAGCACTATACTGTTCACGCAGAAATAGCTGCGCGATTTGTTGTGTTTGGAAGCCCTATCAGTTCTAAAAGGTAGTTTGAACCACCAAACCTCTTCTAGAATTACTGTACGTTTAAAACACCTGAATACGTACTATGTGTGACATTCACAGAATATTTATAGCTTTAACAGATAATTTTCCAACTCAAAAATAGTCTATCTTATGGTATACACTTTGAGTAACAGGTTTGCAAGCTGTTTTAAGTTTACAAGCTACTTGTAGTTACAGTGCAAATATCAGATTTTGAAAGTAGTCTCCGAATTTTGCACCACTGCGTTTGTTAATGAAATCATTAGTCTGTATTTACTCAAAACTGGGTTGAACAATTCTGATTCCAATACCATATGTTTAACATATTTTCATAAAATCCATATCTTCATTTTTTGGCAATAACTTGTGAAATCGTCTACGTTCTGAATGACATTTTTGGGACTGGTAAACCGTAAGAGATAGATAAGGTATTGTTGCAAAAAAAGTTGCAGATCTAGTTGAAGCGCACAATTTATGCCTAATCTACCTTCTCTACTACGACAGGTAGAGTAGACGAAGTATTGTATTCCACCCAAAAATTTGATGTCGAGATTTCATCGAAAATACGTTTTGAGACCCCCTGAATCCAAACTAAAGCATTTTTAGAAAAAAGCATTTTAGTGTGTGTCAGTCTGTGGACAGCAAAAGTCAAGTCGCTTAAAAACCAAAGTTGGTATTTAAGTTTGATGTCTTTCAGGGATGCGACACGAAGATTTCAAACAAAATTGCTCACCCTAAGCTACCCTTTACATGGAAAATTTTTCGAAAATTTTGATTTTGTTGAAAATGGCTGTAACGATTTTGATTAAAACGCCATATGTTTGAGATATTTTTATGACAAATGAAATCTGTATCTTGAATTTTCTGGCTATAGCCCCTGTAGTCGTATTTACTCTGGATGACTTTTGTCTAACTGCTAAACCGTAAGAGATAGACCAAATCTTACTATACAAAAATGTAGATCTTGCTAAAATACACAATTTATGTATAAATAAAGTTTTTTTGTAGAGTGAACCATATTGGCTATATGCCTTGTTATTGGTGTAAGTTTTGGAACATCGTTATTCATCTTATTATATGTTAATCGTGTAAACAGAAGGGAATCTCAAACTTCAAAAGATTTCACTATCGCTGAAAACCTACTGTATTTTAGTATTCCACTTGCTCCTAACAGGACAGAAGCAAAGGAAATAAGCAATAGGATAATTTCTGAAAATGTTTATTTCAACTAACACGAAGAAGATATAGGAATAAGAGTTTGTTAGAATGGTTAGTACAAGAGTAGAGAAAGTCATGGGAGTGTAACACATCAGATTTTTTATGAATGGACTGAATTTTCAAATACTTTTCCCAAGTATAAAATTCCTATTTTTTTCTCATGCTCCTTCAAAGGAAGCGAATTTCAAACCCATCATATCGGGACTATTTTGATTCTCACTTATGTCCATATTCACCTAATCTCCTGTAATAAATCCATATCTCCAAATTTTTATTCCGACTGATATGGAGAGAGAGAATAAGCTTTCAAAATAATCATTTGTTGAAGAATGGGTAGATATAGTCACTGAATGGGTACTTAAGAGGGTTTTCAGCCAGTAATATCTATGAAACTGTGGGAGATTTCGGCTATGTCAAACTCATGGCCTTATTGGAAACTGCATAAGAAATAAATGGCCATCTCAAAATCATGGCCTTCATTTAAGTATTACTCTCGAAGCTATGGAGACTCGTATGCTGTTGTCCCTATTGAAATTATGTGGCTGTAATTTAATTTCAGTTACCTCTTTTATAGGTCTATTGTAATGTTGGTTACTGCAGTGTAAAACCGCGACCTCACCTATGCTGTGCTATTGCTGATTTTTCTGGTTGTAGTAGTCGTAGATTGCGTTTGTGTTCCTCACGTCTATCTTCAGTCTACGACGTGTTGTCCTATATATGTCCTTCCACATTGGCAAGGATCTTCGGCTACCAGGAGTTTGACTAACTGGTCTCATGTCCTGTCTGAGCCTTTTTGGCTGCAGGAATATCGTTTTAATGCTATGTTTTTTGAGTATCCGCGCAAGTTTGTTCGAGACTATACAGTAGAAGGGAATAAATGCCTTTCCTTTAGATTTTACATCTTCCTCTATGTTATGATTGTCTATGGAGCGGTTTCTATTTTTCTTAACTCTCTCGTGTGCTTAATGAATGTCTTTGTTTTTGAAGGTGTTAACCCGAGAAGCTCTAATTAATAATCATCGCCGCGAAGGCTTCATATCCTATAATTAAGATATTGTTTTCAAGGTTCTATAAGACACTAATATTATAGTTTAGCTATTCTGATTCTAAATAAAGGACAAACATGAATATTGACATACTTGGTAGAGTGCTGTAAGGGCCAAACAACTTCGTAAAGCAGGCTCCATTGGAGGAAATCTGGAAGTTCATTCTTGCTCTATTGTTGGCCTTTTCCTTGTGTGTGTATTTGATTCCTATGTGAACTACTCGTCTCCTTTGATCACTCAGTCGTCTAATGGTAGAAACCGGTCCCACGGTCCACTGTGTACCAAATACATACCGCCGTTAACTTGCCAGACATTCGTTAACGCTGTGTGGGCAGACTGGGTACTAGATTCCCTCACTGAGTTGATAATCTACAAACAGTCTGGTTTCACTAAATTCCTCTTACTGTTCTAAACATCGTTATACTACCGGGAGAGCCAATAAACCATGAACCGTCTGTTGCCGTCTGCGGCTATCATAGAGTGGTGCGGAGGCAACCATGCAACTACTTTTGTTGGCTTTACTTATCAACTTTATGAAAGGAGGTGCTGAAACTGGCCTCCATACATTTTTGGCACCTCTTTAGGAAACTATACATCACTCGCCGTAGTTTACTTTGAAAAATGCTAGAAATTTCTTGGCGGATATTTTAAGTTCCTCCAGATTCGTCTTGTACACTTCCTTTTAATTTACCACAGAGATAGAAAGCGCTTTCAATTGTTCTAACCAAAACATTGGTCATAAGAATTGTGGTAAAAGGCCTTGTTAAAAAATTACGCGCATAACCGTTCCAGTTCCTGAACTGAGCATTTCCTATAGTCTGAAATTTATCATGAAGTGTGTGGATTGTTGTACCGTTTGGAACGTTTACATCCGAAAATCTTTCTGCAAATCGTATTTCCAGTTGAGCAAATCATGTATATGAATAGTAAAAAACGGATTATTTTCCTACATTTAGGATTCTACAATGCATATGATGTATTTCAGAGACAAATATTTAGCATCCGTAATCATTGAACTTTCCTCTATTAATCTGAAAATAATCTGCAAGCCAGGTACCTCTTCTTTCCACATATCACTGAAACATGAGAAGTAAATGGAATGAAGGGTGATTACTTCTTACAGGTACTATTTGTCGCTGATAAGTTGATCTGAAACTGTTAGCGGCCCCGCAATATCCATACCAGCCGCTGTTAGGTCCCATCCCTTCTTCCCTGTGTTATTAAACAGTATAATAGGCCAATGGCTGCAATAAATAAATCCTTCTCCGACATTGGAAGCAAAAATACGTCGTGTAATCGTTTTCCTAAAAGTTCCAGCACTTAGTTTAATTTCTTCAAGGTATTATTCACCTCACAATCTGGGATGCAGGCAGGCGCCCTGACCTCGACACATAAGCAATATGTATATAAATGGCGAGGGAGTTTATTAGATGATACATTCAGTGCTTTTATTCTCTCTTCCTTCGCTTTTTCTTGTTTACGTTGCTGTTTGTAATTAACCTCTTGTAAATAGAGGCTTGTTGTTGAAAGAGCTAATGATGATGAACAGTAAACAAAGAAGATGAACTCCGTTTCTCAGCAGGTGCCCCAGCTCGCAGCTCGCAGCTCGCAGCTCGACGCAAATACCATTTCTATAGCACGAGTAATTACAATGAGAATAAGGTCGCCGTAGCAGAGCGGACTGCGAACAGCCAGCCCTCGGGGTTGTACGAGGTTACGACTCGTCACAGATGCAAGAGGATTCCACACTTTCTACTCACAATTTAATGCACCTTCACTACAGCAGTAAAGTGTCTTTGAGTATCAAATAGAACAACGAACTAACATAAGGTTTAATTGCTATACTGGGGACAAGGTCGTCAATGTAGTGCAACCTATTTTAAGATTGGGCCGGTACGCTTTTACTTTTTCTACTAGTAATTAGGGGAAGTATTGTATTACACCCAAAAATTCCATGTCGAGATTTCACTGCAAATATATGTTTTGAGACCCCCTGAACCCAAAAAAAGCATTTGTGTGTGTCTGTGTCAGTCTGTGGACACCATAACTCAAAAACGAAAAGTAGGTTAAAAACCAAAGTTGGTATTTAAGTTAATGTCTTTCAAGGATGCGACATGAAGATTTTGAAGAAAATAGCCCCACCCTAAACTACCCTTTACATGGAAAATTTTTCGAAAATTTTAATTTTCTTGAAAATGGCTCTAACGATTTTTATTAAAATGTCATATGTTTGAGATATTTTTATGACAAATGAAATGTATATCTTGAATTTTCTGGCTATAGCCCCTGTAGTCGTATTTACTCTGGACGACTTTCGCATAACTGGTAAACCGTTAGAGATAGACGAAATCATACTATACAAAACATGTAGATCTTGGTAAAATACACAATTTATGTCTCAATAAATTTTCTTGTACGGTGAACCATTTCGGAGATATTCCTTGTTATGTGTGTGAGTTTCGGAAAACAGAACTTTCGTGAAATGGGTCACGTTGTTCATTTTTTTTATATGTTACGTGTGCAAAGAGAACGGAATCTCAAAGCTTTAAAGGATTTGACTGTTGCACAAAGCCTACTGTATTCCAATATTCCCCTTGCACCTACAAGGAAATAAGCAATGAGATAATTTGTGATATATTCTTTTCCGTAATGGTCAGGTTATCTATTATGGAACAACTTTCACGAAAGCCGGTTTATAGGTTGCTAAGCAAGTGATTAGTTTCCAAAAACTAAAGCAATCTTTTTGTAATTATCTTCTTAAGGAAATAAGATATGCACAAGCCACATGGCGTATATTAAGGAAATCGATCGATAGTTTATCGGTAGAAAGTAGTCTGTATTTGGTTTCGGAATAGGAATTACTGTTCACATACGCCATTTATCAGGCAAAACAGACTACTTACGCTATCTGTTGGAATACTTCAGAACTTGTAACTCACGAAGCATAGTGATGTGAAGGGGCATATCACGGTGTCAGAGATATCAGGGAATTGGGAACCTTTACCATATATTGTGTGTGTTTTGTGTGTTGTGTGTATGTGTGTGTTTTTAATCTTGTGTAACTTTGTGTGTGTGTTGTGTGTGTGCGCGTGCGCGCGCGCTCGTGCGTCTGTTTATGAACTCAAAAACAAAAAGTTGGTTAGATACCAAACTTGATATATAATTTCAGCGGCTTTCTAAAATGTGGCACAAAGATCTTTAAAAATTGCCCATCCTAAATTACCTTTTACAGTTCACGTGGGACATTTTCCAAAATCTTGATTTTTCTCATAAATTGTTCTAACAGTTATTAGTAAAACATATGTTTAAGATATTTGCATGAGAAATGAAACGTATTTTGGATTTCTTGGGAATAGCTCCTTAACTCCTTTTTATTGTGAATGATTTTGCTTACTTGAGAAACCGTAAGAGATAATTAAAAATTTACGGTACAAAAAATATAGTTCTCGTTAAAGCAAAAAATTTGTAAACAATAAACCATTTCTGAGATATTCCTTGTTATTGGTTTGAATTTTACAATACTTGTACTTTTCTGAAATGGGATATATTATTCGCCTCTTTTTTTCTCTCTCATTCCTAACATCCCTTAAGCTACTCCCATTGTACCTACAAGGGAATGCATAATAAAGAACTTTAAATTGCAATTAGATCATTTTTACACACAGTGATGACACGAACCATTTTCTACTATTTCTATTTTAACCAACGAAAAGTCAAACTCAAATTAACAATATTATGACAACAAAGGTTGGTATTGAAGTATCCAGGCTTTGTAAATCGAGATATTTAAACTATACTCCTAGAAATAGGGCATATAGCCCTCGCATATTGGTAATATTTGCCGCTACATACATTTTCGAGTAACTTTATTCTCAAATGAAGCAAATAAAACGTATATTTGTATATCATACAACTTGTCATAAACATATTTGGTCTTCTGAATGTATAATAGGCATAACTAATGCATAACGTTTATTTATAACTCTTGTCCGTAAGTCCAAATCCAACATATGTGAGAATTATCAAAACCTCGGCGTTTGGAGACACGTTTTTGCCAGACGTTACCAAAGAAGGACCATTAAGGAAATAGCAGGAGAGGATGTATGTTATGTTTCAAGTGTTTACATATTTATTCACTAAAATTTATACATCAACTATGTAACTGAATCATACATTCCAAAATTGTTATCTACTGAAAACGAATGATCAAGAATTATTATTGCTATCAACTATGTAACTGAATCATACATTCCAAAATTGTTATCTACTGAAAACGAATGATCAAGAATTATTATTGCTGGGGATCTAATCGTTAAATTACATCAAGATAATGCTATCTGGATAACTTAATAATCATTGGAGATGAAACTTGGTGCTATTTGCACCATCTGGAGCCTAACTTATGTCAATAGAAATCAAAACATCTCTTCAGAAACGAAAATTTTCTATGGTACAAAGTTTTCTTTGACGCTCTGTGGTTCATTCATTATAAGGTTATTTCAGATGATCTTACTGCAGCCATAGAAGTGAACGTGAAAATCCCTCGTTCCACAGATACGCAGTAAGAAGGAAACGTACAAAAAACTGGAACAAAAAGAATCTTGGTTCCTTTTGCCTGACAACGCACCACTGCATCGATCAGTATTGGTAAAAGATTGCCCTGCCAGGCACAATGGCATTGCTTTGGAGCATCCTCCATTCTCTTCCAGATCACCGTCACCTGACTTCTCTCACTTTCATTGGCGGAAAATGTATCTTAAAGAGTGAAGTGTTTTATGTTAAAATCTAAAAATCTGATGTGTTGCACTCACATGACTTTCTCTACTCTTGTACTAACCATTCTTACAAACTCTTATTCCTATATTTTCATGGTAGTTGAGATAAAGATTTGCAGAAATTAGCTTATTGTTCATTTTATTTTCGGTGCAAGGGGAATATGAGAATACAGTAGGCTTTTTGCGATAGTCGAATGTTTTAATGCTTTGGGATTCTGTTACCTTTGCCCACTTAACATATAAAAATGAACAACGATGATCCTTTTCACGAAAGTTCTAAGTTTTCCGAAACAAGAAAATTTAATGAGACATAAATTGTGTATTTTAGCAAGATCTACATTTTTGTATGGTATGATTTGGTCTATCTCTAACGGTTTAGAAGTTATACAAAAGTCGTCTAGAGTAAACACGACTACAGGGGCTATAACAAGAAAATTCAACATATACATTTCATATGTCATAAAAATATCTCAAACATATGACATTTTAATCAAAATCGTTAGAGCCATTTTCAAGAAAATCAAAATTTTCGAAAAATGTTCCATATAAAGGGTAGTTTAGGGTGGGGCTATTTTCGTCAAAATATTCATGTCCTATCCTTGAAAGACATTAAACTTAAATGCCAACTTTGGTTTTTAACCAACTTTTAGTTTTTGAGTTATGCTGTCCACAGACTGACAGACTGACACACAGACTGACACAAAGACACACACACGGAACTTTTTCTAAAAATGCTTTTTTTTTTTTTTTGATTCAGGGGACCTTAAAAGATATATTTCAGGTGAAATCTTGACATCGAATTTTTGGGTGGAATATAATACTGCCCCTACTTACCAGTATAGAAAGTAAAAATAATATTTGGACATAAATTGTGTTTTAGCGAGATCTATATGTTTTGTACAGGAGGTAAGATTTGCTCTATCTCTTACGGTTTAGGAGTTATTGAAAAGTCATCCAGAGTAAAACTGACTACATAGGCTGTAACCACAAAATTCAAAAGATATATTTCATTGGCATAAAAATATCAGAAATCTATGGCATGTTAATCAAAAGTGTTAGAGCCATTGTAAAGAAAATCAAAATTTTCGAAAAATGTTCCATGTAAAGGGTAGTTTAGGGTGGGGGAAATTGTCTTCAAAATCTTCGTATCGCATCCTTGAAAGACATTAAACTTAAATACCAACTTTGGTTGCTAACCGAATTTTCGTTTTTGAGTTATGCTGTCCACAGACAGACACACAGGGACCTTTTTCTAAAAATGCTTTTTTTTTTTTTATTCAGGGGGCCTTGAAGCGTACCTATATTTCCGTCGAAATGTTAACATCGAATTTGGGGGTGGAATACAACTTTACTAAACATAGTAGAGAAAGTAAAAATGAAGTTTGAGAAACCCCACGGTTCAGCGAGTGGCCAAAGAAGTTAAAGGGAGGTATTAAAGCAGTTTACAGAAGTATGGATAAACTCGCCCAAAAATATAAAATACTTTGCATTGTTTTCAAATGAAATTTGTGCATTACGCTTTGTTGATAGAACGTACTTTGTATTTCAAAAGCCGATTTAAACAAATTATTTGAGAAACTAATCCCCTTTCACTGTCACTAATCCTGAAAAAATAAGAAAACAATATACAAACTGCACAGAGAGACAGATATCATGTTATTATAATGGACTTTACATTATTTCTCCCTTTATTGTATGGAATTCACATATCGTGCATCACAACGTTTTAAAGTCTTAACAGCAACAAAGCTTTCAACATAATAAACGCCATGTTTCGTTTTGAAACTCCCTTTGCAAAATATAGGTTGTCATGCATATATAATGGCATACAGCTGGGCTAGATGGAATAGGAATATGCCAATGTCAGTTAATGATAATGTGTTTTAAAACTTCAGCTAAGCAACGCCTAACCAAATCCCTTAATTTTAATCCAAAATGTTACTAATGCTGTTTAGTTCTTGGGTTCCCATTCGGCTCTGAAGCATTTTGACTTTCTCTACTGGTAAGTAGGGGAAGTATTGTATTCCACCCAAAAATTCGATGTTGAGATTTCACCGGAAATATGTTTTGAGGCCCCCTGAATCCAAAAAAAAGCATTTTTAGAAAAAGGTCCGTGTGTGTCTGTGTGTCAGTCTGTGGACAGCATAACTCCAAAACGAAAAGTCGGTTAAAAACCAAAGTTGGTATTTAAGTTTAATGTCTTTCAAGGATGCGACACGAAAATTTTGAAGAAAATAGCCCCACGCTAAACTACCCTTTATATGGAACATTTTTGGAAAAATTTGATTTTCTTGATGACTAAGGATTTATATTAAAATGTCACATATTTGAGATATTTTTATGACAATTGAAATGTATATCTTGAATTTTATGGCTATAGCCCCTGTAGTCGTATTTACTCTGGACGACTTTCGCATAACTGGTAAACTGTTAGAGATAGACCAAATCATACTGTACAAAAAATGTAGATTTTGCTAAAATACACAATTTATGTCTCAATAAATTTTCTTGTAGGGTGAACCATTTCGGAGATATTCCTTGTTATGTGTGTGAGTTTCGGAAAACTTAGAAATTTCGTGAAATGCATCATCGCTTTAATTTTTATATGTCAAGTGTGCAAAGACAACAGAATCTCAAACATTTGGCTATCGCACAAAGCCTACTATATTCTAACATTCCCTTTGCACCAACAAGGAAATAAGCAATAGGATAATTTGTACAAATATTTGTCTCAATTAACAAGGAATAAGGGTTTGTAAGGTTGGTTAGTACAAGAGTAGAGAAAGTCATGTGAGTGCAACACATCAGATTTTTTAACTTGTGCGACATAATTCCACCACTAGCACAATGTGAAGGGCTGACCAGTTCTCTGAGGTAGACAGATAACAGCGGGGTGCGTGGGCCAACCGTGTGTAGCCGAGTGAGTGGAGTTAAAAGTACTCTGTGGGGGAAATGACACATTGTGTCACTTTTTCCTAACTGTGATTTAGAGAAAATCTGTCTATGAAAAAACTCCCAAAGCACTTGCTTATGAACAAAATTAAATGACAAATTCTGTTCTGAATGAAAATGCTTCCATCGAAATACTAAAGAAAGATGAATTCTTACTAAATGAGCTTAGAAAATGAAAGGGTAATTAGTCATTTAGAAGAAACAATATATAGCAACATAATATAATGTTGAGGATAGGAAATCATAAACAGAAAAATCGTAATAGAACTCACCAGCATTTACCCACAAGCCTGCTAAACCACAAAAAACCCAAGAGCAGAGTGGCCCATCGTCGGGAATAGAACCCAGTACCTCTTGAATGCGAGCCCCACACGTTATCACAGGGTTATCTAGAGTAGCCATCAGGAACGATGGCGGTAAATGACACACAACGCGCAGGCAGGGCTAATAGGGAAAGTACTGCGTTGCAATTGTTTCCCATCTTTCTCAGGAACTATTTGTATACGTTATATACCATTTCTCTGGCTTTATCGTGATTAAAACAACGTATTTTTGCTTCTGCCATCGTCGGAACTTTTAAATCACTTACTATCACACATTGGTTGGCCTTAATGCTCGCAATTATTTAATTTCACTGTTGCACTGTAGGCAAGTACTCTCACACGAGCTCTGAAACAGACTACGCCTGATTGGCTAGAAAACACGTGACTACGACGTTGTTAGATATTTGTCTTCTGCGCAACCGCCGTCAGAATTGTTCGTAGCAATTTATTAAATAATTGAATCTCAGAACATTACATATATTATATATATATGCACAGACGCAGAAACAAAACGATATGGAGAGTTAATGCAACAAAATGAGCTTTTCTGCTGGTGTTGTTAATACATAGATAAAGGTTTTATTCACTGAGGGTATACTCGACACCAGGGGAAAAAAGGAAACAAAAACAAAAGCATTCCACGACGAAAAAGCTGAATGGCGATATCTTACCGAAAGGTTTCTACGATTCCCTATGCGGTTGTTAGATGGAGTCATTGGGTAACCCAAACAACAGAAATACAAGGAAGAATTTTTCTCTCTTCTTCTGACTCGACAAAGGAAAATGTTACTACTGCAACATCTAACAAAAAGTCTAAAATAGCACCCTTGGAGAAAAACTAAAATAAATAAACAAGAGAGTGCGGTACAAATGAAACAATAGAAATGTTTTGTTCTTTAAACAATGTCCGCCACGATATATTTTTATATTTTCTTCGTCCGCGTTTAACTTTAACATCTTTTTCTTCCTTGTGAGTTGTATTTCACACGTTCCGGTCCTACATTTGATCTCTCCATCGTTTATTTGGTCTTCCAATCGATTTATTATGATTTAAAGCTTGTTTAGATATTTGTGTGTTGTGCATTCATTTTTCCTGGTAATCTTCTATTAGTTCACACAACACTCGTACCTCCATTTACTGTTTGTAAACATCTCAAAGGAAATTGCAGCAAATGAAGGTTTAAAACAAGGATGTACTGTATCCCCAGCATCTGTTAATGTTTATTTAGACAATATACTTCAAGAATGGATCTTTAAGTAAATGAAGGAATTAGAATAGAACAGAAAGGAAGCTTCAATCATCAATGAGGATAGATTACAAAAAGTTTATATCAACGTAACAACTTTTGTAATAGTTAGAATATATATGGCGGCGCCGTGGCCGAGCGGTTAGCGCGCTCGCCTACCACCTAGGCGGCCCGGGTTCGATCCCAGGGACCCGCATGTGGTATTCGTGGTGGACGAAGCGGCGTCAGGGCGGGTTTTCTCCGGGTACTCCGGTTTCCCCCGCCATTTCATTCCACCGGTGCTCCATCTTCATGTATCATCAGTGTCACCGCCTGCGGTGCCGTAGTAGTAAAAGCGGGCGTTAAACACTACAACAACAACTAGTTAGAATATGGTAATTTCTAAAACAAAGACACACTCACACACACACACACACACACACACACACACACACACACACACACACACACACACACACGGCGGCGCCGTGGCCGAGCGGTTAGCGCGCTTGCCTACCACCTAGGCGGCCCGGGTTCGATCCCAGAGACCCGCATGTGGTATTCGTGGTGGACGAAGCGGCGTCAGGGCGGGTTTTCTCCGGGTACTCCGGTTTCCCCCGCCATCTCATTCCACCGGTGCTCTATCTTCATGTATCATCAGTGTCACCGCCTGCGGTGCCGTAGTAGTAAAAGCGGGCGTTAAACACTACAACAACAACTCATACACACACCACACACACACACACACACACACACACTCACACACATACAGACACAACATTTTTTTAATTTTATTTTAATGCATGTTATTATCAAGAAAAGTAAGATATGGATGATCATTATTAAAGTGTGCGTTTTGTTGAACCTGTTTTTTATGTTTATATAGCGTGCTTTCTGTTGTTGGAATATGAATCATAGCTTTTGTTGCCTAGGAAGTAGGAAATAAGACATATCTGACTATTATAGTAAGTAGAACATGATAGCCTTTTTTATATATCAATTGTTTATTCGACCGCATGGGACAGTTATTTATATGACTAGTGTATAATATGACATTTTTACAGGTGTTACAATGAAAATATTATATATGTGCTACATGCAGCGTTTTATGCATTAAAATACGTAAAAACAAGTAATCAACTTCTTAAAGAAAATTGTGAAATCAAGCAGTTGCTTCATTTGTTTCAACTCCTACAGAGGAAAATGGAAAAATCAGATGTGTTGCACTCGTATGACTTTCTCTACTCTTGTACTGACCATTCTTATAAACACTTATTCCTATATCTTCTTCGTGTTGGTTGGGATAAACATTTGTAGAAATTATCTTATTGCTTATTTCCTTGTACAAGGGGAATATGGAAATACAGTAGCCTTTGAGCGATAGTCAATTGTTTTAAAGCTTTCAAACTCTGTATTCTTTGCACGGTTAACGTATGAAAAGGAATTGCGATGTTCCATTTGTCAGAAGTGTAAGTTCTCCCAAAGATACACAAAGAACGAGGAATATCTCCGAAATGGTTCATTCTAAAAAGATTATTGAGACAAATTGTGTGTTTTAGCAAGATCTATGTTTTTGTATAATAAGCTTTAGTCTATCTCTTACGGTTTACCAGTTATGCAAAAGTCATCCGTAGTAAATAGGACTTCATGGGCTATAGCCCGAAAATTCAAGATACACATTTCATTTATCATAAAAAATATCTCAAGGATATGTCATTTTAATCAAAATCGTAGAGTAATGTTCAAGAAAATAAAAATGTTCGGAAAAATTTCCATGTATGGAGTAGATTAGGGTGGGACTATTTTCTTCAAAATCTTCGTGTCGCATCATAGAACGAGATTAATCTTAAATACCAACATTGGTTTTTAACTGACCTTTCATTTATTAATTATGCTGTCCACAGACTGTCACACACACGAATCTTTTTCTAAACATTCCTTTTTTTGTGGATTCAGTGGGCCTCAAAACATATATTTACACCAAAAACTCGAAATTTTGAACAAAGCCAAGAGTGCTGAGTCTATTAATTTCAACAAAATCAAACGATGTTTACGAAAAAGAATATAAAAAGTTCTGTGGATGGCGAAAAGAATGATTTCAAGAATTCTTACAGGCACATTGGAGAAAATTAGGTTGTGGCAGTGATAACGTCATTGCTATCTTGTTGTCGGCCCTGGTGCCTGGTGCCAGAAGTAGAACAATGTTGCACATATTATGGCGTAATAATAATGTTAGGATTTCATAAAGAACTTTTGACGTTTTGTTGAACCTCTACTTCATGTTTTGATGGCTGTTTTTTGTTTTGTTAGAATCTAAAGTGTAGCCTTTTTTGCCTAATAACTAGGAACTAAATTATCTTGAGTTATTATATAGTAATAGATAAAAGTATTTTCTGTATATAGTAATTGTTTATTAGGGCTAACGTATAGTTACTAAACATTTGACTATCACAGCCCTCTATTTTGAAATGTATAAAGCAGCTATTTATGCGAAGGTTTATCTATATTATAATGAGGTAGATGGAATAATGAAGTTTCCTAAGTATAGTTTGTATAAACAATTTAGGCAGAGAAAGACATTGAATGCAACTCGTCAGATTTTCTTTCCTTTTATATAATTTTTAACCAATCTTCACCAACTGGTACCCTTAAGGTGGTCTAAAAGAACACCCTCTAGCTCATAAGGTCTGAAGCCGGCGGTTATAATGAAAATAAATGTACGGCAGCAATTGTGGGTGATGCGCCGCAGCTTCCATACAGTCCAGGCCAGGCCAGGGAGAAGAACGGGGTGGAGCCGGTGGCCTGGTCGATAACTTGACAGACTCGCTCATCTTTTCACTACAGCTTCGTGCAACAACCACTCAAACGAGCTTATTTCCAACCTAATTTGTATTAAAGACAAGAATTTAGGCTTTTATTTTGTTCATGCATGGCTATCAAACCCGTTTATTTTAAAAGGTGGCCATGAATAAGTTTTATTTCTATTTCAAGAGAAAGGAATCTCTCGTTTAGAGATAAGATAGTAATTTGTGGTCTTGTATCCATACTTTAGCCGAATTATAGATCACTGTGCTAGCAAATACGTAATTTTAAATCGACAACTGGCATCACACGCATTCAACTGTTTATTGCAAGCTCTACACATTGTGCCTAAAACCAATAGTTAACCATTTTTGGATAAAACAAATCTTTCCAGGACTTAAAATTAAAATGTGACCTCTAGATACAGAAGTTTGATATTTTTATTTTCTATACTATGTGTACTAAAAATTCGATGTCGAGATTTCACCGCAAATATGTTTTGAGGACCCTGAAAAAAAAAAAGAAGCATTTTTAGAAAAAGGTCCGCGTGGGTGCGTCTCTGTGTGTGGACAGCATACCTCAAAAACGAAAAGTCGGTTAAAAATCACACTTAGTATTTAAGAATGTCTTTCAAAGATGCGACACGAATATTTTGATGAAAACTCCTCCACCCAAAATTACCCTCTACATGGAAAATTTTTCAAAAAGTTTGATTTTTCCAAAATGGCTCTAAGGATTTTGATTAAAATACCATATGTTTAAGATGTTTTATAACAAATAAAATGTGTATTTTTAATTTTCTAGCTATACCCAACGTAATCTTGTTTACTCTGGATGACTGAATAAATCGTAAAATGTAAGCGATAGATCAAACCTTACTCGTATTTACAAATGTAGATCTCGTAAAAGGACACAATTTATATCCAAATGAATTTGTTTGTGTAGTGAACCTTTTGGAGATATTCCTTGCAATTTGTGTGAGTTTTAGAATACTTAAACTTTCGTCAGTTGGAAGATCGTTATTCACTTTTTGATATCTTGGCTATGCAAAGAGAACGGATTCTCAAAGCTCTAAAAAATTTGACTATTGTTCAAAGCCTACTGTATTCCCATATTCCCCTTGCACCTACAAGGATCTCAACTAACACGAAGAAGATATAGGAATAAGAGTTTGTAAGAATGGTTAATACCGAGTAGAGAAAGTCATGTGAGTGCAACACATCAAATTGTTTAGGTCTTTTTGACAGCTTGGTCATATCGCAGCTATACAGTATATAGAAAAATTAATTTATTATCTACACATGGTTCCGCGGCAAGTGTGAGGCTCCCATTCGGGTGTCCCGGGTTCAAATCCCATGGACCATCCAATCTGACTGGGGTTTCTTCGTGGTTTCCCTCAGTCATCAAGGTAAATAGCAGATTGGATATTTAATACCGCGATACAAAGTTAAGCATTAAGCAATAGTATAAATATCTGATGTGTTGCACTCACATGACTTTCTCTACTCTTGTACTAACCATTCTTACAAACTCTTATCCCTATATCTTGTTCGTGTTAGTTGAGCAATACTCAAATCTTTTAAAGCTTTCAAATTCCATTCTCTTTGCACGGTTAACATATGAAAAATGAATAACGATTTGACAGAAGTATAAGATCTCCAAAACTTACATAAATAACAAGGAATATCTCCGAAATGATTCACTGCACAAAAATTTATGGAGACATACATTGTGTGTTTTAGCAAGATCTAAATTTTTTGTATACTATAATTTGGTCTATCTCTTATGGATTGCTAGATAGGAAAAAGGCATCCAGAGTAAATAGAGCTACATGGGTTATAGCCAGAAAATTGAAGATATACATTTCATTTGCTATAAGAATATCTCAAACATATGAGTTTAATGAAAATCGTCAGCCATTTTCAAGAAAATTTAAATTTTCGAAAATGTTTCCATGTAAAGGTAGTTTAGGATGGAGGAATTTTTAATAACTTCGTGTCGCATCCTTGAAAGACCTCAAACTTGTTACCAACTTTGGTTTTTAACCGACGTTTTGTTTTTGAGTTATGCTGTCCACAGACTGACAGACACACAGACACAGAGACCCACAGAGACATACCGACACTTTTCTAAAAGTGCTTTTTTGGATTCGGGGACCTCAAAACATATTTCCTGTGAAATATTCGAATTTTTGGGTGAAATACAATACTTCCACCTTACTATACGTAGCAGAGAAAGTAAAAATAGATGCCCATAGTGAATTCTGTACCATCTATTCACAGATAATGTAAGTAGATACGGGAAGATTGGATGGCACTCTAATGGCATCTGCCTGGCACAGAGGTGGAGGTACAGTTGCCCTGCACTGCGCCCTCTGTGAACTCATGAGGAGCGAAGATGGACTAGTATAGTATAGGAATGAGATCTTGAACAATAACTGCCCACCACACATGTTAGGAATATCTCCTAATAGTTCCGTCGCGATAACTATGTAGATAAAACGACATAAAAGTTATATAGGGGAAAGCATTTACGTTCTCATTTTTGTTTTATAAAAAGGCTGATCACTACTATGTTTACCATATTTTCATGTACCTATACATGAAACTAGTTCTAGAAATGTTTATCTCTGTTAACACGAGGTATGTAAAATAGAATACTTTGTTAAAATTGTATAGGAAAACATGAACTTAACATCACGTTTTGTAATTTGTATTTCTACAGCTCATTTGACATACTTCTGAGTATTTAATACATATTATGACGCCGGCCGGAAGCGGCAGCACATCACAGACGCTGAAGGCCAAGCTACCTCACACCACTGCGCAGCGAGAAACGACAATGAAGTGGTCAGAATAAGGAAAACAATCAGCACGACTGAACAAAGCGTTACCAGATTGTTCAAGAAACCCCTGACTGCCGGCTTGTTTATAAAAAAATTACGAGAAATGTTGGATTTCGAGAAAAATCCGTGCTACGGTTTTCTGGTATACAGATGGTGAGAGAAGCCAGTTTTTATGGTTGACTGTGTTGAACAAGACAGCTGATAGCAATTAAATATAAGTGTGAGTATGTGCGTGTTCGGTGTGTGTGTTTACAGTCGGCATAGAGAGGGAGAGTTTGAGTGTCCTTGGAGGCAGTTTTGGATACTTTAACGTCGCGACGGAGTTGTTTCATGTGTGAAGTAGTTTTAGTGAGTGTGATCGTCGAAGCCGTTGCTTGGTGAGACAGACAGTGAAGTACTTGTCAAGGTCACGAGTGGACAGAACAGCGGTGAGTTGCAGGGTCGGAATGAATTGTAAATTGTGTTAACGATGGAAACTGAGGACTGCGTTTTTGTGAGCCAGTTTTAGAAGAGAAATAAAGTTACTGGACTTTGCCATTTGGTACAAAATCTTAAAAAAGTTTGAGGGCATATTAAATTCGCCTCTGTTTATCTTCTATGTATTTAAGAGCTCTTCAAGAAAGATTAATTTACCTATCCGTACAAACTAATCCTTATTTATATCAGGTATAAGTATCTATATGGACAGATAAAACGGGGATTGTTCTCCACTTATTTTGTTTAACTACGGATTTTAAACTTGAGTCGTTTAGCTGTTTACGGGACAATAAAATTGGCTGATGGGAAATCTACTAAATTTGTAAAAGCAGGTTATACTTCTGAGGTGGCACATTTCCACATCGTATATTACTAAACACCCTTTTCATAAAATATAAACACCACTAACACTAACGTAATAGAATGGAATCCAAACTTATTTTGGTTCGTAACTAACACTGCATTCAAAATTGTGCAAAGAAGATAGATTCAAATAGATTTCAGTACACCATATAAACGTAATATACATTTATGTATTTTATGCAAATTGTTTTCATCTGCCTTAATTAGGCATGTTAATTCTGTTGTAATATTCGCTCAAATTACAAAGCAATAAAACTATTTAAAATACATGCGGTAAAACGTAGTTTTGCGGTCTAGTGATCCATCAGTTTCGCTGCAATAAAAATAAATAGAAGTACAGGGTGATTCATATAAAAGTCAACCCTTTGGATTATTTATTTCCTTTCTGGCATATGATAAAAATTTTAAATTGATCTTTATTATCTATTGGTATTGTTATAGATTAACGTTCTTTAACTGGATAAGTCTCATTGGATGATAAATATCTCTCTATCCTTTATAGTTTACCAGCGATGCAAAATTCATCCAGAATGAAGGAGGACTTCAAAGATTACTCCCAGAAAATTCAAGATATACGCTTTATTTCTCATAAAATAGCTTAAAGATTTTAATCAAAATTGTTGTCATTTTTAGGAAATCAGAATTTTAGAACAATCTTCCATGTATGGGTATTTATGCGGTGGTAGGACCTTGGTATATCACTCTTGGAAGACCTTGTACTTAATTTACCAAGTTTGATATAGCTATAACTTGTGTCTGTCAGTCGGTGGACAGCAAAATTCAAATACGAAAAGTCGGTTAAACACAAAAGTTGGTATTTAAGCTTAATGTCTTTCAAGGATGCGACATAAAGATTTTGAAGAAACTAGCCCCACCCTAAACTACCCTTTACGTAGAAAATTTTTCGAAAATTTTTATTTTTTTGAAAATGGCTCTAATGGTTTTGATTAAAATGCCACGTGTTTGAGATATTTTGATGACAAATGTAATGTATATCTCGAATTTTCTGGCTATAACCCATAAAGTCCTATTTACTTTGGATGACTTTTTCATAACTGGTAAACCGTAAGAGTTGGACCAAATCTTACTGTACAGAAAATGTGGATCTTGCTAAAAAAATACACAATTTATGTCCAAATAATGTTTTTCTGTGCGATGAACCATCTCGGAGATATGAAAATATTTTCCATCACAAATTGGATGTCCCCTTCTTGCTCGTGTAAGATTTTGAATTCTTGGCATTGGTTTTTTCTATTTGACATATTCACCTGTAACAATTTATATGAACCATTCTGTATTTATTTACAACGTGTATATCGTATGAAGAGGAATAAACCTCCTGACTGCAATTTTTCAGTAACAATGATTTACATATCTCATTGCTTCTCACTGAATTGAGGTAAAAGATGCGAAAGTAATAAAAGCAGACACTGGATCAAGTTTATCGCAACATTCAAGATTGAGTGTCCATTTTCTCTCCGTAAACCATAAAAAGTTTATGGAGCGAATAAAAATATATGCGTTTGGAAGTCCACTGAGATATATACTAGAGTATTGTCAGAGGTTCAATTGAAGATTGAGAGCTTATCGTTATGACGTTATTTTAGTGTTCTTGAAACCGTGAAGTCATTTAATACTCTGCAAAAGTCTCGAAGTTCCTCGTAAGAAATAAAAGTGGCATCATTTGCTAAGTCACAAGTCATATCAGGCTACTCATCAATCACAGTTTCTGGACTAGGGCAGAATACAGCTGAAATATGTCCTTTTTTACCTGATTAGCCTCCCCTTATGTAGGACTTACACCCCCTAGGACTTACAAGCCAGTACCTAGGGTCAGACCCTGTCGGGGAGCACAAGAAGCTATGGACCTGACAGAGTTAAAACTTGGAAGCAGGTGTTCAGCCAAGCACTAGGTGAGGAAGAGGATGATATGAAATGCAGGCGAAATCGAGGATAGGAAAGCTGATAATGGAGCAATTGGTGGAATGAATGGTGGGGGGAAACCGGAGAAAACCCTCCCTGACACCGCTTCATCCACCACGAATACCACTTGTCCCTGGGATCGAACCCTGTCTACCTAGATGTAGACGAACGCTCTAACCGCATCGGCTACGAATCCGCCCAGCTGAGACAGTTGAGGGAAAATAGAAAGCATTGTTACTTCGTAAGGTTCGAAATTATGATAGACATCTTGTGTATCTATATTCACAAACAGCAGAAGAAAAGTATTTTCTATTCTCAGATCCTTTAGGTGTGGACCTCGATTAAACGCAAGATTTTACATAAACAATCATAATTAACATTTGGTCACAACTTCATGAAAATTGGATATGTTATACTCCCTTATGATACCTGTGGCAAGTTTCCATGAAATCAAACAAAACTAGATAGGCACTTTTTAAAAACTAGAAGGAATTTGTTTTCAATTTAACAAATATGAGTAAGAGTTAATTACTTAACAGTATGCACAGCGCTTGTGCTATTATTGTAAAACAATTCGTTGCAAAAATTTTGGTTCTTAATTCTTGGTTTACTTTATCAATTTAGGAATATTATTTTTAAAAAATCAATCTTTTCTAATATGTGCACTATCACAAATGAAACATAACATCTATCAAGAATTGCATAGATGGAATTGAAGCTTATATGTAGTTATAAGTGTGTAACGCATTATCCAATTCTGTCACATATTCAGTAAAAAAATCTGATGTGTTGGACTCATATGACTTTCTCTACTCTTGTACTAATCATTCTTACAAACTCTTATTCCTATATCTTCTTCGTGTTAGTTAAGATAAAAATTTGAACAAATTATCTTATTGCTTATTTCCTTGTAGGTACAAGGGGAATATTAGAATACAGTAGGCTTTGTGCGATAGTCAAATGTTTTAAAGCTTTGAGATTCCGTTCTCTTTGCACGCTTAACATATAAAAAATGAACAGCAATGTTCCAGTTCAGGAAAGTTTTTAAGTTTTCCGAAACTGACACAAATAACAAGGAATATCTCGGAAATGGTTCACTACAAACAAATTTATTGGAACATAAGTTGTGTGTTTTAGTGAGATCTACATTTTTGTATAGTAAGATTTTGTCTAGTTCTTACGGTTTACGAGTTATTCAAAAGTCGTCCAGAGTAAACAGGATTACATAGGCTATAGCCAGAAAATTCAAAATATACATTTCATTTGTCATAAGAATTACTCAATCATATGCCATTTTAATAAAAATTGTTAGAGGCATTTTCAAGAAAATCAAAATATTCGAAAAATTTTCCATGAAAAGGTAGTTTAGGGTGGGGATATTTTCTTTAAAATCTTCGTGTCGCAACCTTGAAAGAGCAACCATATTAGGTTTGTAACCGACTATTCGTTTTTGAGTTCTGCTGTCCACAGACTGACAGACTGACTGACAAACACACAGGCCCCTTTTTCTAAAATGCTTTTTTTAGATTCAGGGGGTCTCAAAACATATATTTCCGGTGAAATCTCGACATAAAAATTTTGGGTGGAACACAATACTTCCTCTACTTACCAGTAGAGAAAGTAATATAATTATACGCATAAGCTTTTTTCGTTTACTTCTTTTCTCTTCTGAAACTTTTCTGCTTTTGACAGTTCATATAGCAATACTTTCGCAGCTAACATACCTTTCTATTTCAAAACGAATATGTTAACTTCACAATGTTTCTGTTAGTTTTTCTTCTTCCATGTTTGTCTGTGATAACTAATACGCAATTTAAATAATTGATGTTTGTAATTAATTTATGACAAATTACCGCTTCACAGAAACTAATTTCCAGTCGCCATACAGCTCTTAGGCCCCAGCTGAAATCTGTCTGTAGCTGAAAGATATTTATGCCAACAAGCTTACTGCTGGTGTTTTTAAACACACGAGCCGTGTGTGGGCAGTGTTTAAGAGATGGCATTGAATCTTTCAGTCCTGATTTCACCTCTCATTGGCCTCATTTGGTGCGGCTGTTCGTGTTGTCTAAATTTGTTAATTTATGGCCGTCTAAATGCGAGAGATTCTGCTACATCTACACCAAGTTAGAATCAATTCATTACAAATTTATTGATAGTCAAACAGTGTACACAGTTTCTAAATTTAGTTCATGAGCCAGGCACTGAATATTAACTAATCCACTCACAGCCCATGTCAGTTTCAAGCAACGTTGGACAATGAATGATATTGTTTTGAAATGAAATTATCGTACCTGATTAGCAATTGTTCGATGTTGCGGTTGATTCGCTACTCTCTGTGATTTGCAAGGTAAAGAAGGGGAAAGATATTAAAGAAGATGGAATACCTGTTACATTACAATATAAAGCTTGGTATGGCAGTGCGAGGATAAGGGTGAAATGGATAAAAGAAAAAGTGATGATGGAACAGTTGGTGAGGAAGCGGAGAACTAATAGATAAAGCAACTTTTGGGCGGGTTTTCTCTAAGAAATCTCACATATGGTCCCCTGGGACTGACCGAGTGGCCTAAATACTATGAGGTCTTTGGCATTGCAGAAAGCGTTTGAATTCTCGGTTCCAATACAGCCCACCCACTCTGCGTCATGTTTTCCGTCGCACTCGTAAATGAAGACACTGGCCAACCCGAAAGCACACCACCTTCAGCAATTTGTTCATAACCCTGTTCTATATTACGAGTACGAATATCTGCATTTAGCCTTAACTGAGTGTGTAAAATAGCATTGCTTATTACTCTGGTTTAAAACACAATTAGATTCGGAACACTTTAGAAGCAGACTGTACATATACATTGCGTGCTGCGAGTAAGCATAGGTATCATCTGTGTTGGCAGTCACTCCAGAAATTTTACGTGTATTTTAACTACATACCGATATATAGCATATGTATACGGTTAGCATAAGCAGGTAGACCTCACTAGAGACAAAAACAAAGGTGGCTATTTTCGGCACCAATTAAATAAATAACAATCTAGCGCTTCTAGCGGCTTTAACATAGGCTACATAGTCAAAATAATGTATACTCTGTTCATCAAGAGATTAGAGCAGATATAAACAAAGCACCGGTTTGTATCACTCCGCGGCCACGTGCTTTCACAATGATGCAACAGTTACCTACCGCTACGCGTAGGTATAATATGCATTTTACACTACTAAAAGGATATACTTACTTGATCCAAATAACATGTAGCACATGGAAATTAACTGCTACTTACGTCATCTCTGTCCACAATAACACTTTTTCATTTCCCACTCACAATCTCGAAACCAATCTCCAGAAGCAGCTTGTGGAGGGAAGTTCGTTTTAAATCTGGAAGATCGGGATCAGAGTTAATTGCCAACAGCACTTTGTTTAAGGTGGAGGTTCATTGTTAACAAAGAATTGGTGAACTTTTCGACGGATTGCAGATCTCACAAATTCGTCGCAAACTACATCCACCATTTGTCTGACATGTGGTCGCTTTTTGCCGGGATCTTCACCAACTGATGATTTCTCTTTGCGTGTGCTGTCAATACTTGCAACTGACACACAGGTAAACTCGGATGTTAATTTCATCATGTCTTCGATAGCAAGTTCGGGATATTTCTCGCAGAACTTGTTAAATACGTTCAATATTGTTGTCTTTTCACCACTTCGCAACGGTTTGCCGCGCTTATGTTTCACAACTCACTTGCTCCGCCATGTTACTTTCATACTGATTAATGCGCGCGCAGAATGAATTAGGCTGGTTACAAATTCACTTAACTGCGTATTCTTACACTTTAACTATACTTAGTACACTTAGTTCATGCTTTAGCAAACATTAAATGACATTTCAGACCTCAGTAACAGTGTTTCTTCAAGGGACTATTTACACGGCGAAAGCGTCAAGAGGGCGCGCTGTGGCCAAAATGCACGTGGCTTTGTTTACGTCTCCTCTAATCTCTAGATGAACAGAGTATATAAGCTTTCATTTTATAGCACCTTTGCTTTATTATACCATTTTAACGAAAAATAAACAAGCTTTATATTTGCGTCATACTTTTTTTAGTTTAATAATCTCCACGCCCATGTTTGCTGTCGGAATTTTTAATCCACAAGAGTTCCTTTAATGTCATTTAACCTACTAGCATGAGAATATTGTTTTATAGTAGACACAAAATTTAATGTTGGGTGGCGTGAGGAGCTGGTGAACACAACATCCAGTGTTGTATACTTAAATATATTCTTAAATTACCCTTTAAAGCCAATTATATAAATTATTTACGCCCACAAAATTTATTTACGCTGCAGGAAAGAGAATAATCTGATTATGAAGTGGTTATTGGAGTACTCCAAAAACCAACTGTGATATTTTTACCCCATTATGGCATGGTGTAGTTACATTTGGTTATATTCTGTCTGTTATGTTGCATTAGTACCCCCAACTGTTCGTAAAATATAACCATGATAAAGCTACGGCCGTAATTGGTGTTACTGCATCTATTATATTGCTACAGATACCTTTGTTTTTTTAAATAAGCGCGCATAACGAATCACCAATACGATGTGATTGGCAACATCGGCAAAGGCGAGCCGAAACATAGGAAACACAACAGAATTAAACTGTTTTGGATGTGGCATGGGTTGCCGAATAATGCGCGGCCATGTAACTCCTGTCCTAGGTCACAGGGGTGCAACCTGCCGCACAGGATACGATCGGAAACTGTACATATTGCAGTGTACTGGCAGTATAGTATAGATAGTGCACTGTATGTGCGTCTGTGTGGGTGTTTGAGACCTATGGTGTATGATCAAGTGTGGGTGTGTGTGTCTGTGTGTCAGCCTGTGGACAGCATAACTCGAAAACCAAAAGTTGGTTAAAAATCAAAGTTGGTATTTAAGTTTAATGTCTTTCAAGGATGCGACACGAAGATTTTGAACAAAATCCTAAACTACCCTTTACATGGAACATTTTTTTTTGGAAATTTTGATTTTCTTGAAAATAGCTGCAACAACTTTGTTTAAAATGCCATATGTTTAATATATTTGTATGAGAAATGAAATGCTTATTTTGAATTTTCTGGCTACAGCCTATGTTGTCCTGTTTACTCTGGATGACTTTTAAATAACTCGTAAACCATAGGAGATAGACCAAACCATACTATACAAAAATGTAGATCTTAATATATATATATATGTCTGAATAAATCTTTTTATAGAGTGAACCATTTCAGAGGTATTCCTTACTATTTGTGTCAGTTTTGGAAAACTTTCGTAAAATGGAACATCGTTGTTCATTTTTAGTATGTTAAACGTGCAAGGAGAACCGAATCTCAAAGTTTTAAAACATTTGACTATCGCACAAAGCCTACTGTATTCTAACATTCCCCTTGCACCTACAAGGAAATAAGCAATAAGATAATTTGTACAAATGTTTATGTCAAGTAACACGAAGAAGATATAGGAATAAGAATGTCTAAGAAGGGTTAGTACAAGAGTAGAGAAAGTCATGTGAGTGCAGCACATCAGATTTTTTATATGTTAACAGTGCAAAGAGAGCGGAATTTGAAAGCTTTAAAAGATTTGACTATCGCTCAAAGCCTACTGTATTGGCATATTCCCTTACATGTGCAAGAAAACGAGAAATAAGATAATTTCTGCAAATATTTATCTCAACTAATACCTAGAAGTTAGAAAATACAAGTTTGTAACAATGGTTAGTACAAGAGTAGAGAAAGCCATGTCAGTGTAACATATGAGATTTTTTTATAAACAACATGGACAGAGTGGCTATTGATGCATTGTAATAATAATAATAATAATAATAATAATAATAATAATAATAATAATAATAATAATAATAATAATAATAATAATAATAATAATAATAATAATAATAATAATAATAATAATAATAATAATAATAATAATAATAATAATAATAATAATAATAATAATAATAATAATAATAATACTGATGATGATGATGATAATGATAATAATGATGATGATGATGATAATGATAATAATGATGATGATGATGATAATGATAATAATGATGATGATGATGATAATGATAATAATGATGATGATGATGATAATGATAATAATGATGATGATAATAATAATGATAATAATGAACAAAATAATTTTGGTAGCTATAGATGCAATAGGGATTGTGAGAATTTAAAGCGTGTTAAATATAATTATTCATTAAAACTGTTTCAAGTGGTAATAGTATAAATAAAAGTATTTGTTGCAAGTTTAAACAGTGATATACACCTTGAACAGTCGTTATTTGTGTTTGGTCGTTGGTAGGGTTTCGGTTATTTATGACGTATTCCCCTGAAAATTATACATCGATCCGCACCGTGCCTAAGATTTATGAATAACAGTGGTCAAGCTCTCCAACTGATGCTTAGCCTTGAGGTCGTTGCTCATTTATGACGAATTCTGTCATTGTTTTGTGAAGGTATCAGTGTGTGTAATTAAGGCACTTTCGGAAATAGTATAAATCCATGCCTAATTCAAAAATGCCATTACAAATAGACAGACATAGACGATATCATCCTGCACTGAAATTCAGACCAAAAATCTTGATCTTAAAAGGTAAAAGTTTAACCAACTACGGCTCTAGTAAGCTGGAGTACCATTTGCTTATCTGCACAGCGCTTGTAACGCAGCCAGGCGATTATCCATTAGTTGATCAGCTTCAAAACATAAGGCGGCCAGAAAATACGAAGACAAGGAAGAGAAAAATAAAGCCAGGATGTACGATCCTGTAGGCATATTAAGGCAATGAATATTTATGAACGGTGTATTTACCTTGTTTTTATGTGGTTCATGTTAGCTATCAGCATTCATCCGCTGGTAGTAGCTCGACCTACTTCATAGACAATGCTAAGGGGGATTAAGGAATAGCGCAATAATAGCGGAGCTCTGAAAAGCGGGTTAATATGACGAAACGGTTGCCCTGCATCATTCACTAGCCCAGCTAAGCTCTGCAAACCCAATTAGAGCAGTTTCCGAATGATTAAATGAACCTCGTTTCCTTCATGTTCATTGTCCTGTAGGCACGGCTGGGGCAAGTTTTGTCAGCCAGCGTTTCCCTCTATTAAAGGGGCAGTACAGTTCCATCTGAAGGCCACAGCAGATCTACGAGCATTCCATCTTCAGACACATGTAGTGTGATGTGTTGCACTCACATGACTTTCTCTATTCTTGTACTAACCATTCTTACAAACTCTTATTCCTATATCTTCTTCGTGCTAAGATAAACATTTGTACAAATTATCTTATTGCTTATTTCCTTGTAGGTGCAAGGGGAATATTAGAATACAGTAGGCTTTGTGCGATAGTCAAATGTTTTAAAGCTTTGAGATTCTGTTGTCTTTGCACACTTAACATATAAAAAAATGAACAACGATGATCCATTTCACGAAAGTTCTAAGTTTTCCAAAACTCAAGGAATATCTCCGAAATGGTTCACCCTACAAGAAAATTTATTGAGACATAAATTGTGTATTTTAGCAAGATCTACATTTTTGTATAGTATGATTTGGTCTATCTCTAACGGTTTACCAGTTATGCAAAATTCGTCCAGAGTAAATATGACTACAGGGGCTATAGCCAGAAAATTCAAGATATGCATTTCATTTGTCATCAAAATATCTCAAACATATTACATTTTAATCAAAATCGTTAGAGCCATTTTCAAGAAAATCAAAATTTTCGAAAAAGTTTCCATGTAAAGTGTAGTTTAGGGTGGGGCTATTTTCTTCAAAATCTTCGTGTCGCATCCTTGAAAAACATTAAACTTAAATACCAACTTCGGTTGACAGTAACATTGAGTACATTACTGAAGTGCCGGAGGACAAACATGACATAAGTCCTGAATGCCCCCTGGTAGGAATTAATGGTGACGTGTTAATCGACGCTTGTTAACTCCAGTTTACTTCGGCGTGACGTACCGCACATAGACAGCTGTCTCACACTCACTGACATACTGACCGACTCATGTCTGTAAATCTAACTACTGTTTCCCCGCCTCCTTATATAGCGGCGATGACTTCACACGGACCTTTCTCGACTTCCACAAACGCGCCGACGATGACAGCCAGATTCTTCTTGAAGGTTCTGGGAAAAAAACCAGCGCGCCGCGCCTGTTATTAGTGACGTATACACAAACAGTCGCGTGAGGCAGATTGACCTTGAGTCCCTTTGTTTTCTCGCCGACCTGGTGTGTGGTGTGAAGCAGCTTAGCCCCGACAGTCCTTTATTTTGCGCCGCGCCTAGCGTCATCTCTGCAAATGTATTAAACACCTCCACATGATGTAATTAATTTACATCGAAGCAACACAGATAGTTCTGAGCTTCGCTTCCTCTGCTTATATCCTAACGCGCGCCCCATGTTCCCTTGGATGTTAGGAGTGACATTCATTTGTCAATTAATTACTAAGTTCGCAGTCTTGGGTTTCTAGGCAACGCCGTGGCGAACCCACGCTGCCAGAAGTTGGTGGTTGGAAACGGCTCGCTCAAGCTGGTCTACTGAAATTTCCTCGAAAGCCATTAGCCGGAACTTCCTGTAACTACGGCTACAATCAGTTTCAAGCAAGCACTCAGAGAATCAGACTGTCCATGTGTTTTAATTGTTTTCCCCGTCCCAGGGGACTCAAGTCCCTCTCAGTTCGGTCCGTTGTGAAATAGGGAGAACTTAGCCGAAGGCTTTTAGTGGTACACGGCAATAGCTTCCACTCTTCTGTCTTTATTAGTAATACCGGAATTACTGACTGGTTAGAATGATAGTGAAATGGAAAAATACTTTTCGTGTCACAATTTGTCAAACAATAAGAACTCATCAGCAAGGAAAAGTTATGCATTGACGAAAGGGCAATTAGTTAAGTCACAGTAGCTAACACAACCAGGCATTTGGTGACCTCAAACAACCAAAAAACCACTGCCTCAAGGTTCGCATAATTATAACTCAATACTTCAGAAATCACAACATCAGCAAGTACGCACATATGCAGAGTAAACAGTTGCGTTTCAGGTGAAAAAAAATTATATTATACTATGACGTCGGGTGGCCACACTCTCAAACGCTCCACTGCGTGGTGAGTAAAAATGCCAATGGAACGGCAGAACAAAGCATTTCCAGATTTATCGCGAACTTTACACTGCCGGCTTGTTTGTGAGAGGTTCAAGAAAAGGTGAATTTCGAGAAAATTCCGTGCTACGTCATTCTCGTCTTAACAAGCGAGCGCGACGGTGGGAGAAGCGAGTTGTTTTTGTGATGGACCCATGAGTGTTGAATAAGACAGTTGTGTGTGTGTACATCGTCGTTGAAAGAAATGTATGTGTTGACAGAGACATTTAATCGCCGCCTCGGAGTTGTTTGTGTGTGAAGCAGTTTTAGTGAGCTTGATCGTGTGTCTCAAGATTACGAGAGGACAGAACAGCTCTGAGCTGTAAAGTGACGAAGAACTGTAGGCTACGTTAACCACAAAGCAGTTTTGTGCTTCAGTTTTAGAACAGAAATCAAGTGACAAGAGAAAAGTAACTGGGTTTTGACATTGTCACAGTAGTGGAATAGTCATAAAAGTTCGGACTTATCAACATAACGGAGGGTGCACTTATGAAATTCGTCTTAAGGAAGTTATTCGCGTTTAAAGACCGTTTTGGGTGAGCGGATGTTTAGTGATAGCCGCAAGGGAATTGATAATATTACTATTACTTAATACCAATTGTTTAAAAAGTATAGTTATATACATAATAGCAGATATTGAATTATGAACTTGTAAGTTATAGTTTTGACCACCTCCGTCTAAGGAGGACCGGGTTCGATCCCTGGTACCGGCGTGGGGATGTTTTCCCCCGCTGGTATTTCTGGCACGGGGTGCACTCAGCCCCGTTAGGTCCCGGAGGGACCAATCGAGAAGCTACTTGATAAAGAAGTAGTGACCCCAGGTTGAGAAGGCCGCATATCTGTCTTCTATAATGGGGAGAGGTGGGGGACGCAGCGGTTGGGCAGTAAGTCTTGGCCCGTCAGGGTTGTTGGACTAGGGGTTACTTAGTTTTTAGCTCAGTTGTAGGTTTCCTGCAACCAAACAGAATTGCCTTGAATGGAGAAGCTTTAGATTTGTGTATTTAGGTTATGAGACTTCGTATACGCATTTAGGATAATTGCAATTCTAGTATAGTGACCGGTACGTTGTTTACAAGTGCGCACTTAGAGTGAACGGCAGGCAGTGTTTGGGGAGGGGTAGGTAGCAGTGAAACCTGTGCGCACGTAACCATTTTCCAAAGTGCAACGAAACAGTAACCACGTCAGAAGCCTAGTGATTATTTCGGCTCTAATTTTTCTTTTATATTTCCTACCAATTTGTAAATACCGAAGAGTGTAGCAAAATTAAAAATAAATTTAGCACAAAGTCGCCCCAGCAATGGTGTCCTAAGACTGAAAGCAATTAAGCTGAAACTTAAAGTAAACTTAGAACAAATAGGCGTTGGGCATTTAAACTTAAACCGCTTTTCGAAATATTTTAACCACCTTGCTCTCTACCTTTTGAGAAAGTTCTCAGTAACAATGTCGCATTGGTGTAGAAGAACTATACAACGCGGGTACATATAACGCTGAAAAACACAGTGCGACGGGATAGGCTAAAAGTCTGGAGGGAGAGTTGTTTTAAATTTTGGATACTGTGGCTGTTGATAGGTTGTTAAGCAGTTTTGAATAAATTTGAGAAGCATTTTATGTACAAGTTAAATGCGTTCTGTACTTGTTCTTTGAGGCTAGTTTTTATGGATGTAAGTAAGGTAAATAGAGAGATACAAGTTCGAAAATTGGGTAAAAATGATCCAAAAATTTAGGCTTTTAAAATAACTGTTGTTTGATCTTCTGAAACCGTTTTTTTATATAAGAATGCCATCGAGTCACTTTACATGAAGCTTTAAATAACTCTGAGTGGATTGCATGGTTTCGAATTTCTCACTTTTTAAATGTTTTCCAGAATGTACTGGAATTGGTTTGTAAAATGTGGTATGCATATGTCATTTAGCTTTCAAAATTCACACTGGAAGTAAATCAACGCATTTAACCGACTTTAAAACTTTGTGGGAATTCTGAATAAGCTGTCAACATTTCGTATTGCTCATTTTATTAATACTTGCTGATTTTATAATTGCCTTTAAATGCGTTCTTCCGAAGAATTAGTGACCCAAAAGTCCTATTTTTTTATTTATTTAATCATCAAGCGTGTTTAGGGTTAACTTAAAGACCAGAGTACTAAAAATTACAATTAACCTCATACAAAAATATGGGATGAACAATAATAAGAAATAACAGCAACAATCGTATAAAACATAATTATAAAACTATCAAATTAGGCAAAGTAATTAAAAAATGTTTTCCCATAAAGATGGTTTCTCAAAATAGCTACGGAATATTTTATTATTGTTGTAACAACCTGTGATTCTATTGTTTTTTCTAATTTGTATTTCCCTCGCCATGAAACGTGATGTTTGAAGAGGATAAACTAATGCTGGACCTATAAAGTGATTAATCGCCATCAGGTTTTGATGTGGTTGTAATGATGGTGTATTTGCAACATCTCAAGATTTATTTAATTTTTGTAATATTGCTGTTGAATTGAAAATAAGTGATATGTTGAATGTTGCGTCTAAGTATTTAATTTCTTCATCGGCTGAAATAGATGAAATGTTTCCACAAATTGTTGTAATTTCACCTTGAAGTAATTTGGTCTTTTGAATGTTGATGGTTAGTAATTTTATGACATTTATAGACAACCCAATTTTCTGTAACAACACAATGACCGTAGTTACTAAAATATTTGCGGAATCTAAATGTTTACCTACCAATTATTACTAAGTCATCTGCAAAACTAGTATTGTAAGAGGATGCGTGTCTTCTGAGAGCTTGAAACCATAAGATTAATGTGATCAATACTTAAATTGGAGAAGAATGGCAACACTGGACCACCCTGCATTACTCCATGTTGTATGTCAATTCTCTCTGTTTTCCTTCTGTGTGAATTCGAGTGGTATTATACGAAAGCAGATTTTTCAACGATGCCTTCAGTAGGAATGACTACGAAGTATGTTCAATGTTAGAATAAGGCTGGCTATAACCAACACTATCAAACGATTTACTGATAGCCAGAAACACGAGGCATGACATAAAATTCCATCAATATTGATATTAATGAATGATCAGGAGACATTAAAAATCCTCTTTGGTGTGGATTTAGTTCTATCATCTGTTTAATTATGTAGTCCAAGTTCTTTGATACAACTGTCCTTAAAACAGACGATATTGTTATCAGTCGCCACTTATTTAAAGCATTGTTGTCTCCACCTTTATCGATTAGCACTGTGCGAGCTTCAGTCAAAACTGTGGATACGTAACCCGTCTGAATCATGTTGTTGATAATTAGAGCTATACAGGAAGCGTCAATCAGGTTTCTAATTTCTTTTACAAGAACTTTATCAGGTCCTTGAATATATCAGATCGTCTGTAATGTTATATAAATGTAATGTATTCTATAGATGTAGATAGAACCATATTCCTTTATGCATGTTAACGCTTTGATATTCAGAGGAATTATCTTTTACTGAAGTGACATTCAGAAATAGAAAGAAAATCGTTGCAATTTTCTTTGGAACTTTGAAATATGATTTCCGTTTCTTTTGCAGGAATGGCAGCAGTTGCTAACATATGCACAGCGCTTTCCGAAATGAACGGCTCTGGTGGACTGCTCTAAAGAAGGCATTTGAACTGCTTAATATTCAGCAGAAAGCTTCATTCTTGGTTTCAATTTTTGAGCTGAACTTTAAAAGAGTAACAGTCAGTTAAAGGAAGGAATACTTGAACAGCATGATAAAGCGGAGAAGAGGTAGAAGCAGTGGTGAAGAAAGGAGACCCAAAGATACAGCCAGTGAAATAAAAATACAGTGAAAGGTGAAAGTAGACAAAATGTTCCCTCCGGAGTTAAGGGAAGTAAGGCGGAAACTCTTGCAAGAGGCAGGAGAGGCCTTTCAGAACACAAGTTCCAGTCCTGGAGGACTAGGAGGTGCCACCAGTGAGGTCACTTTACTGGAGACTGGAGGAAGCACATACTATGGCCATGATGAGATGTTTAGGACCGCCATGAACAGATCCTATAACACTACCTTCGCAGATCTTGGCGAGCCGGATACAGGTAAGTGCTTTATATCTTGTTCCTTCAAATCTCGTCCACTTTTAAAGAGAAAAATAGGTGAAAATCAAGAAAAAATTACGAACAAAATAATTTTTTTGATTTTTATGTCTCAAATTATCCAAAGCTGCTTTAATTTCTTGCCTACAGCTATTTAGGGCTTAGTAACCATTTAAATATCTAAAGCGCGTCTCACCCTTAGAAGACAGTACACGTTAAATGGAGCGCAGTGTTGCAACATGTACTAGTTGCGAATCTTTCTCCGCGAGCGACTCGAGGTGGCCTGAGTCCTGTACTTAGTCCTTCAATTGCTGCTTGACGAGACGGGCACTTTTAACTTTGGTATCCCTCCATGCCTTTGTTACTGTATGACCTAAATTTACAAATGACTCCTCTGTATAAACAATTGATTTCCCCTGGTCCCTAAACCTTTTTACGTCTTTTAGATATTTATGTCGCCATCTGATGATATCGATATCGTCTCTTTCTATTAATATGCACTTGTTACCCTTTCTTTCATATTCGAACCCCAAATCAGAGTGGCCCTTGAGAAATTTGGTAGGGTCTCATCACTGTTGAACTGTGACAAAATTATATTCAGCGTGGGTGGAATATTTGCAAACAGTAAAGAATGAACAATTCGCCGCACTCCACCTTGCACTATTCAATCATATTGCGTTAACCTAGCGTTTTGTGTAGTCCCGCCCTTTTTGCTTTCTTTTTCGATGGCGTTCTTAGAGGTCCTATCATTAGTTCCTTTTTAATCATACACACTACTGCTTCTGAACGCCCGATAGCCTTAGCTGTTTCTTTTACTGCCTTAAACGCATTTTACTTCAAAAATAATCTAACACATTCATAATTATTTGGCGTTCCTTACTTCTTTATTTACCAACATATCGTCCCTTCCTAGCTTCACCCTCCATAACTACAAATATTTACAAAAATATTAAACAACTAACGCAATAACAGCTCACAGTTACACACACAGCTTCTTTCGAACTAATGCTAGTGCTGCTCCTTATACTATCTTCTGTGTCAGGCCTGACGCTGAATAGATGAATACCTTTTGTTTGCCTTACAGGATAAAAGAAAGAGGTTACTGCCTTTTGGTTTATTTTAAAAACTTTCTCCAACCTTCCTCAACATTTGTTCTCGCTGGTTCCCTGATGTAAACTCAATAACAAAAAAGTTTCACACTGCGTAACTTTTGCAGTGCACATATATAAAATTTTCCGAAAATATTTAATTTAAAAAATTATAACACTTAACTGGGTAAACATAGAGAATTCAAAGTAGGCAGGTAGTAGCACTATAGTTTACTCTACCTAAGAAAAAAATATAGATGCATTCTAGCAGTTAGTTTGTTAGTTAGTGCGTGATGAGTGTAGAAACAGCAAATATCGGACTTCTATTGAAAAAAACGTTTTCTGAAGAAATTTGGACCTATAGAAATGTATAATGACTGAAAAGGATATAACCTGATAGAGAAAAAAATTCTGCATGGGATAATGTGTTCAAATCTGAAATTTATAACAAATGAATATTTATACCATGCTATTAGGAATCTGGCAACAGAGCGAGGGTAGAAAAGGACGCGGCTAATGGCAACTTGTATGCGCTAGATAGAGACAGAGATGTCCCATTTAACTCCATACTGTCTTCTAAGAGTGAAACGCTATATAGTTGTGCTGCAGCAAGAGGGCGTAACCCTTACTGGCGGTGCCACTCAGATTAGATTAGATTACATTCTGCGAGCTCGCAAGTAGCCATAAAAGTCCGTGAACATTGAATATGTCAATGGAAAACAAACACAGAACACATAAACAAAACACAAATATCTCATTGTTTACATTTAATCACAGATTTACTATTCAAAGTTAGAACGACAAACTTTTAAACCAGAGAACTGGCTGGTATCTTTGCGAGAGTAGAACGTCGATGCACTCTTTGTGTTAATCGCAATGGGCGTGCGTTCCAACATTTACTTTGAATAGTAAAGCTGTGATTAACTGTAAACAATGAGATGCCCCAAAATAAAATTTCATATTCCATTACAGAGTTAAAATATGCATAGTAAACTAAGCTAAAGGCAAGACTTTTGAAATATACCAGCTCAAATTTCCTGCCAGGAGCAATGTAAATTAAATAATATTTGGAAAATATTTGAGTTTGTGTTCAAAGTTCACAGTTTTCAGTCTTACAGTGTTTAATATAGCAACTTTGTATATAAAATAGAAAAATTAAGGTCTATAAGGGTGATTTTCGTTATAATTATCAAATACGTGATAGTTATACGGTACTGTTTACGTCAGTACACGTGGTCCATGTGTATTATTGGTTAAAAAAACTGAACAGTATATTTAGAAACATTTGTATATTTACACAAGTGCTTCTGTGTCTTTCCCAAACTTGGGGTGAATGAATAAACGGAATAAAAGATCATGGGGTCTGGTAAATGTAAGATACAACATAGCTACCAGAGAGGTTCTGAGATAACAAACTAGTAATATATGCATGCTGAGTTTCTATGCCATTTTTCTCAATAATGTGTTTTTCAGTACTTTGCTAACTTAAAAAGTTTATGCTGAATAAAGTTATCACTCAATTGGCTTGAATTTACATGTATGAAAAGCACACGCATTTCCATGGGTTTTGTGCAATCACCAGTCAAATATTGTAAACTTTACAATCGCGCTTGAAATATCATCAGTCAAAATATAATTTTTTCCCCCAGAGAGAGAAATGCAACTTAAAAGCATATGTCGCTGTTTATGGCCATTTTGACAAACACTCCAGTATGTTTAGTTTTGAGATTTAGTTTTAATTTTTTTTTTTTTTTTTTTTTTTTTTTTTTTTGAGAATAAGAATTATTGAAATCGCAAAAAAATTGTGATAGAATGCTGAAATTCATCAACAGCATGTCCTTTGTGTTTATTGTACGTTTCTTTTATAAGTTTTTGCAGCTGTAGTACTGTTGGTGGTGGCGGCCCCTTTTGGCATTCGCTTGTAATAGAGAGCAGAACGTTCAACGTCGCCTGCACTGTTTACACACGCAATGTGTGTGTCGCCACATGCAGCTTGCTTCACAGTCTTGTGTTTTCCTCCCTCTTCCCACCTGGTGGCCGAAAAAAATGCGAAAATACTGTAGGTGATGTTCGATAATGAAAGGATGTATATTTGAAATAATATTCAAGTTACCTTGAGGTTTATTTACAGTTTGTTTACTTCAAACTGATATTTTCAGGATAAGGTAAATGTTCCAGAAAAGTCTTTTCCGGGTAACTTACCCTAATCGTGATTCGAACATGAACTTTTTGAATGTGAGGCAGAAAGGGTACACTTTCAGTTTCACCAACAAGCTTGGAAAATCTTAATCGGAATGATTGTCTCTCATTTTGTTTCTTCCACCAATAACAGCAAACAGAAATAACATCGTTTTATAAAAGCACTTATTGTATTGAATTTCAAAACCATCTAATCTGCGTTCAGATAAAAAAAATATAATAGGTCAGTTATAAAAAATGTCATCTGATCGCCTAAAGTCGATTTTCTGCGTTGTTATCGATACTAATTGGCATTCGCTTCCGTTTCCGTCCTCGATTCATTGTGAAACAAAAACTCGACTCTTTTTATGGAGTAATATTACGAACCAATAAATTCAGTTATCAAATTGATATTACTACTAGCAGTGCTTGTTTGTAGCTGGGAACATCACTGGCCAGGATTCCTTTATACCTCCAGTATTGCCTAGAAGGACACGTAGTACAGATATATGAAGAGAAGGGTGCTTCCTAGTGCGTCAGCCATAAATAGAAAATTATTTATCGGTTTATTCAAGTTCATTAAAATAAGAAATGGTGTTATAAGCTTCTGATGGTTTGGCTCAGGTTACAGATATTATTAAACCTAAATGCTTACGCATTTATATATCTCTTATTCCTTTAATTGACAAGTTGTTTGGTTACGTATGCCCTGTTTCTTTTAATTCCTAAACCGGTTTTCATATTCCATTCGGAGGCACCTTAGCTGAAACGATTCGAATAGCCGTGATGGTTAAGGCGGTGTGCAATGGACTGGCTATCCATTCAAAGCCACCATCGCGAGTTCGAATCTCAACAATTACATTCAAAGGTGCCTGTGATAAAGGATGGGGAGGGCCCAAGTAATGTAATCGATGTAATGGCACTCTTGGAAGCTGATGGGGTTATATTTAACTGCAGTTGCATGGATTTTCCTTCTTTTTCTTAAACTACAGTTTTATTGAAAAAAAAATATATGTGTACATTAGGAGACAGCTGCAAGTTTATTTAGGCTAGCATAACAAGAAATTAGAAAGAAAGAGCCGATAAGGTATCTCAAAATTTAACAAATATGTATTTATCTTATAAGACACTATCAATTAAAGGGTCAAATAGATGTATTTTACAACTTTCTTAATCTCAGACTTAAAAAGGTCCGAAGGAATGTTTAAATACTCGTATATAAATTAATGAAGGCATAATTACACAGTACCTAGTAATGACGGTGGTTTTGATATGAACTTGTAGCAGTTATATATATATATATATAGAAGTAAACATAATATGGTGACTTACCAATCCTGTTCTCTTTAAGGTAGAATTAAAGGTATTTATTAAGTCTATGACCTAGAGAGCAGTAGTACGAATGACGGCAATGACCTTTGCTGACCTCAGGGGTCAGATTATCAACTAAATCCCGTGCATTCTCAACTTCAGTTCTGTTTCTGTGACGCAGATGATGTGATTTAAAAGGGCGTTCAACTACTTCGTCATCAGCACCCTTATAAAAAGAATCATCGCATAAGCCAGAGATAAATTTCAATATCGTAAAATAAAAATACTTGTGAGAAGGCAAATTTACACAAATATAGCGAATAAAAATGCAAAATCTAGAATTAAAACTAAGCTATAAAAAGTCGCAGAAGATGCAATTTTGAAATATAAAGTTTTAAATCCATAGGTTCGTGTTTACTATTTCTAAAACAAAGTCCAAACTCTTTCGACCGCTTGTTTATCATCTGCCAGTACCTCTGCAAGTCTGACAGGAAGTTAAACAGAGTCTCAAAGTTGCGCTGGAGAAACACACACTAAGCGGTACGTGACAGACTGACAAAAGGTAACATTGCGTAAAAATGCAGTGGCAAAAGCGTAACCGATTTAAGTTAATCTCCTGGCGACGAGATATGCGAGAGGAAGTTACCCAGTTTATTGGAAGTTCTTTCACCTATCTAGGCTTATTACCGCGGGAAGCTGACCACTCTTGGTGCCAGCACGACAGCTTTGCTCTCCGCACTTCAAGCCTGAACTCTCCTGAAGTAATGTGGTTGGTGACTTTGAACCCAAAACCAAGGCCTGGTAATCAGCAACCTTTTGGTAGTGCATGGGATTCTCTGAATTTATTTCTGTCGTCTAAAATAGATTTTCTGTTTTCAGAATATTATTTACGAGTATTTATATTGCTATTACGAGTGAGGCAGGTGATGCTAGTTAGACTTTCATGCTTGAATTTTTAAGTTGTAACTCAGATTTCGCTCGTCTAATTGCAATGTGAAGCTGTCTGAAGGTTCAGCTGCTTTTTTTCCTTTAAATTCGCATTCAAAATCATCCAAGCGTACAGTGGGATGAAAAGAGTGCCCTGAATTCAAAAGTAACGTTTTCTGAAGTGGCTACAGTTACAAAATTCAGTAAACAGCTTTCAGAACTAGATTAAAAGTGGGATTGTTTTAGTTAATTATATGTGTTTCTAAGAAATGGCTTGTTAACCGAGCTGAAAACCGTTTATATTGTTGGTATAATTGGCTGACTAATAACGAATACATTCCTTGTGTTTGTAAAGCTGTTTTAGTTTAAATATTAGGAATTCGGTGAAATAACACCATATTTTAACATTAGGAAAATTCTTCCCTTCATGCCGAAACCTACGTTGGAATTACTGCGGTATAAGAAATGTAACTTAAGAAAGATATAACCAAAAATGTAGGTACCAGTTTCAAACCGAATGTCTGGAGGTTAAAGCCATGCTTTTCTCCGATTTGAGAACTGAACTGAATTGAGCTAGAACTTCTTCAGTTGATCATGGCTATGGTAGCCGTGATCGCTGGAGCGTGTCTCTTACGTTCTGCCGCGCAGAAAGTCGTGTGATAGAGTCCCAGCTTCAGTATAGGTGTTCGTTATTGTGTATATGGAAGCAAAAGGGAAAAAGTGGGTAGAATAACCGGAAGCGAGGAAAGAGTGAAAAAAAAGTAAAAGAAAAATAGCGACAGAAGGGAGGCAATATTACAAAACAATAGCAACTGTGCGCAAAAGAATAAAATAAAAAAGTCGACAGCATCTGCGTGTGTATAATTAAGGCTGGTTCACAATGGTAACCAGAACGGCAGTGACAACGGGAAGCAAGGTAGCACTTAACATTTCGGGTCACAACAGTCCGGCAACGAGAACAAGAAGGAATATTATCATCAGCTTATCTATAGAAACTGGAGGTCGATAATGCGCAATAGGAATTTCTTTCTTTCTACGAGTAATTGACCCATGATATTTTTTCTAACTTGCAACTAGAGAGAGCTCTAGCGGCCATTTTATGGGACGGCCACCTTGAATAATTTCTACAGCGGAAAGTCTAATACACACAATTGAATCTAACATGGCGTGCCCGACAACGAGAACGAGGGTGAGAAAGTTGAAGCTTGGCAAATTCCTTCTTGCTCTTACTGGGACCCAGGAATCGTTCCATCTGTTGTGAACACTCCCGTTTGAATATATGTATTTGAATTTTCTTGTTTTGGTTGCTGGTAATTGTGGACCAGCTTTAAGTGGTAAATAAAGGTTTGTTGCAACATCGAGTGATAATAATTGTTGAGGTTAAAGCATGCAATTGTAACAAATACTATGTTAGCCATTTCCGACGACCAACTCGTGTCCCTTTGCTGACTCATCGACACGGGCGCAACAACGTACACTGGACCATGAACAGCGACAATGGACAATGGAACAGTGGCGGCGTGTGGTATGGACCGATGTATCACGGTTCCAGTTGTATGGAGCTAATGGCCGCGTGAGAGTGTGACGTATGCGTGTCAATAAGATTGTTCGGGTAGGAGGAGGCTGAGTAATGGTCAGGGCTTCATTCTCATGGTCGCAACTAGGCGGTATTTTCCGACTCCAGGGATCAATCACAGGTGCACGTAATGTGGACATTTTTCAGATCGTCTGTATCCCTTTCTGGCACTACAGACCCTGATGGAGGTGCCATGTTTCTATAGGACAATAAGACACGTTACCACTCTTTGGTGTCACACTTGTGGCTTAATGAGTACTCCAGCGAATTCACGACCATGATTTGGCCCTCCGAATCACTGAAGCTGAATCCAATCGAGCATTTATGCGATGCTATCGATACTGGTACACACTCAATGAATCCAGCATCAAATACACTAAAACAACTGCGGGTAACACTGAAAGATGCACGGATCCATATCTCTGCAGAACGATCCCAACACCTTGTGCAGTGTTGAGGGCTCCAGGAGGGGCATCTCGGAATTATCATCACATACAATGCCTTCACATGAATTTTGGCCACTCAATGTGTATACATATTCTAAAATACTTGCAAAGAATAACATTTAAAATTATGAAACCTATTTTTTCATTGACAATTTTCAGACGCCTTCTTTGTCATAAGCGCTGACAGAGCGAACTTGCCAAGCAAAGTAATAATACAAAGCCTTTTCAAATTTTAGTCCTAAAATGGCCATAATTTCTCTTGAAACCCCGTTTACATATCTATGAACAATTAACGGAAAGCTTTTTCCAAGCCGATGATGCAATTTGAATGTTGGTCAAGTTTCAAGTCTCTTTGCCATTATTGAATATATTGTGTTGTGCGTAGCTGTGTTTATTACAGAAGCTGCTCAAGAAGGCCATGGACCGCAACGACTGCTAGCTCTCTCTAGTAACGAGCTCCAAAAAAGAAAACCAAAATGCTCCCGCAGCTGCACTGCCCGCAAATCGATTTTCCTTGTTATCGACACGAACTGTTTTATTATTTATAATGCCATTTTTCCTGCCTATTTTAGTTATTTATGTAGTCATTTTGCCTTCCTATTTTAATGATTTATAATGGCTAAACTTCCGGTCCCTGCAGATTTCTACTCGAAGATTTACGGCATATTGTTAAAAAAATGTGTGACCTTTCTTTAGCCCTGTACACGCAATTATGCCAATTAATTCTTCACTTTCCAATAACACTTACGTTCATCGAATGATAATCTCACCGCCATGTTCGTTTATAAACTCGTGTAGAACAATGGTATGATTTTCCTGTGCCGTCTGGATCATGCATAACAAAAATTGTAGTTCAATCTCAGTTCATTGCTGGGAAATAACGTTTCAAAGTGTATACATCAAATTGGAACGCTCTGTATGTCACAAAACCACTTCTGTAAATGTGGATCTGGATTAAAATGGAGAAAGTTGAAAAATAGCGTTTGTTTTTACAGGAGTGCGTACAGTTAGTGCATTCTATAAGACACTATTTTCTCATTGGGCAGCAATATTCAATATAAAAATGTACTATACGTATGGCTAAAATGATCCTTAATTTCGTGTTTCGGTTCCAGTCTGTTATATTTAATATAACGAGCTAGTGTGCATTGAATCTAAAGTGATAAACTGTGGAAACTTCCTACGCGGTGTTTCTTGTTTGCCATGTAATAATTCTTCCCAGGGAAAGCGTCTTGAGTTTATAATTATTGTTGGTTTTCATTCCTTATGTATTTATTTTGAGGAGCGGAGGGCTCTTCTTGGTCTTTTCGTCTTAATAATAAAAGGAAATGAAGAGCACCAGGAAATGAAAAAGGGACAAGTAGGGAAACTCGCAGAGATAAAAGTGAAATTAATATTTCAAACATGGCTGAAGATAGCACTGCCTACTTTTCGCTTTTTCTCATTAAAGTTCTCTGTATAATTTGTTGAGAGTAAGATAAAAGAGAGGGCAGATATGATAAAGGAAAATCAATTGCGAGCTTAATAAAGATATTCCGCAACGTTACACTGTTTTGGTTAGTCAAGAAAAGTTAATTTGTAACCCCGTGTTAGAAAAGACAGAAAAAAGAGATATTGTGATTAATGCAATAGGCAGAAATCGTTACGTACAGTAAGAAAATTGTCAATAAATGAATCTTTCTGTGGTTGGTAATTGAAATAATTTTCTGTCACATTCACATCATATTCTCAACCCACTATCGTTCATTTTAGATAGTTTTTAAGAACTATCCTTAAATAATTTTTTGCTTCATTTAAACCAACACAAATTTCTAAAAATGTTTTTAACTTAACACTAGCTGAAATATACGGCGTGGTTTGACTTTGTTGTCCCTACATCTGTTAGACTTGCGTTAGATACTACAAAGTACATAAAATACACAAAATGAATAAATAAAAACACGGGAAAGCACTACGCAAAAGCATTGCTGAACAACTTCAAATACTATAGGAAGAAAAATGAGTACAAAAAGCTGTGTGAATGTAAGACATTGCATTTCTACGCCAATCATATAGAAAATTGTATGAATTCTTTGTAGAAGAGGGAGTAGGGAAAGAAATGTGTTTGTGTTTCATAAAAGAAAAGTGTGTAGAAAAAATAGTGTGAATGTAATGTGTTACATTTCTATTTCGATCATAAATAATTGTATAAATTGTATGTTGAAGGGGTATAGAGAAAGAAATCTGATCGTGTTTGGTAAAAGAATCGTGAGTGGAGAAAAACTTGTGAATAAAATGTGGCATTTCTATTTCAATCATAAAAAATTGTATGAATTGTGTGTTGATGGGCAAGTAAGAAAGAATATGTGAATTCAATAAGTAAAAGAAAAGCGAGAAGAAAAAAACACTTGAATGTTATGTTGCATAGCAAAATGGATAGAACAGAAACTTAACTTATCTTCTTAATGTTGGTCGACAAAAACATTTGCAGAAATAATTGTTTTTTTCCTTTTCTTTTTGTAGTTGCAAGATGAATATGGGAATACAGTAGTCTTTGAGTGATAGTTAAATATTTTAAAGCTTTAAAATTCCGTTCTCTTTTCACGACTAAGATATAAAAATTAATAACAATCTTCCATTTGTGGAAACTATAAGTATTGCAAAACTCACACAAATAACAAGGAATATCTCCGAAATGGTTCACGCTACAAAAAATGTATTTGGACATAAATTGTGTTTTAACGAAATCTTCAGTATTGCACAGTGAGGTTTGGTCTGTCTCTTACGGTTTACCAGTTATGCAAAAGTCGTCAAGAGTAAATAGGACTATTCCAAAACATACATTTGATTTGCCACAAAAATATGTCAAACATATCATTTTAATCAAAATCGTCAGAGCCAATTTTTAAAAAATCAAAAATTTCGCAAAATTTTACATGTAAAGGGTAGTTTAGATACCAAGAATTTTCTTGGATATCTTCATGTCGCATCCATGAAAGACATTAAACTTAAATACCAACTTTGGTTTTTAATCGACTTTTCATTTTTGGGTTATGCTGTCCAGACACACACACACACACACACACACACACACACACACACACACACACACACACACACACACACGCACGCACACACAAAACACAATTTTTCTAAAAATGCTTTTTTTGGATTCAGGGGGTCTCAAAACATATATTTCCGGTGAAATCTCGACCTCGAAATTTTGGGTGGAATACAATACATGCTCTACTTACGAGTAGAGAAAGTGAAAAGGGGAATAGTAACTCAATACAAAGCTTAAAAACTTTAATTTTGAAGATGAACGTGTAAGGAAGCTACCATAATTCCAATACAGCAAGTTTCCTTCAACATATGATGCAAGCCGATATAAAAGCTTCCATCTTGTACTGCGAAGTTAAATAAATGAGTGAACCGGAGCCTCTGAAAGCAATTAGGAAGTTGGGTACCAGGTTACTAGACCGCACATTTCCGCTGATTCCAAAGTGGGCAAGCGGGTAACTCTAACCCAACCCAGCTACTTGAGTCACTCGCTTCGAGGAACTTGCAAGTCCACAATCAATACCCGTGGAGGTTCCTTCACCTGGCAGCCACTGTACATACAGCATGTAAACCTGGAAACACCTCACTAGCTTACTTCTACAACTTCTCCGATAATATTTAACCTCGTTGAAATTCTTCATCATTTATAAAGATTAGGCCTATTCCGTCTTCAAAGGCGATATCTTCCAATGATCTTATTCTTGGTCTGCCGACATTTCTAAGTCCTCTTGATTTTTAATCTAACATTCTTTTAGGTAGTCGGTCGTCATTTATTCTTGTTATGTGTTGGTACCAGTTATTCTTTTCTCTTTTCTCTCTCTCTTTTTTTTTTTTTTCTGTACTAATTCAGTCAAATTGAGAATGTCTAGTTGTATATTTTCACTTCTGTGGTGTTCTAAGAGAGTGACACCAGCCACACTTTTTAGAAATTTCATTTCACTGCTTTCTATTTTCTTTTGGTTGCTCGATTTATAGACCAGTTTTCTGCACCATAAGTTAAAAGTGGTACGGCTAATGTATTATAAAATTTTGGTTGTGTTGCACGTTGTGCTTTATTCCTTAAAGTTTATTTATTTTATTTTATTCATTTGTGCTACAACAGAGCAAAGCTTCAATTACAGTAACTACATTTAATTTATTTACACAAGTTTAACTAAATGTAAAACAAAGATATAAGAAGTAATACAAAGAAACTAAACATAAACTATACAGATATTAAGCTATTATTGGATACAAGTCATTGTAAATTGTATACATACCAAGCGAATAAGTGATACAACAGAGTAAACAATAATTAAACAAATTTGAATATAATAGAAAGACTATACAATAAAGTATTAAGAAACCAAGACTAAAACTGAAACACATATTAAACTACTATATAAGACTAGAATTGCAAATGGTATACTGATTCTACAGATAACAATAACTGACAGAACTGAAAATCACATGAAAATAATTCCCATATTTAATTGTTTTTTAAACTGCTTGTAAGGTAAGCTAAACCCCAGCTCTATTTTAGTTGAAAATTTATTGTATTTCGCACACAACCTAAGAACGGGAGAATTTTTATGGGATGACTTTTTCGGAGTCCTAAATTAAAACAGCTGACGATTTCTAAAATGAGTAGTACTGACATTAAAGTATATTCTGTCAAGCAGTTCTTCAGTGGATACCAGGCCATTTATGAGTTTATACAGAAATAATTGTTCAGCTATTACTCTACGATCAGAAAGTTAGACTATGTTGAATTCGTTAAGCAATTACTATACGGCAAGTTCTGATTATAAATAAAAACACTGAGTTTTGTAATATAAGTATCTGAGGAACTTTTTTTGGATCTTCTCTATTTGATTGTTGTGACGTTTATACATTGGTGACCATAAAATTGAGGCATATTCTAAATTACTACGAACAAGACTTTTGTATAGTATCTTTTAAGTCCCTACAGGTCCTGAATACAAAACCAAGTTTCTTAAAGGAATCATTGGTTATATTTATAATGTGTTTATTAAAAGACAAATTCTGGGTCATGTTAACACCCAAGTCTCTGACAGAATATACTTTTACAAGTGGAGAACTATTTGAATAGTATTTTGAATTTAAGTGTTGCTTGCTTCTGGTATATATCATAAAGGAGCATTTCTTAATATTGAAGTGAAGTTTGTTTTCCAAGCTCCGTTTATAAATATTATCCAGATCAGATTGCAATTTGAACATATCGTCAGCGTTACTAATTTTCCTGTATAATTTTAGACCGTCAGCCTACAAGAGACATTTGGAGTAATTAATGCAACTTGGTAGGTTGTTTATAAACAGCATGAAAAATAAAGGTCCTAAATTTGATTCCTGGGGAACTCCAAAATTAACAGCAAGAGTATAAGATTTTGATTGATGAAAATATACATACTGTTTTCTGTTAGAGAGATAGGAGGAAATTAAGTTTAACATTTGAACTGAGAACCCAAAATTAGAAAGTTTATATAGGAGATTGACATGATCTACCTTATCAAAGGCTTTAGAGAAATCAGTATATGTGGTATCAATTTCTCAGGCTTGCTCTTAACCTGTGGAAACATACTATACAAAATTAATGAGATTTGTGATAGTAGAGTGTTTGCTAATGAATCCATGCTGATATTCTGAAATGTAAGGTTTGACATGTCAAAATATTCTACTGTATAAAGTATGTTCGAAGACCTCCGCTGGAGCAGAAAGAATTGCTATTGGTCTATAGTTTTCTATATTGGTTGCATCACCATTTTTAAATACAGGAGTTAAATTTAAAATAAGTAGCAAAAGCATCAGCAACCTTTTTATGATTATCTAAACAGACATCACCCATGGTCATAGTATTCATCATGCTATTATTTTTGGCTTTTCTCCTTTTAATATAGTTCCAAAAATATTTGGGATTACTTTTTATTTGTTCTTCAGTGTTTTAATAAAGGTTTTATATGATTGATTAATCATAATTTTGATCTCTTTTCTCAGTTCCGAGTACCTTTGTCTATTAACAGAAGGATATTTTAGTGTTTTACTGAAATATTCTTTGTGTTTTAATTTAGTAATGATATCCTTAGAGAACCAGTGAGGATATGACTTGTTCTTGTAAATACTTTCTCATATTGGATGTTCTCATACAGTGGTAGTGGGTTCCTATCTCCTTGTATGAGCTTCATGGATATTCATTCAGATGTAAACATTTCAGTCATGTACCTATTTGATGAAAGCTGGTGGCGATTTGTATTACATTAAAAAGGTCTAAATATAGTCGTCTTTTTAGCGTTGTTTCTCACCAAGTGGAACACACGAGGATGATTCCTGGTACCCGGATGGGTATTCTCTCTCACTGGGAGACCCAGTGCGGGGTACACTCAGTCTTCTTACGTGTTTACAGCATCCGCCGACAATGGGTACTTTAAAAACAATTCTCTGCTTCCCGATGATGTAGTACTTTGGGCTTCAGTGGATATTAAATCTACAATATCTCACCTTATGGTTGTTCCTGGCCTGGCTCGAGCAGTGAGATTCTTTATTCAGGGTATGCGTGAGTGTTTCAGGATTAAGGACAACACAAGCTTGTAGTTATAGAATGTTAAATGAATCCTTAAACCCACAATTGTGGAGAAATTGCCGACCGATGTAGTACAATAATACTGAATGTAACTCGTAGACTGATGATTATCTGCAGGCTTACAATTCTGCACGTGCGTTACCAACACGCACCGAGAGACGCAATTATATCTGACCACTAGGTCTGTCGCTGAGAGAGAGTGCCGCTAAGGAGGCTAATCATAGACGCGACCACGGGCTAGCTAGCGAGCCCTTCCTACCTTTTCCTAGAATTCAGACTAGAAGCTGCACCATCTCTTTCCCTTCACCAGCTCGCTACCTGGAAGGCCTTTGTAATTCCGTGAATTTGTACCTAGCATCTACTGTTCCAGTCGCCCGTGCTTTGCTAATTATCTAACGACCTTTTTCCACTTTTCAAATGAAATGGGTTTCCTATACAAGACAATTTTGTGCACATAAACTTTAGACAATGTATTTCTCTGCTTTTATATTTTCTCCTTAAATCAGTTAATTATTAATCCGTATTTAATTATCTCCTTTACCCCTTTGGATTGATTATTTACTTCCTGAAATTCTAATTTCAGCTTCAAGTGGCTGGGTGGTAGATCTCAGCACGGAAAGGGCTGTTGCGCCGCAGGGATGTCTTACCCGTCATTGCAAGATGGCCCCCTATATTCCCCCCCCCCAAAAAAAAACATTTTTAGAGAAAGGCCCAGCTGTGTGTGTGTGTGTGTGTGTGTGTGTGTGCGCGTGCGCGTGTGCGTGTGCGTGTGCGTGTGCGTGCGCGTGGTAAGGCGCTTCTTTTTATCTTTATTTGCAGGATCGCAGTTTCTCACCTCTTTGCTGCTTGTTGTTCCCAGGTCTAACTCCAACGTTATTTGCATGATAACTTTTGTCTGCAAGCATTGGCGACGAAAAGACTATTACTTTGCATACAATAACAAGATTTAATCCTTTTATGCCATTTACCTTTTTATCTTCCTTATGCTGATTTATACCGGGTTGAAGGAACTATTTCGGTCACACTTTAGTCAGAGATTCTACGTGATGACTAACAAATATGTGCAATACAATTTTATTGCCAATAAAGAACCATTCCACTGAAAATATATATATGGAATATTTGGATCATTTAAATTCTTGACAGTTGGATGTAAATGGTTTATTATTTCATTAACCGTCGCGTAAATATTTTTGAGCAGTAGTTGTTATTTCAATTCGAGTGAATTTAGCCACTACTTACTATTAATGTGGCCTTGTCAAATCTCTCTAATTGAGCTTTTCATGAAATGTGAACTGGAGCTATTTTCCTTGCCCTATTCTATTGATTCCAATAATATTCCAGTTGGACTTCAACCAGAACTCGCTGAATTTTGCTGTAATTCAGATCTAAAAAAGTGTATAATGATAGTAATATTAATAGTAATAATCCCCAAATATTAAGATGTTGGTAAAAAAACACAAAAATGGGCATTATAAATATTCAATTAGGTTTTAATTTTATATTACAGAAGCAAGTCTGTTTCCTTTTGAAGTGTAAGGTTAAAAGTCATAAATATTACTCACCCTTTACGGTTTTAATGTTTTGTTTTTGAAATATTAATTTGTTTCTGAATAATTTTCATTGTCATTCATATTAAAACATTATGATCACAAAATCTGTGTAAATAAATGCTTTTGAACCAAACATGAAGAAACACAATAGAAAGAGTGGACTTCATTTTGCCTTCCAACTTTGTACACTCGTGTTTTGTTATGTTTGGTTAACGCCGCCGCTGCCTGTGTGTACATAAGTCTTTCTCGGAGTGCCTCATGACCCCCTAGAATGGTAAGGTCACGAAATTGCGCTTGGGTTGACAACATGACGATTATTTGCTTAAAACGTATGTATCTGTGCTAGCAATTCTGATCTTGTCAGATACAGTTACTTCGTATCATGAACCGCTGATGTGCTGCCTGGTCAATTGCTCAGGCACAGCCGTTGATGTTCTTGGCCCAGAATCACCGCGCTTTCAAGACGCTGCTGACAGGTCCTTGATCACCCGGCCCGTCTGGGCTGTCGCCTAGGACTTAAAGGACTCTGTATCACGCTGCGATCTGAAAAGTTAATATAGATAGATGGCTGTAGGCGGTCCCGGAATTTCAGCATTGTCTTGTGAAGATGTTCTATCGAAAAGCGATAGGGGTCTTTCGTGGGTATTTATTTCCGTAGTATATTTTCCTAAGCTATCAACTAGTGGATTGTGGTGTTTGTGTGAATTTTTGTAAGTGTTGTGTGAGAACTTCTTGAGTCCTTCTATTTTTGCATTTTCAGTTCGTCGTACTGTGTAAGGTACTTTTGCAATCATGCATAATATTTTAGTTTGTAGTAATTATACAGTCTTTCGATGTGTGTTTTGGTGGCATAACCACAAACCAGATTAATGTATGTACATATTGATTAAATGAACGTCTTGAATAACATGAGTCCCTGTTAGGATTAAACCCTGTCTATAAGGCGGTACAGCCTGCCTAATTGGGCGTTTGCTTCCCCCCATATTTGAAATATACGCTGTTTCCACATAAGTGCCCAGTCCATCCAGGTGACCATGTCTTTCCACTTTATGTTTTGTCCAAATATGGTGAATGGGGAAATCTGTGGTTAACTCTTTTCGTGAATATATACACTTGCGTTTTCTTTGCACTCACTCTGATTTTCCATTTTTTGAACCACTGCTGTAGGTCACTGAGGGCGTTTTGTATTCTCCTGTGTATGAACTGTTTTTACCCCCATTGCGCAACAATTGCTATGTCATCTGCATAAGTAATAGACTAGTATTTTCCGTTTTTGGAATGTCATTCATTATTATGTTAAAGATATCATAACCAGCCTTCAAGATAGGCCAGATTGACCTGTTTCGGCTCACAAGGGATCTTCCCAGAGTCTGCATGGTCTTCCAACTTCTCTACTACCAACCGGTTTCTACTGCAAGGCCTGTTTCGTCTGGCATTCGAGAAATATGGTCGTGCAATTTCACTTCATACTCCCTAATTTTGTAATTTAAATTAAATATTTTAATTGCTCACTTATTGTTTCACTTTTAATAGGTCTTTAAGACTACAGCCAGCTACATATCTCAAATTTCATTTGAGTCGTCTCAATTCTTTTTTCATTTCTATTCTAACTCTAGACCTCGGCTCCATAAGATATAATGCGCAATACTACCATCTTATAAAATTGTAATTTAGTATCTCTTCTTGTTAGGGTTTACAATGTTCGTTTTACAGCGCCACATATGTTTTGAAATGTACATGCATATTTTTACTTTCTCTACTGATAAGTAGAAGGAACTATTGTATTCCACCCAAAAATTCGATGTCGAGATTTCACCGGAAATATGTTTTGACACCCCCTGAACTTAGAAAAGGTCTGTCTGTCTGTCTGTCTGTCTGTCTGTGGACAGCATATGTAACTCAAAAACGAGAAGATGTGACGTCAAGATTGTGAAGAAAATAGTCCCACCCTAAACCACCTTTTACATGGAAAATTTTGATTTCCTTCAAAATGGCTCTAACGGTTTCGACTAAAATGTCATATTTTTAAGATATTTGTATCACAAATTAAATATATTTTGAATTTTCTGGCTATAACCTATGTATTCCTGTTTATTCTGGATGACTTTTGAATAACTCTTAAACCGTAAGAGATAGACAAACTCTTAATATAAAATAATGCAGATCTCACTAAACCACACAGTTTATGTCTCAATAAATGTCTTGTAGAGTGAACAGTTTTGGAGATATTCCTTACTTGTGTTAGATTGGGAAAACTTTAAACTTTCGTGAAGTGGAACAACTCTGTTCATTTTTACTTTCTCTGCTGGTAAGTAGGGGAAGTATTGTATTCCACCCAAAAATTCGAATGTCGAGATTTCACCGGAAATATATGTTTTGAGGCCCCCTGAATCCAAAAAAAAGAAAGCATTTTTACAAAAAGGTCCGTGTGTGTGTCTATGGACAGCATAACTCAAAAACGAAAAGTCGGTTAAAAACCAAAGTTGGTATTTAAGTTTAATGTCTTTCGAGGATCCAACACGAAGATTCTGAAGAAAATAGCCCCACCCTAAACTACCCTTTACATGGAAGATTTTTCGAAAATTTTGATTTTCTTGAAAATGGCTCTAAGGATTTTGTTTAAAATGCCATATGTTTGAGATATTTTTATGACAAATGAAATGTATATCTTGAATTTTCTGACTATAATCCCTGTAGTCGTATTTACTCTGGACAACTTTTGCATAACTGGTAAACCGTTAGAGACAGACCAAATCATACTGCAAAAAATGTAGATCTTGCTAAAATACACAATTTATGTCAGAATAAATTTTCTTGTAGGGTGAACCATTTCGGAGATATTCCTTGTTATGTGTGTGAGTTTCGGAAAATTTATCTTTCGTGAAATGGAACATGATTGTTGATTTTTTAATATGTCTAGCGTGCAAAGAGAATGGGATCTCAAAGCTTAAAAAGATTTGACTGTTGCACAAAGCCTACTGTATTCTCATATTCCCCTTGCACCTACAAGGAAATTAGCAATAAGATAATTTGTACAAATCTTTATCTCAGCTAACACGAAGAAGATATAGGAATAAGAGTTTGTAAGACTGTTCACTGCAAGAGTAGAGAAAGTTATGTCAGTGCAACACATTAGTTTGTTTAAATCTGTGTTATATAAGAGGTGGGATTAGGACTGAAAAATTCAATGCCATAGTCGGGATTTGAATCACGGATCTTCCGCTTATCGAGCAGCTGCTTTAACCGCTAAGCTACCATGACCTATTTGACAGTACGACATTAAATTCCCCAGCTTATTCGATTGTGTGTTTAAAAACACCAGCAGTGAGCTTGTTGGCATAAATAAATAATAATTGCCTCTATTATACATATTACACAGTTATATTTATATTGACGCAGCAGTGGCCAAGTGGCCAGCGCAGTTGAAAGTAGATTTTTATTTAGGTTGAACGATTCTAGATACAGTCCGTTTGCAAATGATCAAGCCATTCTGACAGATACTGACTAAAAGTATCTGTGTACAAACTTGAAAAAACAATGTCAAAGTACAATTTGATTATTTGAGCAGAGAAAACAAAAGTGGTGGCCTTCATTGGTACCTAACCCGATCAAAACTACTACTCAAAAATGAAGTGCAATACAGGTGAAATATGTTATGTACTTGCGATGTAACATTTCTTATATTAAAGATATTACTGCTTGTGGTGCTCCCTGGGACTCATACAAATTTCAGATCAATTACATTCTTGTAGTACTTTTTCAAAGCCTTATTTTTTTCGTAACAGAAGTCTTAGCTGTCCCACACTGTAGATGAGAAAGTATTTCTTATTGCTCTTAAAAGAAGAGAAAGTTTAATGTTATGCGTGACAAAAGCTTCGAAATAGCATTAGTTTCTTCGACCAAATGAGAGTGGTTCTATCTAGCGGCAGTTTAGCGAATTGTTAGCGATTTGGTTGTCTGTCAAACTATCCAGACAGCTGCTTCCTGGATGAAGTGTTCCTTTATTCCTTTTGTGTGGTAACATCTCCTTCAGCTTTCACCCAGTTCAGATGAGAGGGTGAAGCGTTTATTGTTTCGCGCCTGTTATGACAGCCTTTATCCGGAAACTTGCAGCACAACATTTAAACGTTCCTGTTGCTGTCGAGTTTTTGTTACCACACTAAAGTTTGGAAAACACAATAACATCGTTAAAACTGCGGTTAAAGTGATGTAGCATTGCCTGTTGCTGCTGTATGATGGTTTGTAACGTGTATGTTACGGCTGTCAGTGGCTGCAAACACAGATTGACTGCGTTTATCTCAACAACTCAGCCTGACTTTATTCATGACTCTGCCCGCCTACAAATGATTTCTGCGGCAAGCCTAGAGCTGTAAAACTGCCGTAGGCTACCGTAGATTATTATAAGTGTTGACTGCGGTAGTTTTCTTGGTAGAGTTGGTCACAATACCTCTGTTAACTGTGTTTCACACCTTATATCGATCACGTTGTTTACGTTTTTGATCATGTTTTACAATATTCCTATAGAAACCGGAAGCGTTGAACTTCGAACCTTATGGAAACTGAGAGAGGGCTTAACCTACGAAACATTAGTGCCCTCAAAACTATTTGGAAAGTATACTACAGTTCAGATAGAAGACACTAATAGGATTAATGTTATTTTGAACCGAAAAGTATAACTTATATTTTTATCACAGTGATCAAAATCATGATCAGTTTTTGGTGATGATTATGTTTGATATACATACTTAGGCTATCACAGTCGGCGTTAATCCAATAGAACTTAGTTTCCGAGCTTGTAGCCCGTGGTCCAGTCCATGAATAAATATCTGACGTTTTGCTCAAGACTGCGTTGGGTCTCTTCAGAGAATGACTCCTGGCTGGTTAACAACTAGAAGAAAATGAAGATGCCCAATGAAGTCTTGGGCGAAACGTCAGGTATTTGAGAGGTAGAATTGGAACTGAAAAATTCAGTGCCACAGCTGCTTGCCCACACACGGCTTGTGTGTTTAAAAACACCAACAGTAAGTTTTTTGGCATAAATAAATAATAACTAACGTCAGATATTTATTCATCGACTGGACCAGGTTCGATAATCCTCTGCCACATTCAATGACCTTGAATTTACCGTGGTTTTCCGTGATTGACAGGCAAATGCTGTGAATTTCCTCTTACAGCGGTTTATTTTGCATATTTTCCCTTTCACCGAGTTCCCTGCTCATCTTTTAGGTGTACCTCATTGTTTCATAACCTAAGGTGGTGACAGATAGTATAGATGCTTGTTCAAAGGAACGAGTACTCCTCGGTGACACCAGAGGGCTGCTTGGTCAACAGGTCGTTATCGGCGTCTCTAGTCAGCTGCACAGTTAGACGGCCCTTCGAATCTCGAACTCTTAGGGACTTCCGCGCATCTCTTGGCCTGCCTGTAGTCTCCTGTACTGCTTTCGCTTCACTCCTTCTTCCTGAGGGGCGGTAACCGCAATGGATCTATGTAGGTATAAGGGTACGAGGGTATCATTGCAAAAACGTTCATAAGGAGTGCAGTAGGATGTACTCAGTGAGATAATTTAGGCAATGATACCTAGACCATAAATTATTGGGTATTTAAAATAAATTTGATATCGGAATTAATGACTTCTAAAATTATAATGACATAAAGAAATGATAGGGAGATAGCAAATAAATGGAAAAAAATATTTGTATGTGCATATTGTAATCCGTGCATACTGTAAGAAGTACGTCTTACAGTTATTCCAGCGGATAAGATGTCGATAACCAGGCAAGTTAGGTGTTGAGGCAAAACAATTACAAGTTAGAATAGGTCTGGCCTTCCGTGGAACTCAGATAATAATCTAAGATTCAGTACATTCAGAAATCAAAGTTGCATGGAAACCCAAGAATACCAACTATGAATGGTAGAAGGGGTAATTATTCTTAGACTTTAGCAAATCAAAGAATAAAGTTTGTAATGAATAGTGGATTCTGACCCGGTCCCTCAAAGCTTGCCATTAATCAGTAAAATTTGTGCTTCTGATGCGAAAGAAAAGCTTAAATTTGACAATGTGGGAGCTTTGGTAATGTAGTCATGAAGTAGGTAAGATTTAAGTGATAAATGAGCGTGTAGTTCTGAAATTCGGGTCTTAAGACTGTCTTATGTAGTACAGAGTGACTGTGATCGATTGTCGGCAGTCTGCAGTGCTTTGCGGTTGCCAAAAGGAATTCGCAGTTCAGCGTTTTGGCGACTAGTTTCAACTTACGCTTCTCATCGTTGTTATAAAAAGAGTATCTTAAACTTTAAATTTATTAGGTAATTCTTAAAAAGTTAACAGATATAATTCTACAACAGCTCCCAATTCGTGCATTTCCGGAAAGTGATTCCTTCTTGAAAACTAATAAATTTGCCATACTAAGCGTTGTCGGTGTTTCCTTAAATATACCGGGTGGAAGGGAAATTATTACATTCCTTGTAATGTGTTTCATGGAAGCATTACAATCAAAAAGGTCTGATGACATTTTGTTGTTTGATCAGCTGACTTGGAAAAAATATATGCTTCTTGTTCCAAATTGGAAATGTAATTCCACAAGAATGTACAGAGATAATAGTGTGTTACTTGTAAGGTGTAGAGTAACTTAGAGTTAGTAAGAGATTAGAGTAACTTATTTCTGACATTGTTTTGGTAGTAACTATGGGACACGGGGTTTCAAAATAATCAATCACCTAAAAGTATTAAAGGAATAAGATTTCGGAACAATGTAATCCTATATTCTCAAACAATTGATAACTCGCTATATTGTTCATGTATTAGCCTCCATTAACTTTATCGCCCAACTTAACTATTACTCTCCATTCTCACTCTATTCAACCACTACCTGAGAGAAATATCACGTAGTTCACCACTATAGCAACCCCAGCAGATTCATCAAAGAATGGCATCAGAAGTGTCGCACATAGTCATCGCATTACAAAGGTTTTATTTAAATTTTGGAAGGTATTATTCAAAACATCTCTAATTTTGATAAGCATTTAATGAACATATTAATCAGTTTATCTTTTGACATCAAGTAATTATGTTGGAGTAACTGGTTCAAATAATATTTTATAATCGCCTCCTATGAAATTGTTCTTCCACGCAGAAAGCTTTTCTTTTCTTATTCCTGCAAGTTTATGAAAAATTGCTTCCTTTATACGTTGACATTAACGTCTAAATTTTGCTCGGCAGTTCTGTTCACTCGATTTCCTATTGTGTTTTTGCGTTTATTTATATCGAGTTTTGTTTATAAACATTAAATTCACATAAAATGGTGCTGTAATGATTTGGCGAAATAAGAAGTTCAATTGGCGAACTGTTGGCCTGAAGTAGAATAGTGTAAAATGGAAGGAAAGTCTTCGGTGTCCAACGAGGGTCTGTCGAAGTGGTTGATTTGTATTTACATATCAGAAAGACCGTTTAGTTGGTTACAGCAGTACCAATTGTAAAACTAGTTGGATTTAATCTTGAACGAGCTGATAAACCTATTCGTAGCGTCTGAGTTTAGATTATAAAATGCGTGATTGGAAGATCAAAATTAAATTATTAGGAAGTAGCAGACACGAAATGTTTGTTTGTTTACTGTTGAGAGACCTCGCCTCTCTGAAAGCGAAAACCTGTTTACGTGGTGTTCAACTGGTTTTGAACGTGAAAGGACATCCCTAACCATGGGTCAGCATGTATGTGTGTTTTATACTTTCAAAAAACTTGAAATATCTTCGCAGGAAGTTGTTTCAGAAAAAGTGTAACTAACAAAATGGAGTTCCAGTTAATGAGATCTGCAACTGGTTTAAATTAACGCAGTAAGTGGTAACTAACAGAGAGAGAGAAAGAGAAATAAATTTGTGCATTAAATCCTGAGACAACTTGTGAAGTGATATAGTGCAATCGGCTTATCTATCATCAGATTCGTGGAACGAATATGGCTTCCACGTGGAATTGCCAGGATTAACCTACATGCCCTTTGCCCTGAACTTTAACGGAATACAATTTGCATGACAAAGGCTCACATTTAGTTGCGTGAAACTCATTAGCTAGGTTAATTGTACGAAAGCTCATTTTACACCCTCTCACACAAAGTTAATTTTCTCTCCGCGAGAAGAGAATAATTGAGCTTTAGAAGTTCGAAAATTCTCGCTTTTGGAGTTAACTGCTTCAGATAATAGTAAGGTTTCTCTCGAAGTCTCAGCGAAAGCGTGTGAAATACATTAACAGGCTGCCATTATCATCACCTGGTGCTCAGTTGCATACAAGAACAGTTGACTTGCGTCTCTGTCTACCTTTCTACACGCTCTGCTGAACATCAACACCTTATTAGCTGTTCACTTGATGGAAGAGAGCGCTTCTAGAATATTCCAAACCATACTGTGTGCACACCTTGACTTCCAAACAGCCTTTCTTATTCTCTTAAGGGAATCACTGAGTTTTGACGATCTTTTTGTAAAAAATTGAATTTTTTTATTTTAGCGTTAAAAAATATTACAATCTTTCCTCTGTCATATGCATCCATTATTTTTTAAGTTCCGCCATTTTTAAAGCTAACAGAAGCCGTCCTTTAACTTCATGTGCGTGGTATTTAAATGTCCATATACGCCCACTTTTACGATATAACTGTTACTGTGCCATTTCACTCCTATTTTGAACTTGCTAATGATTGGCTACTGCCATTTGTAATGTAATTGAAAATATCACCTGAAGAAAGAAACAAGAGGTCTGAGGGGGAGACATATAGTCCAGGGCAATTCTACGGTCACTTCATTTTCTTTTGCCTTTTTCTCAGTTTCCAATTTTTCAGCATTTTGCTCTATACAAAATGCTCCTTGCGGAGCATTTCTAATCAGAATGGCTTGAAACTTGCACAATATGTATTAATATGTACTATAAATAAAAATTGTATTGGGTTTTGATATCAGATGGATTTTAGTGTGTTTTTATCCTTCAGAACAGGCTGTTACTCCATATTTTTTAAAAATTGTGAAATATAAATATTTACATTTTTCTGTAAGCCAAACAAATAACCAGATATAAAAACCCAATACAATTCTAATTTATCCTTGTTTAAAGTGCATCTCTACAAAATTTTAGAATGATTGGATGAAAACTTTGTCGCAAGGGACTTTTTAAGTGCGACTATTTATTTAAATAATTTGCAATATTTCTTGAAACAAGCAACATACAGAGTTGAAACTTTGCAGGGCATAATATGGTTACAATATAAATATGCACACAAAATTTCATCAAAATTGAGTAAAAGATATAGAAGTTGGAAAATTCAGTCACATGTACTCTTACTATATCCAAAACCTAACAAGGTAGTAAATGAACAATCGTGTGCACGGATAGTTGCCGATTCTTCTGGTTTTATGTAGTGTTTTACTTTATTTAATTTTGGTATAACTCATCATCCCATGTAATAATGTACATTCATCAGCCGATCTTGCCGCCTACCTGCACGTACTGACACACCCCTTCACTTGCCGTGATTGCTTTCGTCCTCGTAACAAACAATGTTGAATTGTAACGGAGTGATGTCGCTGTCTAAAAGTATTCTTAACTTAAGTATTATTATAAACAGCATTAGGAACTGAGATACTTAAACTTGCTCCTGGAAATAGATATCCTTACCTTTGGACATTCAGCGCTCATATATTGGCAGTTTGCCTAAAAATACATTTTCGAGCAAGTTGTTTCTTGAATGAAGGAAATAAAGCGTAAAGTAAAGCGCATTCCACCCTTAGAAGACAGTACGCGTTAAATGGAGCGCAGTGTTGCAACATGTACTAGTTGCGAATCTTCCTCCGCGCGCGACCCCGAGATGGCCGGTGTCCTGTACTTAGTCCTTCAATTGCTCCTTGACCGACACTTTTAACTTGGGTACCCCTCCATGCCTTTGTCACTGTATGACCTAAATTTACAAATGACTCGTCTGTATAAGCAATTGATTTCCCCTGGTCCCTAAACCTTTTTACGTCTTTTAGATATTTATGTCGCCATCTGATGATATCGATATCGTCTCTTTCTATTAATATGCACTTGTTACCCTTTCTTTCATATTCGAACCCCAAATCATGTTAGAACCGACTAAAAGTGGTCCTTGAGAAATCTGGTAGGGTCTCATCACTGTTGAACCGTGACAAAATTATATTCAGCGTGGGCGGAATATTTGCAAACTGTAAAGAATTACCAATTCGCCGCACCCCACATTGCACTATTCACTGTACCACTATATACTCCTTTTTTTATTTTCCCGCCCTTTTTGCTTTCTTTTTCGATGATATTCTTAGAGGTCCTTTCATTACTTCCTTTTTAATCCTACACACTACTGCTTCTGAACACCCGATGTCCTTATCTGTTTCTTTTACTGCCTTACTTACACGAATTTTACTTGAAAAATAATCTAACACATTCATAATTATTTGGCGTTCCTAACTTCTTAATTTACCTATATATTGTCTCTTCCTAGCTTCCCCCTCCATAACTACAAATATTTACAAAAATATTAAACAAATAACGCAATAACAGCTCACAGTTACACACACGGTTTCTTTCGAACTAATGCTAGTGCTGGTCGTTATACTATCTTCTGTGTCAGGCCTGGCGCGAGAATACGCTGAATAGATGAATACCTTTTGTTTATCTTACTGGATAAAAGAAAGAGGTTACTGCCTTTTGGTTTATTTTAAAAACTTTCTCCAACCTTCCTCAACATTTGTTCTCGCTGGTTCCCTGATGTAAACTCAATAACAAAAAAGTTTCACACTGCGTAACTTTTGCAGTGCAAACATTTAATTTAAAAAATTATAACACTTAACTGAATAAACATAGAGAATTCAAAGTGGACAGGTAGTAGCACAATGGTTTACTCTACCAAAGAACAAAATATAGACGTATTCTAGCAGTTAGTTTGTTAGTTAGTGGTGATGAGTACAGAAACAGCAAATATCGGACTTCTATTGGCAAAAAACGTTTTCTGAAGAAATAAGTGCCTTTAGAAATGTATAATAACTCTAAAAAGGATATAACCTGATAGAGAAACAAATTCTGTGTAGGATAATGTGTTCAAACCTGAAATTTATAATAACTGAATATTTATACCATGCTATTAGGAATCTGGCAACAGCGCGAGGGTAGAAAAGGACGAGACTAATGGCAACTCGTATGCGCTAGATAGAGACGGATATATCCCATTTAACTCCATACTGTCATCTAAGAGTGGAACAAGGTGCTAGAATATCAAATCCCTGTCTCTCGTTGCAGCTAAATATACGCAAAATGTCCCAAAATTATACCGACAATCCTTGGGAGCTGATAACAATATCTTAAACACTTATTGTTAAGCCTGCGGTACTTCGTTTAAGGGCTAGACGAATTAATGTCATGTCTTCCACTCAGTTTAAGTATTTACGGCAAAGTTATCAATACACTTAGTATTGCATTTATCTTACTAAGACACACAATCTTAATCCAAGAAACAAACCCAGGACACATAAACAAAGAACAAATATCTCATTTTACAACTATTATAACATAATTTATTGGATAATTTTATGTTGCTGAATTACTTTTCAGGCCAATCGTTTAGAGAACAGATATCAGCTGGGTGGAGTCAATTGTTTGTTACCTGAATGTGTAAAAATACTATTACGATCTGTGTACATATTTGAGTACCATGTTGTAAAGGCCGGAGGGATGTGCGCTCGCATGCGATATAGGTTAGCTGACGCAGAATATGAATGACGTCAGAAGTACAGTACGGCCATTAAATATGCAAACAACCGGCGCTAGAAGCAAGAGTCCAAAACAACGTAACGTACTGTCTGCGAACTAGTGAACATTGCCTTGCAAGTTTATGCAGATGCACGGTCAAAGTGTAGTATAACGCATGAACTATAGTTCATATCCAACAATTTTGCAGTGTTCGTCAAAGCGATTAATCAATTAGAAAAATCGGGTTTGGAAATGTCCAAGAGCACAAGCATAATAGAAGACTTAACTAATTCAATTAACAAGATACCTATGTGCCAGGTATCGGAAACGTGAAAGCTAGATTCCAGAAAGTTCTAAACAAAAATATTCGTTATCAAGCTATATGTGAAATTTTGAAAATGAGTAAGAAGGACAACAGAGTGGAATTCTTTGTATTTGCACCTCTGACATTGTGCGACGTAGAAAGAAGTTTTTCACATTTTAAAAATACAATTGCCTCAGTGATAGGCGTCGAAATTTCATATTTAATAATTTACGGTTGTACATTGTAACCCTGTGAAATGCACTCTCTGACGATATTATAGTTAATAAATAGCAGTAAATATAACTGTTTCAGTACAATTCCAGAATGCATAGTTTATGATGCTTGTAGGTTGTGCTGCAGTGAGGCGGTTTTCATAGTCAGGCTGTACCTACCTGCAGTTGTTTACATGCGCGAGCGATAACAGTAAAGTCCATGTGCAGTATACGTATGGAAAAAACGCACACGCCTCCGGTCTTTAGTTATAAATATCTCGAGAGGGAAGGGTTTCTAACGCAAGATTTGGTCAGACTTGGGACAAGCAGAGCGCGAACTTGACCGTAAGCTTTTATTCAAATCCAAGAGGCGAGAATATTCCAGCTGCTATTGTCTGTCAGAGCAACGTGACTTTTCAGAGATAGGTTTTCGACGAGAGAAACCACTGTGAAGAGAGGTTCATTTCACAGTGGTCAATGGAAATCGATTACTTTCTCTGCCAGGAAGTAGAGGAAGTATTATATTCCACCCAAACATTCGATGTTGAGATTTCACTGGAAATATATGTTTTGAGGCCCCCTGAATAAAAAAAAAGCCTTTTTAGAAAAAGGCTCGTGTGTGTCTGTCAGTTTGTGGACAGAATAACTGAAAAACGAAAACTCCGTTAAAAACCAAGTTGATATTTTGGTTTAATGTTTTTCAACGAATGCGACACGAAGATTTTGAAGAAAATTGCTCCATCCTAAATTACCCTTTACATGGAAAATTTTTCGAAAATCTTTATTTTCTTGAAAGTGGCTAACGATTTTGACAAGGCTATATTCAGAAAATTCAAGATATACATTTCATTTATCATAAAAATATCTCAAACGTATGGCATTTTAATCGAAATCGTTAGAGCCATTTTCAGGAAAATCAAAATTTTCCAAAATGTCCCATGTAAACAGTAGTTTAGGGTGGAGGAATTTCCTTCAAAATCTTTGTTTTGCATCCTTGAAAGACGTTAAATTTAAATTCCAACTTTCGTTTTTAACCGACTTTTCTTTTTTCAGTTGCGTTCACAGACTGACACTCATAAACACTCACACAGACCTTTTTCTAAAAATGCTTCTTTTGGATTCAGGGGCCTCAAAACATATATTTATGGTGAAATCTCGACTTCGAATTTTTGGGTGGAATACAATACAGTACTGTACTACACGTAAAAAAAAAAAAAAAAAAAAAAAACAACAACAAAATTAAGATGTGACTGTATGATCCATGACAGTTGCATCATTTTAATCATCATTGATAAAATTGTACTTCACTTATATTTTCCATCGAAAAAAAACTATGACTTGTCATAAACATCTGGGCCCTGATGATCAATAATGAGGAAGAGCATAACATTACGTTCTATTGCTTAGTTAACTCGGAGTCACCGAAACAGAAGACGTGACAATGTCCCTGTAAGTATTTGACATTCTAAAAGTAATGAAGGGAGCAAACAATGTAAAGGCTTGAAAACAATTGTGAGACCAAATTAATTTATTATGGATTGTTATTGAAGCATAGTTTGAAAGTGGACTTACCTGTAATTTTATATGGATTATATTAAACATATGGGTAGCCCACGGATGGCAGTGTGTCACCCAAGGTGTCATTTTCCTAGAAGCCCCCTCCACCTACGTCTGTATTGGGTGGTGGGACTTCACGGCGACTCAGTGCTAAGAGAATAGAAGCTGTTTGAGTCGTGGGCAAGCTCATGAACAAAATAGGGGAATGGTATAAACCTCGTGTCCCCTCCATTAGTACCACCGGCACAGATAAGCAAGAAATATCATTCTTGTTGGATAAGAACAAAGGTTACAAGAGGGTAAAATTATTCGGAGGCCCCTGAGCCGCCTCTTAGGTGTGAGGATATTGCCTGGCCTCTCAGATTCACAGATTTGTCTATAAGCCAATGCTTGCTTTGGGGGATGCCTGAAAAGTTTACTCAAATTATCTACGAATCCTTGAAGATGGGAAATTAAAAAATTGGTAGAAAAGATTTGTTTTACTAGCTTGTAAAAGGGCACAACTATCTGTTGGTTTGAAAATTAATCGCAGAAATGGAGCCTATTATAATATACATTTTTTAAAAAATAAACTAATGATCACTCTATCATAAAATGGTGACCATAGCCATTAATATATTTTATTTTCATGCCCATTGCTTCATATTGTTTCGTTAACAATATGAAGCCCCATCCATACACAGTTGGGCAGGCAATTTGTGTATTATTAGTATTCGATTGACGCCATTAGAAGTACTGTTGTGTCAATTGGCAATTAGAGCGCTTATTCTGAAGTTGTGAACGAGTGCCAGTTTAAAAATTATTAACGGGGGCATTGTTCCCATCTACGTCATATAGCCTGCAATTACGTACTACAAGTCACCATTTCACGGCTTCAATTGTCATTGTATACCGTCGTGTTTTGTTTACTGCAGTGCAAATGTCATAATAGGCGATATTGTTCCCAGATATTATTTTTCCTAATGCTGCTAGGCTCTTATTATTTTGCAAATATTAATTATAACTATTTTGAGCTCATATGTGTGCTTATTGATCTACCCTTATGCAAAGGCGTATTACAGTAAATTAAGATACGAAAGCAATGTCTTGTGTGTTCATTCTCTATTCTATAGCAAGCGTTTGCTTCAATTCGCCCTAGGTATTTGGCTCAGGGATATATCACAATGGTAAAACGTGTTAATTAAGTGAACAGTATCTGTTTACACTGCCAAAGAACCAATAGGGTTTCAACATATTTATTGGAATAAACCTCCCTGTTTATCATGTCCGTGCTCTTATATTCTTGAATCAACCATTCTTACCAGCTGTTTTATTTGCAGAAATTATTGCGTATTTCCTTGTAGATGCAAGAGGGATATGGGAATACAGTAAGCTTTGAGCGATAGTTTAAAACATTCAAATTTCGTTCTCTTTGCATGGCTAACATAAAATTTAATAACGATGTTCCACTTAATGAAAGCTTGTTTTCCGGAACTCACACCTACAACAAGGAATATCTCCGAAATGGTTCACTCTACAAAATAATTATTTGGACAGAGTAAAGATCTGGAAGCAATGGTCAGCCAAGTACCAGGTATAAGAGTGAGGAAAAGGATGACATGAAATGCAAGCGAAATCGATGAATGGAAAGTTGATAATGGAACAATTGGTGGAATGAGTGGCGGGGAGAACCGGAGAACCCGCAGAAAACCCACCCAGACGCCGCTTCGTCCAATACTTCCTAGATTAATTAAATACCCTCAAAAATTTATAGACGACACGTTTCTAGTTGAGTTAATTCATTATATCACATAAATATTTGTTGAAATCTAGCCTTACTTACTGTTAACACTGTCCTTATTGCTAATTGCTCATTGTGCATATTTTCTACTACTTGGTTAGTAGTTATTTGTATGTGTGATACTTATTGTATTATTCTTATTATTATTTATGTATTTTGCTACTTACATTTACTTCCCGACTATTGACTGCATTCAATTGTGTATTTACACTATATTGAATTGCAATACAATTTGAAACTCTGATGTGTTGCACTCACATGGCTTTCTCTCTTATTCTCATATCTTCTTAGTGTTAGTTGAGATAAATATGTGCAGAAATTATCTTATTACTTATTTCCTTGTAGGTGTAAGGGAAGTATGGGAATACAGTAGACTTTGAGCGATAGTCAAAGCTTTCGAAGCTTCGAGATTCCGTTCTCTTTGGAAGGTTAACATAAAAAATGAACGTCGAAGTTGCATTTAATGAAAGTTTTAAGTTTTTCGAAACTGACACAAATAAGAAATATCTTCGAAATTTATTGAGACATAACTTGTGTGTTTTAGCGAGATCTACATTTTTTGTATTAAGATTTTATCCATCTCTTACGGTTTACGAGTTATTAAGAAGTCACCCTGAGTAAACAGGACTGATTACATAGGTTATACCTAGAGAATTGAAAATATATGTTTCATTTCTTATACAAATATCTTAAGAATGCCATTCTAATCAAAATTGTTAGAGCTATTTTCAACAAAATTAAAATTTTCTAAAAATTTGCCATGTAATCTTCGTGCCGTATCCTTGAAAGACATTAAACTTAAATCCCAACTTTGGTTTTTTACCTACTTTTCAGTTTTGAGTTATGATGACACACACACACACACACACACACACACACACACACACACACACACACACACACACACACAAACGCACACGGATATTTTACTAAAATTGCTTTTTTTTTTTATTCAGGAAGCCTTTCCGGTGGAATCTCGACATCGAATTTTGGGTGGAATACAAAAGTTCCTCTACTTTCTAGTAGAGAAAGTAAAAATTGAAAACAATTGAAAAATGTGAAACAGTTTAGATATCTTGGAACATATGAAAGTAATGAAAAATGGACGGAAATAGAGGACAGAATATTTTAGCGTATGCCATTAAATAACTTTTTCTAACTTCATAACGTGGTGCAACACAGGATGTTAGCGTAAGCTTTGGCACAAGGCATCAAGTCATTTCCTGTGGCATTATATGGGCTTTATGAGGCAAGCTATAAAGAAACCAAAGTCAACACCACCTTATTTGGTTAAGTTCTGAATGGAGGCGTTTACTATCCTATAAAAAGACCTCCGTAATTTAAAGTAGGGAGCATATGCATTTGGCTAGATGACGTGTTCCAAGTATGGAAGTGGCATCTAAGGCAATTTCTAAGCAAACATTTGTACCCATCATTTTAGGTAGAATGGCTTGCTTTCTTGCCCTTTTAGTTTTATTAAATCTTGTTATTATTAATATCCATCAATCCTGCTACGCTCCCGAAGCAACGTCTACCCTCCACCTTTCAAGTTAAGCCGTTAAATATCTGCAGCCAATAAAGCCTATTGTCTATTAATAGGACTATTAAAATCCAGCAATGTATACACGAAAACCAAAATTAGATAATATAAATTTATAATTAGAAGCGTACTATGTTATGCTTGTGAAATATGAATCATGACAAAAAAGACAGAATCGGTATTGGGGTTATTTGAACAAAGATTTTGAGAAGGATTTTTGGACCAATATGGGAGAATGATCAATGGAAGATCCGGTATAGCAGTGAATTATACGAATTATATAAGACCCATGTAAAGTTATACAGAGATTAATGTGGGCAGGACATGTGCAATGAATGGAAGATTATAAAATTCCAAAAACGATTATGGATGGGAAAATGTACGAACGCGACCTGGGGGAAGGCCCAGGAACACATGCATAGACAAATTCTTGGAACAGGAGTTTAGCCAAGGAGAGAATTGAATGGAGAAGTTGAAGGAGGGCAAGGCTCGAAAATAAGTGTCATATTAAGAAGAAGAATAACATTGAAATTGAACTGCGTTTAACATTTTCCTTGTGTGCTTTAGTATTACAGTCTTTCAATATAGTCAGTACTTCTTAGATCGTAATAATCTGAAATTACACACGGCAATATAAGAAGTATATTGCATCCGAATTATTCAACTAAACAATTTATTACTGCATTTCGTAAGCCAGTTGTTTTAGGCATTGCACCACAAATCGCTTGACACACGCAACTGTGCAGTATCACGGCTAAACATACTCGGAACGGTGGAGTTCCTTTGCACGGAACTGTACGAGAGGAGGGAGTGAGGCATACGTCACACCGTGTGAAGTATTAGGGCCCGCACTCCCGCGTCTAGTGATGACAAATAGGGCATGGACTTACACAAAAGTAGCAGCTACTTGTGGACATTTAAAGAGTTCGTTCGCTTATAAAATGAATTTAAATGCATTTTAACGAGGTGAACTTGCATTAGGAGAAAGCTTTAACGCGATACAAGTATTTTATTCACACATTTTCTAAAACAGCGATAACTGAAAAAGGCTATTCACATCATATATTCAGTAGCTGAGTTTAAAACCCTGACTCACATTTGCTTAGATTTTGGAGTTTCTAAGTCAGATGCTTTGGTGTTAAAAATAACCGACAGTTTGTCCATGAGCTCATGATCCCTGGCAGGAATGCATCCAGTCAGTACGTCAGTGAACAGATCTAGTACAAAGGGATATCGGTTGTGCAATAGTGCCAACCTTAGAATGTTTAAACACGCTAGGTTAAAGCAAGGAAGTTGCTTATAATAGCGAAACATGAATGCTATTCAGTTTATGCAATATGTTCAGCTTAAAACGCGATATAGTTTCGTCAATTTGATGTTGCTATCGATCCGGCTTCCATCAGATACACCTCCCAGGTTCTGCAAATGCCTTACTTTCATCAGATAAGTACGCCTCCAAGTCACGATGTAAGGATCTGCTACAAGTACTTTTATTTTGTTCTGACATTTTTTCTATATAAAGCCCAACTCTGGTATTACTTTCAAAAGCAAACTTCGTCTCAATGCACAATTTATTTTTCTTCAAGCACCAGGAAACAAGTTATTTATTGCAAGAACACCCTTCTCAGCAACCTGAAGTTGTGGGGTGGGCTTTTCCTAGAAGTGGACTGCAGTTCAACCGGCATTACAATATATTCGGCCCTCTTTTTACTTTCTCTACTGGTAAGTAGGGGAAGTATTGTATTCCACCCAAAAATTGGATGTCGAGATTTCACCGGAAATATATGTTTTGAGGCCCCCTTTTTAGAAAAAGGTCCGTGTGTGTATCTGTGTGTCAGTCTGTGCGAGTCTGTCAGTCTGTGGACAGCATAACTCAAAAACGAAAAGTCGGTTAAAAACCAAAGTTGGTATTTAATCAAGTTATCATTCAAGGATGCGACACGAATATTTTGAAGAAAATAGCCCCACCCTACACTACCCTTTACATGGAAAATTTTTCGAAAATTTTGATTTTCTTGAAAATGGCTCTAACGATTTTGATTAAAATACCATATGTTTGAGATATTTTTATGACAAATCAAATGTATATCTTGAATTTTCTGGCTATAGCCCCTGTAGTAGTATTTACTCTGGACGACTTTTGCATAACTGGTAAACCGTTAGAGATAGACCAAATTATGCTATACAAAAAATATAGATATTGGTAAAATACACAATTTATGCCTGAATAAATTTTCTTATAGGGTGAACCATTTCGGAGATATTCCTTGTTATATGTGTGAGTTTCGGAAAACTTAGAACTTTAGCGAAATGCAACAACGTTGGTTTATTTTTTTATATGTTAATCGTGCAAAGAGAACGGAATCTCAAAGGTCAAAAAGATTTGACTGTCGCACAAAGCCTTCTGTATTCTAATATCTCCCTTGCACCTACAAGGAAATAAGCAATAAGATAATTTGTACGAATTTTTATCTTAACTAACATGGAGATATAGGAATAAGAGTTTGTTAGAATGGCTAGTACAAGAGTAGAGAAAGTCATGTGAGTGCAACACATCAGATTTTTTGATTAAAGCTTTGTGTTGTGTGGGTAAAGCCCGTGGTCCATAGACTTAGTTATCCGACATTCATCTTTACAGGATAAGGGAACACTTCGGAAGTAAAAACCCGGGTAAGCCGCCGTAACCGAGATGCAAACTCAATACCTCTCAAGTACGAGGGCAAACATGCAACCTTCACCACGGAAATGTGTATTCATACCTCAACTAACCTTGTAAATGTTGAGGTGGCCAAGACAGGAAAACAAGCCCACATTGTTTACTGCGAAAAATGCTCTTGTGGCGGTCAAAAGATAGATTTATATCAAAGGTGTCATTGAGGAAAAACAGGACGGTTAGTTTTTTCTCTTTCTAGTTACCCTTCATTGGTGACGTAATATATATGAGGGCAAGGAAGAATGCTGGGAGGATTCCGCTTGGAATTTGTAACACTGCCCGACAATGACTTCCATATTCTGTTAAACTTAAAGGAACACGATGCACCACAATAATCAATTCCAATCGCCTTTAACCTGCACGGCCACGCCACTAAGCCAGGGAGGTTGAAGGGGGGAAGGAGGAGTGACTCACGATGTCATCTTTTTGAAACTTCCGATTTACATGAAAACATGTATAAATTGATTTGTAACAAATACTTTACATTTCAAAAGTAACAATACCGCACAAATCCCGAGGGTTATATGTTTGTAGTGACAATGTCAACAGATTGATTCGGACTATATTGTATTATGGTATGTCACAATATATATATTGCTTGTTGAAAACATGAATAATCTGTTTAACTAAACTTTACATTTAAGCCAAGAATAAATACGAAAATCTTAAAGATTATGGTAGTAAAAAACTAACAGGGCGACCAAGTTTGTAACGTTTCAGTTGGCAACTCTGGCGGGTTAAATAATTGTGTACTCGTGTATGCATGAAAGCTTGGTGTGACATGTTCCAACAAAAATTCCCTAATGTACAATATTGTGCACAACAAGTGTTTGGACTGCTTAGGAGTAGCAAGCCTGCGTAACAGCACTTAGCAATGGAGATAACGGTCATTCTGATGGAAACTGACGGAAAAAATCTAAATGTAAACTTTCTGCCTAAGAGAATCCCTCAGAGAAAGAACAGAACTGTATGAATTGTAATCTGGATATCTACCATCCCTTGAGTGCATGGAATATATACTAATATTGTAAAGAGAGAAATGTTGTGCACTACACCTGCCTCAGGTGGTAACGTCTGTGGCCCCCATTCGGCATGTCGCGGGTTCGATCCCTATTGTGAAACTTTCTGAAACATTTTTTTTTCCCGGAGGTTTCCTCGAGCCGCCAGGCAAATGCTGGGAAGGATTTCCATATCTTCCAAATTTCCTGTCCCTGCATTTCGTTCTATAAATCATTTCATTCCACCCTTCATCTCGTTAGGTTTCCTTCAGGGTTGGAAGCGTCGGTGAGCGTCAAATATGCTCTGGAAATCTAGTCCTCCGGATTGGAAGGCGAGTTTCTCGTTTCTGGGCCCTCCAGGGGTGCCCGAGGGGGAAGGAGAACTAAGCTAGCCTCTACCGGGGTGCTTATAACTGGGAAAATGTAGGGACCCTTAGCAGCATGGTGAAGAACTTCATTAACAATTTGGGGATTTTCGGTAAACCAGAATTGTTTTCGGAGATAGGGAATGTGTTCACTTTGAAGAACATAAATGTCAACATCTGTAGTGATGCAGATAAGCCTAATATAAGTACAACAGCTAGTGTTCCGTACCCATAATTTTCCGGTCGTTTACGCGTAACCCTGGTCGAGTCTTCGCCCGGCCGATCTATGACTGCGTTATATTTTATACAGCACTTTGTCGTTTTTGAGGAACAGAAAATTTGCCTTAAATTATTGTATTGTATCCCTGGAAGATAAAAATAACATATAGCGCAACGGTCCTTCCGAGGCCAAGGCTTACCACCCGGCCGCTGCGTCCCCCACCTCTGCCCACTACAAGCATTATGAGTGGGGCGTAGAACTGGGGGTGAGACGTGGTAAGGGCCACGAGCCCTCACAGCCCATTATGAGACCTTCGCGACCTGGGGTCGCTACTTCTTTATCAAGTGAACGAACCACGGTCCTTCGCACCAGAGGCAGGCACATTACCACTGCGCTACGAAGGAAGATCCTAAGCCGAAATATAAGTTTCGTGTTTAATCAACTCTTCGTTTTATTAATTGTCTCTTCAGAGATACACAATTGCATACAAACATGAAAGTTTGTCTAAAAATGCCTTTTTTCAATCAATGGACCTCAAAACGTGTATTTCCAATGAAATTTCGGGATCGAATTATATGGTGGCATGCAATACTACCCAGCTTGGCATTGTACCAAGTGGGTTTCTACACGAGTGAAAAGTTTTGTAAGATAACCTGACCTAAATTTACATATTCCACACAAATTTTGCATACGACAGTTGTTTTATTAAACAAACATACAGAAACTGCGATGGATACTTGTGAAATGGTAATAGTTACTGCAATTAGTGTTGAGTTTACAGCATCAAGTTCTTCTTGCTGTTAAATCGCCTTTATTTAATGTTTTTGTATTCTGAAAAGGTCTCCTTGAAACAGCTGTATACCTGCGTTACGTTTCTATAACATGTTGTTTTATTTCTAGTGTTATAATGTGTGGTATTTTGTGTTGCAGGGTTTTCTGACATGCAGACGGTGTTCCTAGCTTGCATCGCGACACTCATCCCTCTAGTGCTCGGCCTGTTTACCGGAGTTGGTTTAAGGTACAGCTCATTGTCTTATATGTATCATAGTTTAAGCTTAGAAGCTCTGAAAGGTAAAATACTGTTTTAATAAATGGAATGAATACACTAGTGAAAGTTTAGAGCGAAAAATTATTTAGATGCTTAATGTTTCAACCATCATTTCGTAATTTTCGACTTTTACTTACCTATAATTGATACTAACGTGTTGCACTCACATGACTTTCTCTACTGTTGTACTAATCATTCTTACAAACTCTTATTGCTGTATCTTCTTCGTGTTAGTTGAGATAAACATGCAGAAATTATCTTATTGCTTATTTCCTTATAGAATAAGCTAATTCCTTTCTCTTTGTACGACTAAAGCATAAAAATATGAACAACGATGTTCCATTTGACAAAAGTTTAAATTTTCCAATACTCGCAGAAATAACAAGGAATATCTCCGAAATGGTTCACTCTACAAAAAAAGTTTATTTTGGCATAAATTGTGTTTTAACGAGATACATATTTTTATATAGTAAGACTTCGTCTATCTCTTACGGTTTACCAGTTATGCAAAAGTCATCCAGGGTAAACAGGACTACATAGGCTATAGCCAGAAAATTCAAAACATACTTTCATTTTCCATAAAAAAGGTCTTAAAGATGTGGCATTTTAATTAAAATCGTTAGAGCCATTTTCGAGAAAATTAAAATCTTTGAATATTTTCCATGTAAAGGATAGTTTATGTGGAGCATTTTTCTTCAATGTCTTCGTGTCGTATCTTTAAAACATACCAACTTTTTTAACCTACTTTTCGTTTTTGAGTTATGCTATCCACAGACACTCTCATACACCGATAGACACACACGGACCTTTTTCTAAAAATGCGTTTCTTTTTTTATTCAGGGGGGCCTCAAAGTGAAATCTCGATATCGAATTTTTGGGTGGAATACAATGCTTCCTCTGCTTACTATACGTAGTAGAGAAAGTACATAAAAAGTAAAGTGTTGAAAGCGAGAGGTTGGGATGAGATAGGAGGTAGTGAAGGGAATTCGGCACATTGACCTTGAAGATCATCTGTACCTATGTCTCTTTCTAAGCACCCCCGGGTAGAAGCATATAAGAGGTCGGCTCACCTAAGGAGTCACGACATAACAGAGGGCAGGGTCCACACAGTTTACGGATTTAAACACCCCAACCGCCATCTTGAACATGCCACATGGGGTTTCGCAGATTGGAGACTCAGCCGCCGAAAGACGATGATTTGATGAGAGCATATTGAATGCCATGCAATACCGAGATCCCCGCCGACACTTAGTACCGTAAAAAAGACGAGCTTGAAAGGAAATGAGAAGTGAAGTGAAATTAAACGACAGGGATTCCGCGGAATGTAATGAACCTATCTAGCTTTCGTCCGGTGACCCGTGGAAGCCTCGGAAAAAACCATGAAGCAGGTAAAAAGGCCTCTGGGGTCAAACACGTGACTCCCACTGAATCTTAGTATGAGCAACTGTAACTAATGAACTTATTTTACCTGACCAAGTGCGGATATTTGTATGAGGGTGCGGCTTAGTGTATTACCTGTGGAGTAGCCTCTTCTTTCATTGGGTCGTGGCAGCACTAACAAATGACGTCAAGCCTCACTCGGAGAACATGCTTTACTTCTCACCAGAAATCCATATACTAACTTATTGGCTTACAAGCAAGAACGGTCGCTTATACAGCAACTGGATTCTCCACAGAGTATACTAGAATCTTTAAATATGAAAGTGAAATTTATTCTTCTGCCTTTGTAACTAAAGGAAAATGATTGAATCCCAAGGTTGCGTTCATCGCGGTATTTCTCTAATATAATAAGTAAAACATTAGTATATTCTAAAATGAGACATTAAAACTCTAGATTACTATCAGTTAGGCAAAGAAACATAAAAGAAACTCGCGTACAGCTTTTCTACTTCCCCATCTTGCATAAAGGCCTCTTTAGTATCAAAAACAAAACATTGTACGATTTCTTAACTCTCAGCCTCGCCGTTAATTAGAATTCTTTGTAGAAAAAAATTCCTAATTACTCATTTTTAGGTCATTATAGCCAAAAGCAACCGTTGTTTGGACAAAGAAACATATCGATAAATCTGGGCAGCGCGTTTGCAGTCAGCACAGGAGTAAGAGTAGCAGTAGTTGTAAATAATAGTTATAAATCTAAATGGAACAAAACCAGAAGAAATTAAGACGAATCGGGGAGCTAAACAAGGATGCAGCCTGTCCCCAACACTCTTCAATATTTGTATAGATAATCTGATTAAGAAATTAACTCCGGAATAAAGCTAGGAAAAAATACATTTATAAATGTCTTACTATATGCTAATGATTTTGTGGTCACAGAACAGTAAAGAAAATCTAAAAGAGTGGTGTTTAAATTGCATACATAAGTAAGGAGTATAAATTAAGAACACCAAAAGCAAAAATTAAAATAATGGTACACCACGGAAAATATACTGCGACATTCCTTTCCTAAATATTTGGTTAGACATCCAATTCAACTAATTCATACCCACAGGATCTTCCAGGACAGTGTGAGGTCACACAAACCAACACGTACATAATAAACAATTTATTTAAAATAATTAAAATAATATAATATAACTTAAATAATATACAACCAAAAAATGTGAGAGTATTAAAAGATATTGCATTCAACACATGTGAAAGCTAACACTCTGATAAACTCAAAGAAATAAAGATGCACAATTTGAAAATATTACAGCTAATTATCTATCAATCTACCATCCTGAGCAGTTCCTTCTTGAACCTCACAATAAATTTGTCCTTTAAATAATTGCGTCACATGCTTTCACCATACAACATTTTAAAACGTTACCTTCACATTGTGTTAAATTTACATAATTGTTCCTACTTCGCCCGAATGCTCTCATATAACTGACTGGAAGGATCTAGTGTCCAAGTACATTAGTTACAATTCACCTTTAATACCTATGTTTCACAGTTGCCACCGACACGTTCTGAAGTTACTCAGTTCGTTCCCTTGGCCTTCTAGAATTGCAAGGCCGGCTTCACGTGACTCGCCAACGCGTGGCTGCTGGTGAACGATGTGACAAATTAAACTCTTAATCTCTCTTAATCGCCGACATAAACTTAGTTCCTCAACTGCTGAATACTTGAAAGTAATTTAAAAAATCTGATGTGTTGCACTCACATGACTTTCTCTACTCTTGTACTAACCATTCTTACAAACTCTTAATCCTATATCTTCTTCGTGTTAGTTAAGATAAACATTTGTACAAATTATCACCGCAGGAAAGGCGGTGTGTGGAGCGTTCTGCCTTTGTTGTTCGACTAAGCACTGGTGTAATTTAGGAACCCTAGGACGAAATTGTTAGGTAAAGATGACATTTTAGGTTCAATTGAATAAATTTGGCCAATTATTTTCCCGTGCGTTTCATTTAAACCACATTCAGGTGCACCACATTGTACAGTTCTTCAGCTTTGGGTTTTGTAGAAAATGTATTCCTTACATTTCAGTTTTGCTCTGATTTGTATGTAAATTTGCATACATAATCTCAAAATTGTTACCTAAAAATAAAAATATCATTTGGCGATTACGTTAAGTAATTTTTGTGAAAAGAAAGTTTAACACTAACTACTTTATAAACCCATAATGTACTTCTCTGTAAGTAATAAGTCGGTCTGGGTGGCTCAGTTGGTTAGACGCTGGCTTACTGATCCCAAGGTCGCGGGTTCAAACCCGGCCTAGGCCGATGGTTTTTAAGTGTGCTTAAAAACGACAGCTCCATGTCAGTAGATTTACTGGCATGTAAAAGAACTCCTGCGTGACAAAATTCCGGCACACCGGCGACGCTGATGTGATCCTGGCAATTGACAGTGTCGTTAAACAACAAAATAATTTATTTAATTTTTGTAAGTAATAACTATCAGAAAAGCTTTTTCCAGACATATTTATTTATTCACATCAAGTGTGCCAATTGTTAAGTTAACAGATGTAATTAGAAAATTCAATCTCGGTGCCGTATACCTTCTGACGTGATACATGAAAATATTACGGAAGTGCATCGAGCAAGAATTGTGGGAATGTCGGAAGTCAATTTGCCATTTAAAGACATTGCTTGAAGTTATATTTTCATATGTAAATAATCTAGAACAGTGCACGTAAAACAAGACGCCACTGCATGCCTCAAAAAGTAAACAGATACACACACATCCCTTTGCTACACATATGCTGCCTGTGAAGGCCAGAAGAATGCCTCTCAAAGCTGCGGGGACGGCAGAAATATAAGTGAGTTTACAAACTTTTCTATCAGATAGTTTCTCTATATACATCATACTTATCATTAGATTTGTTTAAGGGCGCTCAACTTCTAGGTCATCAGCGCATCATACTTATCGAAATACGCATTTGTAGGAATTACTTTGACAGTTATTTCCTAAAAGGCACAATGAGAACAAAAAGTACAGTAGACTTGAGTGATATTTGCATCTTTGAAGAATTGATTGCTATGTATGGCTTTGTAACTTTGTGCCCTCTGCATGACCAGGAGAAAAAGCTGAAAACGACTTCCTATGTAAGAAAGGTAGAAGTATTGAAAAGTTCAAAACAATTACAGGAAACAATTTTTTCCATTTCTTACGGTTTGCTGCTTGTGCAAATGTCATTTATATGTTGGCCGCCTTACACGCTATTCCCAGAAAATTCAGGATAAACGTTTAATTTGTCATGAAAATAATTTTAAAAATCTGATGTGTTGCACTCACATGACTTTCTCTACTCTTGTACTAACCATTCTTACAAACTCGAATTCCTATATGTTCTTCGTGTTAAGATAAACATTTGTACAAATTATCTTATTGTTTATTTCCTGTAGGCACAAGGGGACTATTAGAATACAGTAAACTTTGTGCAATAGTCAAATATTTTAAAGCTTTGAGATTCCGTTCTCTTTGCACAGTTAACATGCAAAACAAATTAACAACGACGTTCCATTTCACGAAAGTTCTAAGTTTTTCGAAACTCGTACACATAACAAGGAATGTCTCCGAAATGGTTCACCCTACAAGAAAATGTATTGAGACATAAATTGTGTATTTTAGCAAGATCTACATTTTTTGTACAGTAAGATTTGGTCTATCTCTAACGGTTTACCAGTTATGCAAAAGTCGTCCAGAGTAAATACGACTACAGGGGCTACGGCCAGAAAATTCAAGATATACATTTCAATTGCCATAAAAATGTCTCAGACATATGACATTTTAATCAAAATTGTTAGAGCCATTTTCAAGAAAACCAAAATTTTCGAAAAATGTTCCATGTAAAGGGTAATTTAGGGTGGGGCTATTTTCTTCAAAATCTTCGTGTCGCATCCTTGAAAGACATTAAACTTAAATACCAACTTTGGTTTTTAACCGACTTTTCGTTTTTGAGTTATACTGTCCACAGACTGACACACAGACACAGACTGACACAGGGGGTCTCAAAACATGTATTTCCGGTGAAATCTCGACATCGAATTTTTGGGCGGAATACAATACTTCCTTCTGCTTACCAGTAGAGAAAGTAAAAATTAGAGCCATGTTTTGATAAAATCAAAATTTCCCAGGTAAAGAGTAATTTAGGCTGTTGTTTTTTAATAAATGATTTTTCATTTATAAATTATAGTGTTCTTACACGCGCGCACGCACACACACACACACACACACACACACACAAACACACTTAGATTTTTCTAAAAATGCTTATTTTGGATACGTTATCGCGGAATTATTTTTATGTATGATAGATTATTTATATAAAATTTGTAAAGTAACGAATAAGCAAACACCCCCATATAAATAAACGACAAACTTTGGAGGTTTATATTTTGTGTGTCTTGTAGCCTTTCGTTGACTTTGTATCCTGTAGTGTTAAACCTAAGCGCTTAATGCCTGCGGCACAGGAGAAACTCCGCTGTAAAATTTTCATGTTGGCCAACATAACCGTCCCCCTTCTTGTTTTCCTGTTTTTATTCCTTTTTATTTTTCCAGAGCTGTTTGTTCAAATATCCTCTCCAAGCTATGTTTAGTTTGCTCAGCACTCTGAGACCATTTAGTCGGCTTTAAACTTTTCTATTACGTTTCAAGTTGTGTTTAGAAATCCTCGTTAACAACCGACGTCATTAAAAGAGTTTTTATACGCGAGTAAATGCGAGATAGAAATGAAGATTTTATGTTAGTAATAAAAGCACTGTAGCAAGTGAAATAAAAATCTACCTACTCATTCTGCTTCTACGTAATCGTGATCCTGGTGTTGTTTATGAATAATTTTATAAAGAAATGATAGGGATATATGTAAAATATTTATTGCAAATATTTATCTATGTTAATATATACGTGTAATATAGGAAATGAAAGGAAAAGAATAATTAACTAAATACGTTGTTAAGTAAAGGTAATTAGTACAAGTTAGAGTTACTTACCTGGAATTTAGTTAAGTTGAGCTATAGAAATTATGTGTTTTAACGAGATCTACGGTTTTTGTACAGTACGATTTGGTCTATCTCTTACGGTTTACTCGTTATGCAAAAGTTATAATGAGTAAACAGGACTACAAAGACTATAGCCAGAAAGTTCAAAATGTACATTTCATTTGCCATAAGAATACCTTAAAATTGGCATTTTAATCAAAATCATAGTCATTTTCGAGAAAATCAAAATTTTCTGTATAAACGGTAGTTTGGCGTCGAGGAAGTTTCTTCAAAATCTGCGTATCGTATTCTTGAATAGTTTAAACTTAAATATAACTTCTGTTTTGAACTGACCTTTCACTTACACACACACACACACACACACACACACACACACACACACACACACACACACACACACACACACACACACACACACACACACACACATACCCATACCTTTTTCTAAAACAACTATTTTTTAATTCAGGGGCCCCAAAACATATTTCCGGTGAAAACTTCACATCGAAATTTTGGGTCGAATATAATTATTCCGTGTTTATTATATATAGTAAGGAGAGTAAAAAACCTTAAAACCCAAATGATACTCAAATGAGGCCGAGGTCCATGGACCTTTAAGTTACCCGACATTCGTCTTCTTAGGATAAGGGGAAACCTCAGAAAAAACCTTACCCGGATAACTTACCCTAAGCGAGACTCGAACTCGCGACCTCTTGAGCGTGAGGCAGACACACTAACCATCACGCTACCGAGGCAGACGACCAAAAAGCTGAAAGAGTAAAAGCACTATCGAATGTTTCGGTTAAAACTCCTGATATGGCCTAAGAAGCTAAAGGAGAAATAAAAGTTTTCTAGTTTGTTTCTAGTTGGAACAAGCAGTCCTCTGTACTATATTGGATTTGTTGAGATCGAGTGCAGGCGTAATTGTCTTTCTTTTCCAGGAAGTGCATTCTAATTCTCTTAACGCTGCAATAGAACGATATCCAATATACGAGTAACGTTGATGCAGAAAATTCTGCTTTTAACACTGCTTTCATTGGCGGACTGATGGCACCAGGAAGGACATAAGTGAATTGAAATAAACCAGTCAGGAGACAGTGATGTTCAAATTCCATCCTAGCTGGTAACGTGAAATAAGACTTTCCCTCTTCTGTTTATCATTTTCTTTGGATTAGAACAGGAAAGGAGTTCCCAGAAAGGCCTAAAGGAACGAGTCAACAAAATTAATGTGCCTTCCGCATTAAATTATATTAACCCTATACCAGATGAGTCAGCTGTCCCATATTTTCCAGTTCTATGCAATCAGCATTTTATTCTCAAACATGAAAACATCGGGGCCTGTGCTAGCTTCTATCCAAGCATTTAATATGGATGTCTTTGGTTACACTCGACGAAATTAGTACCAATATAGAAGTTACAACGAATGACGTCTGAGGTTACTAAGCAGTGCACGATTCGTAATTCTGTAAAGGGGTTCGAATCCTCAGGATGTACGAATTTTTTGTGCGTTTAACATTGACAAATAATATTGGTTGAACTGTATTGTGTTTAAAGCTGCTTTTGTTTTAATTTTTAATTGCTTTATTTCCATTCCATGGAATGTTGTTGTCTATTAGGATATCTCTCCCGATATAGATTCCGAGCTGCTTCTGCATTGGCTCGTGCTTCTCCGTAGATCAAAAGCATATCAACGTAGCAGTGGCACAAAATATCGTACATCATACGTGTGGAGAATGAAGGGAGTCGGCATTCATAATAGCACACTACGTCATGCCAGTGTAATGTAGCAGGAGTCTTTATATTTATTCTATTACAGGATACAGACAACCAAATACGATTTGAACTATGACGCCTTAAACCTTCAGGGACTTTAAAATTACATTACTGTGAATTCTGTTTCCAACTTATAATGAGCATAAAAAAGTTACACAACTCCGAGACGCGAACCCATGTCCCTGGACTTAGCGCACAGGATACTGTCACAGTTCTCTTCGGCTATTTTGAGTACATTCCGAGTTCAACTGTAGAACTTGTATGCTAGGTGCAATGCCATTGTCATTTTGCGACTTTTTATCTGATTTAGCGCTTTAAGACAGCTTTAATTCTTTGCTGGGCATTTTTAGAGTATATATGCGTCATTACTAATGAGTTCATGTGTTCATGTGTTACTAAAGCGTAATACAGGGGTTAAATGGGGGGAGAGGAACCCACTGATACGGTCCATAGGAAGTTTTGTAGGGAAGCTTTGAGTCTTCCAAGTGCGGTGGCAGGATTAGATGGGAGAGTGTCGAGGAAGGGTATGATTATAGAAAGAGCTTTGACATTTTAGTTTTGGATCCTGAATATAGATACAAATAATTTAAGGTAGTGTGTAGAGTACCAGGAAGAGTTTTAGGGAATCTGGTTGGACAAGTAGCATCCGAAAGAACCTGGAAGAAACAGAATGGGGGGAACACTGCAGGAGAGTGGGGGGGGGCGCAATAATCATAATACACTTTGGCAAATAATCAGAGATTTGAAGATATGGAAGTCCAAAAGCTTTTTCGCGGGATAATGGGAAAACGGTCTATGGTAGATTACATATCAATGAAAGAAATATGGAAAAGGAAGCCATTATTTTTGAGGTAGATAATGAGCAAAGGGAGACAATACCATGGCTAAGAATTGGTGTTTTGAGGTGAGAGGATTAAGAAAGGGCATCCCACAGAGTCAGTGTCCCACTTTTTATGGGAAGGAAGATTTGGAGCATATAGTTTTTCAATGTCAAGGAAAGGATTTTTGGAGAACCAAATTCTTTGAGCTGAAATGGGAGAAGATGGATAGGAGAACGGTATTAAGGGTGATTTTAAGAAAGGAGGGCGGAAGCTTGGGTTAGTTTTAAAGTAAAGTTAAAAATGGAACTGGTCTGTTCAAGGGGAAATTAGAATGTACAACATTTCTAATTGGTTAGTAATGCCTTAGATAGCTATAGAGAAGTATAAAATGTGTGTATAAGTAATCCTGTGTAAATTTTAGCTGATTTCTAGTTAGAAACAGCTGCTGGAATCCAGTAGCTAAGATAAGCTTTAAAAAACATTAGATTTAGTAGGTTAACACTGTAACCAATTATGTTGGGTGGGAATGACGGAGTAGAAGCCTCGGCTGAATGCCCTTCATACTCAAGTACGTATTAGTTTAACACAAATAAATGTATAATAACAATGATAATAAGAGTAATATCAACAATAATAGTCATAGTAATAATGGTGATCATAATAATAAAAATCTTCATTTATCCCCCCACATATCAGTCAACATCTTCTCTGCATCTCTTCCTCGGTCTTCTTCTCTTTTGTTTCTACCGATTGGAATGTAGTCGGTCACTATACTAGGGAATCTGTCCTTGTTTATCCTCTCTACAGGTCATATAAGTTTTCTTATTCTATTTAATCCTTTCTCTTAAGTTCAATATATTCAATTTTTGTCTTATTTGTTCATTTGTTTTATAATCTAGCAGGTAGTATGTAGTCACTGATCTTAAAAATCACACTCATGCTGATTCAATGTTTTACTTTCTCTATTACGTATAGTAAAGTATTGTATTACACCCAAAAATTCGATATCGATATTTCACCGGAAATTATGTTTTGAGGCCCCCTGAATAAAAATAAAAGTAATTTTAGAAAATGGCCCGCGCGCGCGTGTGTCTGTCTGTCCATCTGTCTGTCTGTCCATCTGTCTGTCTCTGTGTCAGTCTGTGGACAGCATAGCTCAAAAAATAAAAGTAGGTTAAGAAGGAAAGTGGATATTTTAGTTTAATGTCTTTCAAGAATGAAACACTAAGATTTTTAAGAAAATTCCTCCCCATACACTACCCTTTGCACATAAAATAATCTCCTCGAAAATGGCTCTAACGATTTTTATTAAAATGTCATATGTTTAAGATATTTTCATTATAAATGAAATGCATGTTTTGAATTTTCTGGCTGTAGCCTATGGAGTCTGTTTACCCTGGACGAATTTTGCATAACTGCTAAACCGTAGGAGATAGACCCAATCTTACTATACAAAAATGTATGTCTTGCTGAAACACAATTTATGTCGCGATAATTTTTTGTGGAGTGTACCATTTCGGAGATAATCCCTCTTATTTTTATGAATTTTGGAGAATTTAAGCTTTCGTGAAATGAAACATCGTTATTCAATTTTTAGATGTTAGCCGTGCAAAGAGATCGAAATTTGAAAGTTTTAAAAGATTTGACTATCGTTCACAGCCTCCTGTATTGTAATATTCCCCTTGTACCTACAAGGAAATAAGCAATAAGATAATTTGTACAAATGTTTATCTCAACTAACACGAAGAAGATATAGGAATAAGAGTTTGTAAGAATGGTTAGTACAAGAGTAGAGAAAGTCATGTGAGTGCAACACATCAGATTTTTCTTTTCTGTTTTCTGTTTAATGCACACGTTTTACCTAAGGTTTCTCTTTATTGCACCGCACACGAGACTGAATTTATTTAATTTCCTCCCAGCGTCTTTCTGATGCCAAGTAGTTAATTGTAGCCACCTGTTGCATTTTTTTCTTATTTCGACAGTAATAATAATAATAATAATAATAATAATAATAATAATAATAATAATAATAATAATAATAATAGTAATAATAATAATAGTAATAATAGTAATAATAGTAATAATAGTAATAAGAGTAATAATAGTAATAATAGTAATAATAGTAATAATAGTAATAATAGTAATAATAGTAATAGTAATAGTAATAATAGTAATAGTAATAATAGTAATAATAGTAATAATAGTAATACTAATAGTAATACTAATAGTAGTAATAAAAGTAGTAATAATAGTAATACTAATAGTAATACTAATAGTAATACTAATAGTAATACTAATAGTAATACTAATAGTAATACTAATAGTAATACTAATAGTAATACTAATAGTAATACTAATAGTAATACTAATAGTAATACTAATAGTAATACTAATAGTAATACTAATAGTAATACTAATAGTAATACTAATAGTAATACTAATAGTAATACTAATAGTAATAGTAATAATAGTAATAATAAAGCATCACTTTCTTAACAAAACTATGTTTACATATTCTCACGCACTGCAAAAATAGTCCACCAGTGCAGTGAAGTTTAAATTATAAGCGAGCTAAAGGGATAAACAGTTATATGTATAAGCATATGTCGTTATTTTAAGTTCGGTATTATTTATTACCTCGCTATAATTTACAAAACGAATAAACCTTACCAGAAAATAGTTCAGGTATCAGAGTACAAACTAATAAAAAAATAAAGTCTCAACCAAACGCCTGAAACGTGCGCGAAATAACCAAGTCGTCAGAATGCGCCAAAGGGATAACTGCATAATTTAAGAGCTCATGACTAAGTGGAAAGAAACAGATAAGGCGTAGCACTGGCCAAGACTAAGCGAATAAGTGATCCAAAAGATTCCCCTGGTAAGGTCCAGTACCAAAACGTTTGAGGAAGCGATCAACCAGAGAACGCCGGGGCTACCAACGGCAATCAGGACACCAACTCCGGACATTTGACACTACACTAACTTTGTATGTTTTGTCTTTTTTTTTTTTTCGGTAGCGTAATATGACAGAACCGACCGCCTCCGTAGCGCAGTTGGTAGCGCGCTTGCCTCTGGCGCGGAGGACCCGGGTTCGATCCCCGGTACCAGCATGGGGATTTTATCCCCTCTGGGAGATCTGGCACGGGGTGCACTCAGCCTCGTTAGGTCCCGGGGGGACCAATTGAGGAGTTACTTGATGGAGAAGTAGCGGCCCCAGGTCTAGAAGACCGCACAACTGGCCGGGAGGGCTCGGGGCGCTGACCATGTCCCACCCTCCAGTACTGCACCTCACCAATGATGCCTGTAGTGGGCAGAGGTGGGGGACGCAGCGGCTGGGCGGTAGGCCTTAGCCCCTTGTGGGCTGTCGCGCCGGGGTTTAGTAGTAATATGACAGAACCTCAGCTCCTTACCTTTTTGCTGCTTGTTGTTCCCAGATGATTTTGTCGACATTTGCGTGAAAAATCTTTATCTATAGGCGTTAGTGATGAAAAAGCTACTATTAACATGTATAGCAGCGATGTACAATTTTTACGGCATAGGGAAAGTTAGATTTACCTCCTTCGACTTTATGCCGACTGTGTCACTCAAACGTAGGTATGTTTCGGTGACTTTCAAATGTTATGCAATAAATTTCGGTTCATTAGTGACCTTTTTGGTACTGCTTACGTTTAAGAAGTCCATCAATATTTGGCGACAAAGTCGAAGTGCATAGTGTTAGAAGATACACCAAGCGATCGTCGTGTAACCTATTGCGACATAGACTTTTAATATAGTTCAATTTGCAGCACCTCTATTCGCAAATATATGTAGAGCTGTACTCTTATACACACTATTCTTGTATATGTTTATTTCTCTATTTCATTGTAATCCACATAAGCGTTTTCAAAAATTATCTCATTACTATTTTTGTAGGTGTAAGGGCAATATGGGAATATAATATGCTTGAAGAGATATTGAAACGTTTTAAGAGCTGGTTACAATGCGATGCCTTTAAAATTCCATCCCGTTTGCAAGGCCAACCGATAAAGAAATGAATAACTCATTCCTATTTCAGAAAGGTTATAAGCATTGGCAAATTTACACAAATAATAGAGTCAGACAACGGATAATCTTACCCTGAAGATGCCAAGCACAGTTCTTGGCGAAACGTCGGTATCTTCGATGCCTTCTAGGCCACGGTCTACAAGCCCGGAATAGATAAACAATAGCTAAAAGAAAACGTATTTTACATAAATTTTATGTTTTAAGCAGGTCCACTTTTTTATTTAGTAAGACTTTGTCTTACTGTTTATTATTTGTGTAAAAGTCATCCGGGATGAACAGACCTTCTGAGGACATTCCTAGAATATACAAGTTATGCGATTAGTTATTGTCTGTATTGTTAAGTACCAAAACGTCCTTGGCATCCGTGGCATTTTAATAAATATTACACCTTAAAAGACTCAAGTACCAGGAATTATGTACTAACTACAACAGAAAGAAAGTGAAACTTAGTCACGGCAACCATATTTGTGTTTATAACCTACAAACAGCTGAAGAACATTGTTTTGTTAGTCGACAGATCTAGCAACCCTCAAAAATAAAATCTCCCCAAACCGAAAATGTAGACTTTAAAATGACAATAATATATATCTCCAAAATAAGAGGAAATTGGTCCCTTTTACTTTCTCTACTGGTATTCCACCCAAAAATTTGATGTCAAGATTTCCCAGTAAATATATTTTGAGGCCCCCTGAATCAAAAAAAAAAAAAAGCATTTTTAGAAAAAGGTCCGTGTGTGTCTGTAGACAGCAGAACTCAAAAACGAAAAGTCGGTTAAAAATCAAAGTTGGTATTTAAATTTAATGTCTTTCAAGGATGCGACACGAAGATTTTGAAGAAAATAGCCCCACCCTAACCTGTCCTTTACATAGAAAATTTTTCGAACATTTTTATTCTCTTGAAAATGGCTCTAACGATTTTGAATAAAATGCCATATGTTTAAGATATTTGTACTACAAATGTATATCTTGAATTTTTCGGCTATAGCCTATGTAGTGCTGTTTACTCTGGATGACTTTTGAATAACTCGTAAACCGTAAGAGATAAACAAAATCTTAGTACACAAAAAATTGTAGATCTCGCTAAAACACCTAATTTATGTCTGAATAAATTGCTCGTAGAGTGAGCCATTTCGGAGATATTCTTTGTTATTTGTGTCAGTTTCGGAAAACTTAAAACTTTCTTGAAATAGAACATTGTTGTTCATTTCTTTATATATTAAGCGCGCAAAGAGAAAGCTTTAATCTCAAAGCTTTAAAATATTTGACTATCGCACAAAGCCTACTGTGTTCTAATATTCCCCTTGTACCTACAAGGAAATAAACAATAAGATAATTTGTACAAATGTTTATCTCAACTAACACAAGAAGATATAGGAATAAGAGTTTGTAAGAATGGTTAGTACAAGAGTAGAGAAAGTAATATGGGCGCAACACATCAGATTTTTGTGGTTATTTTTTAATTAAGGAGGTAGAAATTTATAAGAATAAGCTGTTTTTGAGCCTAAAACATGTTTAGTGTTGGGCTTGGTAAACGCTATACTTTTGGTTTGTTTTGCAAAATTTTAACAATACTCTTTGTTTATCTTAATGATAAAAGTTGAAAGGAAAATACGCCACGGATGTCCTACACTAATTTCTCCAAGACTGTATTGCTGGTCGTATATCAAACAGGCGCTGGAGAAACAAGCGATGTTCTCTGGGTTTTAGTAACTCTGAATGAGATTAACTCCCGCGGACGCGTGGTAACTAATCTTTTCTTAATTACTGCAAGCAGAGTTAGGATAATTTATCTAATTATTTACTTTTACTGTCATCTCAGCAAGTTTATGTGCTTTAGTTTTCTCCTACACATTTCTCCTCTCGTTCCTGGGCCAACAAATTATCTTAGTTATATTTTGGAGGCGATTTTCCAGGAGATTTAAATGTTCCGGAAAACCGATATGGTTGTTCATTAGTGATTGCTGATTACTTTATCTGCTACGTGAATATAGGGTGTTTGGGGTATGCTTGTATTTTGATTGGTAATTATGGGCAGTGCAATGGATATAACATTTGATGTCCCTTTAATCTAACAAAAAATGTGGAAACAGGCCTGTATGAGTGAGTCTGTATGTGTGAACATACTAAATTTGGTATAATTTGGGCATTTTCCAAGGATGCAACACTCACATTTTGAACAAAATCATCCCTCGGAATTTCTCTTTATTGTACAGAATGTGTGGAAAAATTGGATTTTATCAAAAATGGCTAAATAGTTTGATTAAAATTCAACATAAGACTTTTTTGTGATAAAATGTAAATATTGAATTTTCTTTAAAAAGCCTGAACGGCATTCTTCATCCTAATTTATTTTTGTAGAATTGATTAACCGAAAGAGAGAGACAGAATCTTAGCAAACAAAAATGTAGATGTCCACAAAGTACACGATTAATGTCAAATAAACCTTTTTGAGGCATTAACCATTTCCCAGATAATTTTTTATGAGTTTGAACTTTCAAGTACACTCTTCAGGCAGTAAGTTGATATTCTTTTTTCATCTGGTTACCCAAAGCGCATGGAACTTCAAGCGACCACATAGTGATCCCCATCGGGGTGGCAAATGGGTCTTCGATAAAGGTTTCCACGTTTGACTGTCAGCTGTCATTTACTTAAACTCTCTTATCCTATCCTCTTAGGTGCCTTCCTCTTACTTCGGTAATACAATTTTCAATATATTGTCATCTAGTGGCCGGCGTATTTGTAGAAGTTCGAGAAAGGTCCGTGTTATAGAAGGGTCAGTTTTTAATTTAAGCGTGTGTCAGTTGCATATGTACGGTCGCGTCGAAAGAAAAATAGCGAAGCAGTTAATGAGTACTGTAAAGTCAGCTGTATGAGAGATCGCGAAACTTAAAGACCGAAAGGAGTGAGTCAAGGTTATGGGAAGAAAGCAGTTGTGAGTTGTAATATCACAAAAGAACTGTACATTGTGTAGAAGAAAATAAAATTGGAAAAGTAATTGAGAGCCAAGAGCCAAGAGCCAAATCAGGTCGCTCGGGTTTACCCGAGCGGGATATATGCCCACGGTACCTATCCATTTAGTATGGATTTACCCGTGAGGTATGAAAGATGTAGTCATTATACAAGCTATTTTTGTCAGTGTCAGCCAATGGTGATGATTGGTTACTCTCTCTTGCTATAGACTAGGGATATGAGTGCCAGTTAGAATGTCTACCCATCCTGGGGCACCCATGCCCCTCTGCTCACTTAGCAAAGGTCAGCTTGTCTAACCAGCAAGTCAAGCAGTGTCAATTTAGCGAGAAACCGAATGCATTGGAATGTTTGGTGAAATGAGGAAGCAGCGAAGCTAATTAGCCCAAGACATCCTTGGGTAAACGATAGCTTTTGCGCCTCCTGGGAAGATGGGGATCATATTGTCCCAGGGTATTCACCAGCTGGTTAGGGTGTGGTGTAAGTTTCGCATACATAGAGCGGGCTCTATCTCGCACAACATCCACAATATATGGAATGCCAGAATGAGTATGGAGAATATGGGAAGAAAATCTACGGTCAGTATCGTAGATCATCCTAAGGGCCCTGTTCTGCACGACTTGCAGTCTGCGGATGGTGGTTTGAGCCACGAATCCCCATGCCTCGCATCCATACAGAATCAGGGGAGGGATGATCGCACGATAAATGCGTAGTTTAAGTCGTGTAGGCATAGTTGACCTAAAGATGGGATAGAGCTTTCCCAGAGCTCCGTGACCTTGGGCAGCTTTAGCTGTGACATGTTTGGTGAAGGTAAGTCCTCGGTCTAGTTGTACACCAAGGTACTTGGCTGTGTTGACCCAAGGGATTCTCCTCTGACCAAGTGTCAGGTCCCTTTCTGGTCTCCAGGAATGAATTTTGCCTAACACAAAAGCAGAGCTTTTCTGTGGACTGATTCCCATTCTCCACTTTTCACTCCAACTCTCAATGGCATCTAGGTGTCTTTGCAATGGGGGAAGGCAGTAGCGTAGATTTTTGTTACGGGCCAGTATGAGGACGTCATCGGCATATTGGCACGTAACAGTGCTGGGTTCAACGGGGAAGTCAGACATGTATGCGGCAAAGAGCAGTGGCGATAGAACACTACCTTCCGGTACTCCGGCCGCTATTGGTCTGATAGTTGATAACCTGCCCTCCACTCGCACCCTGAAAGTGCGGTCACGAAGGAAGCTGGCTATGAGGGTCAGGTAGGGGGAGGGGAGATTTGCATCTCTAAGTTTGTACAGTAGGCCCTGGTGCCATGTTGTTGCAAAGGCCTTATCCACATCCAGAAGTACTGCGACAGTTTTGAAGTTTTCCTGGAAACCCAGGGCAGCCCTCTCAACAAGACGCAGGAGCTGTAAGGTAGTGGAATGGCCTTGACGGAATCCGAACTGATGATCCGGAATGAGCCTTCTTTCCTCAAATAGAGGAGTTAGACGGGACAGTAGAAGTTTTTCAAAAATTTTTGAAATTATAGGGAGTAGACTTATAGAACGGTAACTTGATGGAAACTTGGGATCCTTGCCTGGTTTCAATATGCAAATCATCCTCGCTTCCTTCCAAGCAGTAGGGAAGTGTCGGAGATACAGGCAAGCATTGTAAATTCTCGTCAAGTGGATAATGGCTTTGCGAGGCAGGTGTTGTAACATATGTGTCGTAACACCATCATATCCAGGGGATTTGTTGGGTTTGAGACACCAAATTTGCGAGGAAACTTGCCTTGGTGTGACAATTGGTATGCGAGTCGCCTCGTGAGGTGGTGGAGGATCCTCATAGAGGTAATCCACCGTTGCCTCAACTAGTTCTGAAAAGTCCTCATCTTCTATGTCCTCTCGGGGCTCAAATTGGGACTCTAAATAGTCCGCGAAGTCAGTGGCTTTCTCTTGCGGTTCGAAAGATAATCTCCCGCGAGTGCCATGTATAGGATGCTGATATAGCGTTTTGTCCCTTCTCAGGGATTTAATTATCCGCCAGGGCTTCTTTTCAGAGAGGTTTACGTTCCTCATGGTGTTTTCCCAGGCCTCTTTGCGATGTGCACGTAAGAGGCGTCTAGCCAGGGTCTTAAATCGCAGATAAATTGCCTGCAATCTGGGATGGCGGAAACGCTGCCAAAGCTTCCGAACTGTTGACTTAGCTCTTAGCAACAGTCGGAGTTCATTTGGGATGGTTGTGGGGTTAGGAGTATTGCAAGGAATGCGGTAAGTGTGCCCTCGTATCACATTTGATATTTGTCGGGAGAATGCATTCGCCGCTAATTCTAACGACTCGATAGAATTTATATGCGGTCTGGGATCCACTGATTGGTTCAGTTCAAGGACGGCTGCATCCCAGTCTACCTCATACGACCAATCAGGAGTTACCAATGCTGACATATTAACATTGGTGTCGATTAACACAGGATCGTGGTCAGAATCCAGTTCATTGACTGTCGTCAGGTCTATATGGAATCTAAAGTTTTTAGTGACCATAATATCCAGCACGTTCGGTCTCCCTCGGGCAGGATGAAAAGTGGGCTCTCTCGGTCCATGAGCTATGAGGCTTGGGTTACCGCTTATAAGGCGAAATAGTCCTCGCCCCTTCGCATTGGTGACACGACTATGCCAGTTGGCATGTTTTGCATTTAGGTCACCTGCAATGCAGACCACAGGGTGGAGGTTTAATAAAGCCGTGTAATCTGCTTCATAGAAGCGGTGATCAGGGGGGTCATACGCCACTATCAGCAATGTATCTAGACCACCTAAAGATAGCCTAATAGCACAGGCTTCTACATGCTGAAGTGGTGGAAGAGGGAAAGGCTTATGTGTAATATGGTTCTTAACAAAGATGGCTGTACCTCCCCCTTGTCGGCCAACCCTATCAGACCGATGGGTGACGTAATTAGGGAGGGAGAAGTTGGTGGCAGCATCCAAGTGAGTTTCACAGACCATCAGAATGTCGATTCCGAAATACTGTACAAAATTAGAAATATTTGGGTAATGACTCCGTAGTCCGTTTGCGTTCCAAATCGCAGCTCTAAATGCTCTCCGGACATGTCTTCCAGCCATTATTGAGCGGAGTTGGGGTAGAGCTGTTCCAATGTCTGAAGCAAGATGGAATGCTTCTGCATGGGGGTCAGGTTTGGGTTGTTCAACTGCATCTTACTATTTCTAAGAGCAGGTAACGCCTTGTTTATTAAATCCCCAAACCATGAGGATAAAGAGCTAAATTCCTCCAGGTCTCTTTGCGAAATAGTCGCTAGTGTGGAGGAGGGTGTTGCCGTGTTAGGCATTGGTGGAATAGGGGTAGGGGGTATATCCCTAACCTCGGATATAGGCTCTGCCTCTACAGGTGCGACTGTAGTTATTACAGGAGCTTGTAGCTCCGAAGTTACATTGGGGGCAGAAGATTTGCTCTGCCTAGGTTTTCTGTTCCTCCTCTTCCTGCGTGGTTTTGGTGCAGGGGGTTTAGGCACTATTGCCTTTTCTATAGGACCTGGAGGTGGTGGCACAGAATTTGATGGGGAATCGCTCTTTGGTGTAGCAGCCTCTTGTTCCACTCGACGCAGAGTGGACTCTGCCTTATTTGAGGCATTGGAAAAGGACACACCTGGGCGAACCACTTGATCATCTGGGCGGTTCTTGCGGCGGCTCTCTATGATCTTTTTCCTTGTGGAGCATCCTTTGTACACACTTACGTGTGTACCATCACAATTAGCGCACTTGCACTCTTCCCTAGGTTTAGGGCAGTTCTCTAGCAAGTGGTTCCCTGCACACCGCAGACATGTAAGCTTTCGCTCACACATCATGCTGGAGTGATTGTACCCCATGCATCGGTAACATTGCACAGGTCCCTCTCTGCCATAATACCTTTCCACTTTGACTACAGTGAAAATTAGTTTCCTTACTGTGTCAATTGGTTGTACTTCTTGGTTAAGTACTTTGTCAAGTACTACCAAGAATAGTGGCATAGGAACTTTGTTAATACCCCCCGCGGTATTAACGGTTCTCTTCAACTGTGCCACTGAATTGACAGTTATGCCATGTTCTTCTTTAAGTGCAGTTTTGATTTCATCAGGGGTGCACTCTGAGTCTAAGCCTCTGATGACTCGACGCTCAATGTATGGACGTTGTGGTGAGTACGAGTAGAACGTTATGTTCATTTCTCGTAACACCAACTTAGCGGTTTCTAAATCACCCAAACTGTGGGTGAGGATATGGACGCTCTTAGGCTTCCTTTTTGCCTCAAAAGTATACTTGAGGTGTTTGGCCAATGTACGCATTACCCTAACATGGTTAGGGAATACGTCCGCAATGATTGGCGGAATTCTTGGCCCCTTCTTGGCTTGGGATGATGCAACATTCTGAGGATGTTGAATCATGGATGATTCAACATCCTGTGCATGTTGCATCATATTTGGTGATGGCGTCTGTTTTCCCCGTTTACGGTTTTCCACAACCGTAAACTCCCCCAACTCCATATCGGACTCGGAGTCAGATTCAGGTAAGGGATTGTTTGAACCCAGGCTCTCTAGTTCTGCCATGGGTATGTGGCGTGGAGTAGAGCACTTACGCTTTTGCGTATCGGTCTTGGAGCGCTTCCTATTTGGCTCCACTGCTTCAGGTGATAAAGATCTATATGAGGATGATGTCGAAGGTAATTGTCCATCATCGGCAGTAAGCGCGGTTGCCCTCCGGCTGCTCACAGAGGACCGCACCTCCTCTAAGGCGGCGCCTTTGCGAGCCATTTCGGCTCGAGGTTTCAGGCACAAAGCCGTCAACCCTTGGCTAGGATCTTGTGAGCCCGCTGTCACGTAAGTCGTCAGTCTGAAAGTCTGTCAAGGAAAGAAAGAATAAAGCAAAAGAGTAGGAAGAAAAGGGAAATACCTGAGTAGCTTTCTATGCCACTCCGGGAAGCTAGCCTGTGGTGAGTTCCAAAGCTTGCTTGCCAAGCCCCTTTAGGAACTACACCAAATTGTACTGTGACTAATATAATGTATTAGTCCGTAGATTGAAGCGTGCAATCCACCGACGCACACCACAACACTCCACCAAGTCGGCACGGGATCTCCCGCTTCGGCGAGTCAGCTTTCTGGATACCGTCTTTCCACCAGTGAGAAGCAAATCACGTCCGCTCTGGTCGAACGACGACGCGAGAATGAATGGCGAAAGTAATTGGATTCGACATTATCCGTTTTGTCACAATTCTTGTGCTCTGTGGTCTGAGATCTATAAGTTCCGCATTCTGATCCAATGGGCCAAGCAATCTGACTGGGTTTTCTCGTGGTTTCCCTCAGCTGCCAAGGGAAATATTGGATTAAATATCTAATACCAGGACTCAAATATACACCTTAAGTCTAAAACAATAGTAGAAAAGAAAAAATAGATGGTGGTAGTGAATACTGTGCCATCTATCCAAGATAATGAAAGCAGATGGCACCTTAATGCCATTTGCCCGTCACGCGGAGGTACAGCTGTCCTGCACTGGTCCCTCTGTAGACTCGTGACGTATGATATAGGGATGAGACCTTAGTCTAGTCTAGAGGGCTAATTGTGCCCCACACACCATTCTAAGAGTATTTCTTAACAGATCTGTCGTGATATGACTACATAGTTGAAGCGACGTAAACGGAATAGAAAGGGTAAACAATTCGCACCAGAGGGCCGGCTTCAACTCCATTTCTGTGACATCCAGTTGTAATTTCTGCTCTTTACGGGCTATCAGTACACAATAGGCATCTGACACTGTACCAGCATCATTTCCCGGTGTATATAATCACTCAATTGCATGTAAATTTCCCTTTTCTACATTTAGATATTTTATTGTTTCACTGAAGTGACAAACCACATTGCATTGTTTCGAAATATGTTCTTATTTTTATAACATTTACTTTATTACACACGAACAAATACTACTTTATGAGATGAAAAATATTGTTCTGTAGTGTATATACAATTAATGTTTTTATTCAATAAAAAAAAACAAACCTGAACAACTGTTAATACATGAACTGGAAATTGTCCATACCAGTACTGAAATGAATTATATTACGACTAAATAAATGAGCTATTGATTTATTAAACACTTTTGGGCCTTTTAACTCTTCTGTAATGTTAACTGGTGTTGTAAAGGTGACCTTTAACCCCAGCTGCTTTAAACGCTCTTTAAATTAAGTATCAGCAAAAGGTCTGAATCTATAAATTCTGAATATGCACTAATTAAAGTATTTAAAACATTCTGATGTGTTACATGTTAATACAGATAAACATTTTCAGAAATAGGTTTATTATACATTTTTGTAGGTTTAAGGGAGCTAGTTGAAAAAAAAAAAACGAATAACAATTTCCCATTTGAGAAAAGTAGGACTATTTTAGTGCAAATCGCTAACAACGAATACCTCGGAAATGGTGAGCTCCGAAAATAAACGACGTAAATTGTGTGCTTTAACCAGATAGCCTCGTTTCAGCCTTAGATAAAGGTACTTACACTGGTCAAAGTATTAACTATTCAGTAAGGTCCTCAATAATATTACTTTCTCTGCTGGTAAGTAGGGGAAGTATTGTATTCCACCCAAAAATTCGATGTCGAGATTTCACGGGAGATATATGTTTTGAGACCCCCTGAATCCAAAAAAAGCATTTTTAGAAAAAGATCCGTGTGTGTCTGTGTGTCTGTCAGTCTGTGTGTCAGTCTGTCACTCTGTGGACAGCATAGGTCAAAAACGAAAAGTCGGCTAAAAACCAAAGTTAGTATTTAAATTTAATGTCTTTCAAGGATGTGAAACGAACATTTTGAAGAAAATAGCCCCACTCTAAACTACCCTTTACAAGGAAAATTTTTCCAAAATTTTGATTTTCTTAAAAATGGCTCTAACGATTTTTAATAAAATGTTATATGTTTGAGATATTTTTATGACAAATGAAATGTATATCTTGAATTTTATGGCTATAGCCTCTGTAGTCGTATTTACTCTGGACGACTTTTGCATAACTGGTAAACCGTTAGAGATAGACCAAATCATACTACACAAAAAATGTATACCTTGCTAAAATACACAATTTATGTCTCCATAAATTTTCTTGTAGGGTGAACCATTTCGGTGATATTCCTTGTTATGTGTGTGAGCTTCGGAAAACTTAGAACTTTCGTGAAATGGATCATCGTTGTTCATTTTTTTATATGTTAAGTGTGCAAAGACAACAGAATCTCAAACATTTGACTATCGCCCAAAGCCTACTGTATTCTAACATTCCCCTTGCACTTAGAAGGAAATAAGCAATAATTTGTACAAATGTTTATCTTAACTAACACGAAGATGATATAGGAATAAGAGTTTGTAAGAATGGTTAGTACAAGAGTAGAGAAAGTCATGTGAGTGCAACACATCAGATTTTTTTCCTTTATTTACCAAATCGTACAAAGTTTATTTTCCAATATGAAGATATGTTATTACACACCTGAAGCTATACACTGAAACAATATAAACCACAAGTAACACAAAATATACACAGACTAATAACTTCAATAATTTAACAGAGAATAGAAACACATTATTAACACAGCATTACTTAATGGTTTTAGTACAGAATTTATACATAAAAAGATAGAGAAATTTGAACATCAAAAGTCCGTAAATGAAGCTTCCACACTCAAAAAATCAATGACTGCAAATTTAAAAAGTTTAGTTACCACCCTTAGGCTAATAAGAAATTTTAAAAAATTTAAAGAACGTGGCATAATTTTGGCTCCTCAAAATAAATATAATATAAAAAATTGCTTAACGTTTCTAAAAAGGACAAAATTACAAATTGCAAGAAGTCTGGGAATTTATCAAGCTGACTGTGTAGACTGCAATAATGTTTACATTGGAAAGACAAAACGTCATCTGGAAACCAGAATAAAATAACATTTTACTAACATCAAATTAGAGTTAGAGAAATCAGTTGTGGCAAATCATTTCTGGTCATTTAATCATGAAATAAATCCAAAGGTTAAAGCAATTAAACCGACTAATGGAATTGATGGATTGGGAAAAAATATTAATTTTGAAAAATAGGGACCATGTTATGAATTTTGAAATACCTTCTATCGATTCTGCTACTAAATTCGTTTTGAGAACAGGGGTGGGTAATGACGTCATGACATGGTGACATAAACGTGACGTCAGCGTGACGTCAGCGCTAGGTTGTAACGGTGGCCAAGGTCACGTTAACTTGAAAATGGCACAGAGGTGTGTTGAAACGTACGTTGGTGGTGTATTGAGTTTAACTCAATTTTATTGAAATTAAGTTAATGGATGGAGGTAAGACATAAACTCCTTTTTTAGAAACTTTCCAATGAAAGAAGAGTTTTTCAAGAAATATTCCAGGATAGCTAACAGCTGACAGCCGTGTCCATGAAGCTCGTGAAATACGCAGCTATAACTCTGCGTTGTTTCTATCTACATTATGTAACTACATTCGGGCCTTGCAGTATGGCCGTTATAGAAACGGTTTAGCCTATTTCTGGCTTTACTGTACCTTCCCCCGCGGACATGTTTTGGTTTATGAGTTATCGATTCCGCAGGACAGAGCGCTTTGAAGTGCAGAACAGTCCCTCCAGGCTTGGCGAGATTGAAGGTCAAATGTTCACCATAAAGGATACATTTGCCTCGAAATAGCTCTGACATTTAAAAACCCTTTGTAAAAAATCTCGATATTAGCTTTTATATCTCTATTATTAGAAACCTGTTCTAGGATTTCTGGGCGTCCCTAGAGTGATTTTGTGGCAATAAATGTATTTTAACTAAAATGAACGTTAAGGTCCCAATTTCCAGGGCACAAACAAACATACTATCTCCTGGTCATTCTTTTGTTTTGTACAAATTTTTACCAGGTCATGCTTTAGTTTACTCATGTCGCCAACTGTATCCCACAAATTCCTGAGAAACAAAGTAGAGGATGTATTGTATTCCACCCAAAAATTCGATGTCGAGATTTCACTGGAAATATGTTTTAACGCACCCTGAATCCAAAAAAACAATCATTTTTTTAGAAAAAGGTCCGCGCGCGCGCGTGTGTGTCTTTCAGTCTGTGGCAGCATAACTCAAAAACAAAAATTCACCTACAAACGAAAGTTCGTATTTAAGTTTAAAGTCTTTTAAGGATGCAACATGAAGATTTTGAAGCAATTTGCTCCACCCTAAAGTACCTTTTAACATGGAAAAGTTTTCGAAAATTTTGATTTCCTTGAAAATGGCTAACGATTTTGATTAAAATGTTTTGAGATATTTTTATGCCAAATGAAATGTATATCTAGAATTTTCTGGCTATACCCCTGGTAGTCATATTCACTCTGGACAACTTTTCCATAACTGGTAAACCGTAAAAGATAAACCAAATCTTACTATGCAAACAATGTAGATCCTGCTAAAATACACAATTTATGTCTAAATGAATTTCTTATAGAGTGAACCATTTCGGTGATATGCCTTGTTATTTGTGTGAGTTTTGGAGAACTTATACTTCCGTCAAATGGAACATGGTTGTTCACTTTTTGTATGTTAACCGTGTAAAGAGAACTGCATTTGGAAGCTTTAAAAGATTTGAATATCGCCTACAAAGAAATAAACAATAAGATAATTTGTGCAAATGTTTATCTCAACTAATACGATGAAGATATAGGAATAAGAGTTTGTAAGAATGGTTAGTACAAGAGTAGAGAAAGAGGTCCCGAGTTTGAATCTCGGTTAGGGTAAGCACAAGTTTTCCCAAGGTTTTCACTTATCCCTAGGAGTCGAAAGTCGGGTAATTTTAATCTCTATGGAGCTCGGACTCTTTTGACAGCATTCCTCACAGTTTATTGATTCATCGTCCTATAATTATAGTTGTCGACGGGCCCGTAAACCCCACTACTCACTCACTCACTCGTCCTATAATTATGACATAATACGTTGGAGGACGTTAATATAGAATAAAAAGCGAACCCAGTAACGACTATACAGCTACCCGACCGTTTAAGACGCAAAAACAATACGAAAAACAATACCTGCTGCGCAGAAATATATTAAGAAGAATTTGACTGTGATGATGGTGAATCTTTATCGCCATATAAGCTAATAACTCAGCCTGGATATGCTATAATCCAAAGTTTGCTTGCTCTTTGACAGGTTATTGACCCAAAGCACCGGCTTTAAGTCTTACAAAAGGAAGGATGAAGAAGAAAACGGAGAACAATTAACTAATAGAAAGTCGATGAACATTGCCAACTTTAGTTGATTGTACATACCATATTTTTTAACAATAAGGCTTTAATATAAGAATTCGAAGTTCTCGTCGTAAAAGGAAACACGAAAGCTTTATCTGCAGATTTATTTCTTTTACTTCATACATCACTAATTCGAAAACAGGTTTAAGCGCTTTAGGTGATACCTCTAGGGCCAAATATGCATCTTATCATTTGTATTAATGTGTTTATTTGATGTATTAATCTATTTTATGCTTGACCATAGCGATCCTTTATGGACCTTCTTAAGTTCAAACCTTCATTAAAGGACTGGTCTTCATCCAACCGCATAATTCAATGTTCATTAAAGCACAGGTGTTCCACCAGTCACAGAATTCCCATTCAGCAATTGCAAAGCGCAATGTCGATTAATTCTCGAAATGCAACTAGCGGGAATATGTCGGACACAAAACACACAAATTAACCTCAATACAGCATCGGATTCCAAGAATATTGCACTAAGCACAGTTCCGCATATTAATTTCACTAATTGTACAAAAAATGACTTATACATGAAGTTAAGTTTCGTCCGGAAACCTATATATTCAATTTGCTTTCTATTTTTCAATGTCACGTAGCATTCCAAGGTTATCATTTTCATCATGCAGCTGTGATGTGCTAGAAACGATTCGATCGTTTAGCGCCTGCGCAGAACTCTAAATATAAGCTGATGCAATATGTAGGTCATTGTCCCTGGTGAATGCGCAACATTTTATAATAGTTCAACTATAAAATTAGGTATATGTTCGAGCATATATTGTCGTATGAAATTTAACTATAATGGTAATTAAAACGCTCGTGTGAAAATTACTCGCGTTGCAGCTTCAACAATGCCTAAAATACACGTTAAAGATGATCGTCTATATCTTATTTTTCTTGATAATATGCATTAAAACAAAAACTTTCTCTCGTAACTGATAGTTATTACTATATTACAACCATTACAATTTGTAATACATATTGGAAGCACATTTTCTCTATTATTAGAAGTATTGTTTTCCACAACTTTGTCTGTAACTGAGCTGTCTCCCCTAACTATTAAAACAGTAATGTTCTTGTTACCCTCCACACTTTCTTCTGTTTATCCTTTGCAACAGTATTGGACTGCTTTCAGTTTTTTTCCTGATGAACCGTGAAAATCAGTTTTACTCGTTTTACTTTAAATTCACATATGAAAACAACATCCAAAACTGTAGATTATAACGATGAAGTTTGCTAATGTATAGTGTCTTTTTCTTCCCAAAGCCCACATTATTCTTTATTTAATCATGTTGTTTTCGCGATAAATAAATTTCATTAAATTATTTAAAATAAATATACAAATATACATATATATTATATACAATATTATAGACAAGTTACCAAACTAGGATTAGTAGCTTGCGACTCTAGAGTTTCTTGTTGTATCTAGTAGTCTAAATAATGCCTATTTTGAATTACTGCTTTTAAGAAGTTAAAGCATTTTGGTTAGTCCGAAGGGGATGAACGTTCTTTTCTTAGGGACGCCGTAGCTATGATATGATATAGGTAATAATATTAACACTTATTCTTCCAATCCATTGATCTTATATCGTGTTTAACATTTATAATTAGAAGGAGCTAGACCTATAACTAATACAACTATAGCCGAAGTTTCTCTGACGAATTTTGATTGTAAATGAACAATAATTAATACTAATGCGCAGAATGACCAAGTGAGATGGTTTCGCTATAACTTATGAGACTCACATTTGGTAGATCCAGTGTTCAATTCCCATGTCATCCCTCAGACCTTAGATCTCTTTCTCTGGTTGATGGAAGGCAATACTTCCTATACTTACGTAGTAGAGAAAGTAAAACGTGACTAAAAATATTCTTGGAGTGCTCTTCAAACCCTATGACTGGAAAATCATAATTATTAACCCAAACAAATGCCAACTCATCCATTTTTCAAAACGACATCACACTGTATAAATGGACCTAACGGTCGCTGGTAAAATATTGCACTGCCGCCAGCAAGTCAAGTACAGTGCGTTCATAGAGCGGCCGGGCCGTGCCGTGGCAATACCAGACCGAGGGAGAACTGGCGCGCTCTCCAACAGTTACACGTAAATGACCTGCAAGTCTTGGAGGTACTGCACTATCTTACATTAGGCTTACCTGCATCACAATAGATGTTGAAACTGATGAGCTTCAACACGAATATATTCCTTATATCTCCGAAAACAATTGTGGTTTACCAAAAATCCCCATGTTCTTCACGAAGTTCTTCACCAAGCTGTAAAATTTGGGATAGTATGTGCAGCGAGTGTGCATAGAATTATTGGTTCCATATTTTACAATAAAACAGTTGACTCACACGATTACGTAAATTCTATTTTACAGTTTTTTTCTGAAACTAGCAAGAAATGAAGCATTATCTGGCTGGTTTAAGCAGGATTCAGCTATAGCGCACACTGCTGCGAATTCTATACATGAATTGGGAAGTGTACATGGCGACAGAATAATTAGTCTAGAATTGTGGCTACCTCGTTCTCCTGTCCTATCTTCATGTGATTTTTATTTATGGGGAACGTTAAAGAATAAACTGTAAGCATCAAATTCACACACCTTACAACAACTGAACGACAAAATCAATCAGGCAGTCAGTCAACGAAAACTACTGTGAGTAAATCAGGGAAGACCGAAGGAATGTGTTCGCGTGGAGAGTCATTAATTTCAACATCTGTTGTGATGCAGGTAAGCTTAATGTTGGTACAGTAGTTAGTGTTCCATACCCATGACTTGCAGGTCGTTTACCTACCTGTAACTCTGGCGGAAGGCGCGCAGGGCGGTCCGGCTGATCTAGGTGTTACCATAAACAGCACAGTGTGCTGGTCCATCCACCTAAGAAATACCGCCAACAAAGGCAGGCAGCGATTAAAATTATGTGCCCCATCTTCCTCAGCAAACAGATGAACTTAAATTCACAACTTACTCTGTACAAATCCTTCATTCTTTTGATGATCCTGTACACTTGAGTGTCCCAGGACAATGTCTCCACCATGGCCATTAAACAAATCCAAACCAACCAAAACCTTTCCCTCTGTAAAACCCTCTCTGCTCCCTTTCGCAGCTCCAGCCGTATGCTACACAAAGAAACTAACCTACCAACTACCCAAGAGACAGTGTTAAGAAGAGTCTCCTCCATATGGGCACGCTTCTAGTAGCACCAGATCCCCGCAATATCCACTACTGGAAAAGGCGAGCCGAAATACGCAAACATACGAGAATCAACATTTTATAGAATAGTCACTGCTCGCCAACTCTGCGCGCCCATCCACCCTGGCCCTAGGCCACAATAAACTACGGCAGAGGCCGCCGCCACTGGCAACCTGGGACACCACAAGTTGCATGCTGCCGCAGAGCAAAGTGTACAAAGTGCAAAATAGTGTAACTAGTGCAGCGTGCGTGTGTTGGGGGGGGGCGCTTGTGTGGGAGTACGGCGTATGCCCAAATGCGAGTGTGTGCACATATGTAATAGTAAAAGAAGAAACTCAATTTCTTAATTCCTACACAAGTCTGATCTCAGTAACCTAAAGGTGGCTACCATATGAGTTTTATATAAACTAAAAGGACTATACAAAAAATAGATAATTGCAAAGCTATGAAAATTGAGCCCATGTACCGGCACCAGGATACGTAAATCGAGTAGCAAACTCGACAAAGCGACGGCCGAACCGTAGCCGAGTGGTTAGACCACTACCTTCTCGCCAAAGTGGCCCGGGTTCGATCCCAGGCAACCGCATGTGGGATTTTTAGTAGACGAAGCGGCGCTGGGACGGGTTTCCTCCAGGTTCTCCGGTTTCCCCCGCCATCTCATTCCCCCGATGCTCCATCTTCATTCCATGTATCATCAGTGTCATCGCCTGAAGTGCCGTTTGTAATAAAAACGGACGTTAAACACTATAGTAACACTGTAACACAAACCCTGATTTAAAGCTGTTTCTCTTGTGGTAACCTTTTTTTTCTCTCAGTGTTTTATCTGCTATTCACTTTAATAAAACACTGAGCATCTGTGCCTCACAGAGGCGAGTCTAAGATGTGAGGTGCTGATTGGAAGGAAGGTAAATTAATTCCCGTGCACGTACCAGAGCTTATTGCAAAGAGAAATTTAAATCTGAATTGCGTTGTGTGAGGAACGCTAGACATACCATTAGCAGCAACTCAAGACGCCCCTTATGTGGCACACAGAGTGTGTATTGTTCATAAGGGAGTGCTCATCTCACCCACTCTTTTGCCTTTCCTTTTTGCCTGTTCTTTTTTCTTTTATTTGATTGTCCTCTTTTATTCTTCCTACCACACTTTTCTTTTCAAAGGTTCAGGAATTTATCGTTGTGCAGTTGCTTTTGGCTCTATACAATCCAGTACTATTCATAGAAAATATAAACGCACCTTTCATTCATCTTAAGGGTAACTTAAGTATAGGAATATTACCACGATTTCACCAGAAGTGCGTATTTTGTGTCACTCTGAATAAAAAAGAGACAGAAATAAAAACCGCCCACAAACTATCCTTTCCATTTAAATTTTTTCAATATTTTTGTTATCTGTAAAAAGCCCTTAACTATGTTTATTAAAATACCACATTTTAAAGACATTTTAATTATACTTCAGATTTAAATTTTGATTTATCTGAGAGTACATATAATCTTAAGCCCTCTTAATTCTGAACGAGTATTGTATAACTGCTAAAAGATTGACGAACATTTACTGATCAGAAAACGTATTATGACAAATGACAATGTGACAAATCCTGTTTCTTATACTATATATAAAAGAGTTGGCTTCACCGATACTCACTAAACATTTTCTCAGCACTCAACTCGGAAAGGGCTCCAACACTTAAAATCTAACCAACTAAACTAAACCCGTCTCCAACCCTAACCCCAAACCCAATCCACTCTGTCACTGCTGTGTTGCTTTTATAAGGTAGAAGACGTTGCTGCAATTTCTCTGGAAAATAAGCCTTTCGTAGATGAATTTTTCGTAAACAAGTAGGCAGTCGAAAGTTTCTCGAACACTAAAATCGGTCTTTGTTCCGGCCCGACTATTGTTATCCTTGTCTATCGCCCGCGCGTTGCCTAGTAACCTCGTGGTGTGAGGTAGCTTGAACTTGAGATCTCTGACGAGCAGCCGGCAGCTGGTGTCACAGTATACTTCGTTAAAGCGCGCGCACACACACACACACACACACACACACACACACACACACACACACACACACAGAGGGTGGCAGGTACTGCTTAACGCTTTTGACGATAAATATGTCAGAAACAGTATTTCTAACTAATGTTCATCAGAGACACTTTAGGAATTATGAATTTAAAAACATTGTATAACTTAGCTGAAATCAATTATTTTCCACAGTTGAAATTGAAAAAGTTTAAAAATTCAGTTACATCCAAATAAAAAGTAGTTTTCTGTTAAACCAATAAAAATTAAGAGACGTATTTTCAACATTTGATTTATATTTGTATACTAAGCTCAAATTTAACTTTTGGAAGCAGTACGATACACTTTCATATCTAAGGAAGATTTTATATTACCATATAAAACGTGCTTGGTTCTGACAGGAAAGATCTACTTAAATAATCCAAACCCTCTAATGCAAAGAGTTGTCATTTGGCAGAAAATATGTTCAGTCAACGCTTGTGTTATTTCCATATTATATTGGCACTTAACAATAAAATAAAGGTGATGGTTGTTAATTATGTCATAAACACATCTATATCAGTGTCATTATAGCTTCTTCTATTTCCTTTTCTTTTTCAAAAATCAAAATCTATGCAATTGTAGTCTAATGTAACCCGGTGATCACCCACGCTTATCACCACACTGTTTACCTGGGCCCTGCCCATCCTTTTCTACAGCCACATATATTGAAGTCGCTGGGATTAAACACATGACGTTCTGCTGCGACAGGCATACTAAACCGATTCAGAAATTGGAAGAAATTGGGATATGGAGCAAAATAGTTCACGCAATATAGGTTTAATCAGGGTTTGATATAGCTTGATAGAAGTATATATGCAGTATATATTTTAGGATCTGAGCATATGATTAAAAATTCTGATGCGTTGCAATCACATGACTTTCTCTACTCTTGTACACATTATTTTTACAAACTTATTCCTATACCTTCTTCATGTTAGTTGAGATAAACGTTTACAGAAATTATTTCCTTGTAGGTGCAAGAATAATGTGGGACTACAGTAGGCTTTGAGTGATAGTCAAATCTTTTAAAACTTTCAAATTCCGTTCTCTTTGCACGACTAACATTTAAAAAAAGTGAATAGCGATGTTCCATTTGACGAAAGTTTGTTTTCCAAAACTCAAACAAATAACAAGGAATATGTCCGAAATGGTTCACTCTAAAAAAAAATATTTGGACATAAATTCTGTGTTTTAGCAAGATTTACACTTTTTTGTATACTAAGATTGTGTATTTCTTACGGTTTACCAGTTGTGTAAAAGTTGTCTAGAGTAAACAAGATTACATGGGCGACAGCCATAAAATTCAACATATACATTTCATTTGTCATAAAAAATATCTTAAACATGTGGCATTTTAATCAAAATCTTTAGAGCCATTTTGGAGAAGATCAAAATTTTCCAATTAAAGATTAGTTTAGGGCGGAGGAACTTTCTGCAAAATCTTCGTGTCGCATCCTTGAAAGGCATTAAACTTAAATACCACCTTTGGTTTTTTATGTTGTACACAGATTGACACACACACACGCACACACACACACACACACACACACACACACACACACACACACACACACACACACACACACACACGTACACGGATCTTTTTGGATTTAACGGGCCTCAAGACATATATTTCCGGTGAGAATTTGACATGGAATATTTGGGTTTAATACAATACTTCATAGTAGAGGAAGTAATAAAAAAACAACAGCGTTATCCACATTCACCCAAGAGGAAAGACTTTTTGCCACTTTGTTCTCAGGCCAGAGTTGCTAGTTTTGACGAAAACTACCATGGGCGCCTTTTTTAGTTTTTTTTTTTTTTTTCAAGTGCTTTTCTCCAACTTATTAGTACCCTGTTTAAAATGAAAACATCGCACTAAAAGAGGACGTGGTGTATGTTTAAAAAGTCCTTCAGATTTTAAATTCAGCAAACTTTGCCTTTTGCTCTCCAAGGTTGAATGACTGTGTGAGAGACATACCATCATCGATTTCGTGAACGCAATTCTGTATTCGAGTGGCATAAATCTTGGTGGAAGTTTCCACCACATTCTAAGTTTATCGTCAGACTTCCTTCCATCCAAGAAGACAAATAAAACTGCTGAAACTGACACGGAGCAATTCTGCTGAGAAGGCCGAATTTTTTACCCTGCTATCAGAAAGAGAGTAGGACGGAAAATCTCCGCCTCGGTATCTAGCGTTGTAAGACGAGCTCCAATGTTGACAGTTCTTCCGGTTCTAAGATCGCTTCTACGTTCACAGTTTCCGACTTTATTTGATTTTCCCTGACCGGACCATTATGGACCATGTTCGGCACGTACAGTAGATGGTGCGTTCCAAAGTTCTCTGTCCTTCCTTTTACCATTGCAACTGTCCCTTCAGGAACAGTATCTCATTGTTCACCTGATCTCTATTAAACAATTAAAACAATAGACCGGTGGCAAAACTATTTGTTAGCATTTTTAAACATTTTATCTAAAAGAAAAACAAAAGTATAAATTCCAGTTTTCCTCTGATTGCTTGGCCCTTGTGACTTTCTCTACCATTTATAGTAAGTAGAGAAAGTATTGTATTCCACGCAAAATTTCGGTGTCGTGTCGACACTTCACCGGAAATGTATGTTTTGAAATCACCTGAATAAAAAAAGCATTTCTAGAAGTTCTGTGTGTGTGTGTGTGTGTGTGTGTGTGTGTGTGTGTGTGTATTTAAGTTTAATGTCTTTTAAGGATGCGACACAAATATTTTGAAGAAAATTCCTTCACCCTAAACTACCGTTTACACGGAATTATTTTTCGGAAATGGCTCTAGTAATAAAAATGGACAGCTAGAAATGCAGGAAAAGAACTCAAAAATTGCTTAAATGCAACAGAACATAGTGCCAAAGAATACCTTCGGTGGATTTTATACAATTTTCTGGTTTTCGCGGCGGAGCTTCATCGCTTATCTGCGAGTTCATCAAGTTTTTCCCTTAGATTTTAACCCCTTTAAAGGCGTGTCTTCTACTAGCCGATAAAGTCTGACTACCCAGCATAATAAAGATGTCTGTATGACAAATAGATTGCATTCACTCTACCCCTTTCACTATAATCGATAGCGTGAACATATATTTCGTTTCTATGCCATTTTGTTGCGGTTATTTGTGAAAGCAGGAGTGGCACATGCTTGCAACGAGAAACCAGTGAATAGCCACGACTCTTTTCGTAGTGTTTAATGCCCGCTTTTACTACATGCGGCACCGCAGGCTGTGACACTGATGATAGATGGAATGAAGATGAAGCACCGGTGGAATGAGATGGCGGGGGAAACCGGAGAACCCGGAGGAAACCCACCCCAGTGCCGCTTTGTCCACCACAAATCCCATATGCGGTTTCCTGGGATCAAAACCCGCTTGGTGAGAAGGGAATGGTCTAACCACTCGGCTACGGCGCGGCTGGCCATGACTACGTATAACGATAAGTGACATAGACTCGGAGTGCAGTGAGATTTTCTTTGGCGCTCTTTGTACTAATGTCTCAATCTTCGGGCTTGCCCATAAAACGTGCTCTGGTGTACAGAGCTACCACTAGTATACGCGTACTACGTTTGGCAACAGCGCCCTGGCTAGTTCTCATAGGCCATACGTTTTGCACTTCCTCAGTTATTTTCCAGCAGGCGATTTTAAATTCTGGTCTGGTAACAGAATGTTATTCTGTGAATTATAAGAGTAAACATAATATATTTTATATGCTTTGAGGTATAATAGCTGAAAGCATCCACTTTTGTAAATATAGCTCGTTCTTCTTACATTCAAGAAAGAAATCGCGAAGAAATAAAATAAGAGATGTTTCTGAAAGAAATAGCATTCCTTCCTTCCCTTTGTCTTCATCCTTGAAGTTATGAATACATAGTTTCGCTCTCAAAGTATGTATTCTTGCTTTTCATGGAGTATAATATTATTTCCGTCTCTTTGTTTCACATGCAAGAATCTTTGTCTCCAGGAAACTTCACTTCACTATGAAATATATTGTAAAAGGGCATTTATGATAATCATTGTTTAAGAAAAAGATGAAATTTTACCTTCCCATGACTTTCTCTACACATTCTGCGGCAAAAATTTTTATAAGACCTTACTCTTCTATATCCATCATGTAGAAAGTTCTATACATATTTCCTTGTAGGTATAGGGTCTTTGAACAAGAGTGTCCTATCTTTGAACTTAAATAAAACACGTTCTATAAATGATGGAGTTTTATAGGGTAATACAGGAGTTTTAAGTGATAGCCCAATTCTTTAAGAGCTCATCGCTTTATGATTGCTTTAATTAGACCTTTGTTTAAGCGTATTAGGTAATGTTTTCAAAATGTCTCCACAGAAAACAAGGGTATTGGCGAAGGGCAAAAGTTGTAGGGATAAAATCATCGAACCACGGACAACGCCGGGTATTTCAGTTACTTTATTATATTCCTTTAACACATAGCTTTTATGTTTATATTTGGTTTCCGCTCCTGTATTATCCGCTAAAATAGTAAAAGCAAATCTAGTTATAGGTTGTTCTTTTCCTTAGACAATATCTCTTACAGATTACTTATGTTACCATTCCTAAAAGCTATAATAATAAGACAATTTTATCCTATTAGTTTCAACTGTACTCCACTTTATCTCTATTTCGAGTTATAAATAGAAAACACAGTAGCCTCTATAAGCAATAACTGCATTTATTATCCAATTGTATAGCTGTTGACTAATTTAGAATATATAACTTCCTCTGCCTGGAAAATTGTGTCGTGTATTTTTAATTTTTTAATAAAAATTTAATGGTTAAAGTTTGTCTATGATGATCTTGATTATATATTAAAAGTGAAAGTACAATGTCACTTTCTCCCATTCAGATTATCTCAGTAAATACCACTCGCGAACGCTAATAGTGTAGATTTGGTAATTTCATTTCATTTTAAACTCATTTTTGTTGACACGAGAAAATTGTTTTTTCCACCTCCGGTTTTTAAAATAAATGTAATGAAAACATGCATATATTAAGCTCAATTAAATTACGGGAAAACAATCAGCGCTAGTTGCATTACTGAAATTAATTATTCTTTCAGGCTGGTTAGATGTGGAGTAAGCTTGGAAAATCTGATCACATTTTAAAATAAATCTTATGTGTTGCGTTTCTGTAACTCTCTGCTGTCTTAATTAACAAATATACAAACTATTCTTACGACATCTGATTTTTACTTTCTCTACTGGAAAGTAGAGGAAGTATTCTATTCCACCCAAAAATTCAATGTCGAGATTTCACCGGAGACCTCCTGAACCCAAGAAAAGCATTTTTAGAAAAAGGTCCGTGTATGTGTGTGTCTGTCTGTCAGTCAGTGTGTGGACAGCATAACTCAAAAACGAAAAGTATTTTAAAAACCAAAGTTGGTATTTAAGTTTAATGTCTTTCAAGGATGCAACACGAAGGTTTTGAAGAAGATAGCCCCACCCCAGGCTCGTTGCACATTACGAGAAACAAGAAACGGTGATCAACCACTCAGGGGTACTAAAACTAAAAAAAGCAGAACCTAAGCGCAACAACCCATGATAGGCCAAGGCTTGCCGCCCAGCCACTGCGTCCCCCACCTCTGCCCACTACAGGCTTCATTGGTGGGGTGTAGTACTGGAGGGTGGAACGTGGTCAGCGCCCCGAGCCCTTCCAGTCAGTTATACGGCCTTCTCGACCTAGGGTCGCTACTTCATCAAGTAGCTCGTCAATTGGTCCCCCCGGGACCTAACGAGGCTGACTGCACCCCGTGACTTAAGGGGTGAAAAATGTGATTTTCTAAAGCATTGAAGTTTGAGACCAAGTGTTTTGTACAAAAATTTCCAGCAACTAAAGAAATGTGTGTACTAAATTTCAACCCAATATTAATTTATATCAATTATATTGGGTATAACCAACATCTATCAACTCCAACAGATGTTGAACTACAAAGTTGACTCCTAAAAATTATATCTCTTATTACATTTGTAAGAAATTAGAGAATGGAAATTTTCATATGATGAATAGTTTCTTAAAAATTCTTTTTAATGCAGCAATCTGTAAAAATGCCATAATGCGTTATTATATTAATTATTTTTTAAAACAAAATTATAACCAATATCTAAATTGCAATCGGACATTTTAGTACGCATGTCCTGAACTATATTGGAAATAATTTTTGATCCCCAGCTAGATTTTTGTGAGAGAAGATGGACTTTGTACATGAGAAAATAAACAAAATTGTTTCCGAGGAGAATGAGTTTAAAGTTTAGTCAGATACTTCCTCATTAATGTATATACAAGTATATTTTTGTCCATTTGATTTTGTTCATCAATTTCATAAGGTTGAAGTACTGCCCTTTCTTTTCGGCATTCCAAAATAGAGTAACTCAATATGTGATTTTAAAGTATACCTAACATAGAGTGTTACAAACACGTAGTCTGTTCACCACAAATAAAATAAGTAATACTACACAAGACGTATATATCAATAATTACACTCAGATAACATCATACACATATGATTTTTTTTCAAAAGTAAGATAAGATGCACACGATCAGCTTGTAAACAATAGAAATCTGCCAAGCCAAACAGAAGCTGGTAAATAACTTCAGATATCAACAAATGACAAACGAAAAACTCTGCCCTCTGGGTATTTGTTGGAAAACTTGTTCAACTAGGCTACGGTGAATGCATAGACAGCAGAACACTTAGCGCGTTGTTTAAAAACAATTTATTCCAAGCCTCAAAGAAATGGAATTTAAAAGGCAGAGGCACTTGTGTTTCCTTAAAGGTAAAAAGAATAGAAGAATTCAAACCAAGAGCAACAAATCTCTCGTAATTAATTCTAGTTACTTCATATGAATTCTATCTTTTAGAAAGATGTGCATTTTTCGTGTAGTAGCTCAGCTTTTGTTTATCTCACATGGTTCTATTGTACATAATTATAAACAAAGGAATATATTAAAATGAAGAGGCTTTTGGGTGAAAATTCAAGATACACCTTTATTGGTAATGCAAACATTTTACAGTCATGCTATTTTAAGCAAAATGTTACACCGTCCTTGAGAAACAGCAACAAAAACTTTTTTTGTATGTAAAGGGTAATTAGGGTTTCGGGTATTTTCTGAAAATATTACTTTGGAAAATGTTCAATTTGAATACCAACTTTAGTATTTATCTGATATTTTTCTTAAACTATAATGCACACAAACACACACTACAGTCATGAAACATTTTCAAAACAATACATTTTTGGATTAAGGCGATCTCAAATCTTGTATCTATAGGGGAAACAGCTTATCGGCAGCTCCCAAGAATTCAGTATCACCTACATTATAGTAAACCGCACTGGACATTATACCACAAAGCAATACTGCCAACCTACATCATAAGGGCGTTATTTCTAACCTCAAATATCACACACTTTTGGACAGAATCACTTCCGAACGCTAAATATCGTAATATATTAAATGCACCGCTGTGTTGTGAGCACAAAAGTAATAACTATAGCTGCACATAATGTTCTAAAACAATTTGAGACTAAACCACGCACACACGAGCAATACAACGGCGTCCATAGGGTGTCAAAATAGAATCTTGCCTTCACGGCAACGAGTTCAAAAGTAAGGACTTCTGTGACAACATAACGGATGCAATAATACCAACTATGGCCGTAGCTTTACTATGATCAACCTTTTAGATGGAATGTCACCAAATATAACCAGACCGCGTCATAATGGGGTGTAAGGTCACAGTTGATTTTTGGGGTATTCTAATAAGCTGTTTCTGTAGTTTTTGGATGGAATACGGTAATTCCCTACTCTACTATAGAGTTACTTTTAGAGAAAGTAAAAAAAGATAATTCCAATCATATTCTCGGCATTGAATTAATTACAGAATGTCGGTTAAATTATATCAGTTCTAGTTATTTCTTTGAATTCACCTACGTTTTGTTCCTTTCCTCCTTTTTGTTATTTTGCGTTGTTTTTCTGTGTTGCAATAATTGACTGAACTCACTCGTGCTTCCTTGGCCTATATCTCTATGCTAGAATATATTCATTTTATTTAATGACGTATTCTGCTGATTGCGCAAGCTATATGCTATTGTTTGCCATCACAAAGCGCAGAATACAAACGCAGCTATCAGAAATTGGACGCAAAGCGTCGCTTAAACAAATCAGCGTCTTTTGTTCCATTCATCTAGGACTGCTGGTTCCGGAAACAACACCCCACATGGAAGCCGTTTAGGAGACGAGGGAAAACAAATTAATTACAGCGAAAGATCCAGTAATATCATACCCATATAAAAGTAACCTTATTTCCGGAAACATTGAGCGCGTTTTATTTACAAATTTCTCAGGAGTAAAGGTAAAGGGTCACGTGGGAAACAACTGGAAAAGCCTACAAGTGCTAACATAGCCGAACTGTGTTTCTCCTACGCCTAAGTGAAGATATGTTAAGAGCATTTAGGTGCACACATAAAATGGTTAGACAACTGTTGATGGACTGACATCTGTCTATTTGTGCTTCATCTGACGTGTTGCACTTACATCATTCTCTCTACTCGCTCTTCTACAAAATATTCCTGCAAAACCTTATTCGTCTGTCTATTATTGTTAATAGAGGTAAACTCTCATTACATAATTATGTATTTCGTTGTACATCTCAGAAGCGATAGTTAATTTTCTAAAGACAGGTACTGGCATTTGCATAAATTATCTTTTGCTTTATTTCTTTGTAAGTGCAAGGGGAATATCGGAATACAGTAGACTTTGAGTGATAGTCAAATCTTATAAAGCTCTGAGACCCCCTTCGCTTTGCACGGCTAACATAAAAAAATGAACAACGATTTTGCATTACACCAAAGTTCTTTCTTTTTTAATTCCATTTATATCCCGCCTTTAACGGCAGAGGTCATATCGGTGGCCTTGCCTATTGCTAAATGGTGTTGCTCGTTTAACAGTAGGTTTTTCGGTCTTTGGGGATTTATACGTTGAATTCACACACACATTCACACTTCCAGACTTAGGAACAATCTTGGCTGGAGAAAAATTCCTACCCCCCTGGCGAGAATCGAACTTGGGACCCCTAGCACAGCAGGCAGGTGATCCACCAACTGCGCCACGGGGCCAGCCGTTGAAAGTTTTAAGTTTTACGAAACTGACATAAATAACAAGGAATATCACCGAAATGGTTCACTCTGCAAAAAAAATTATTTAGACATAAATTGTGTTTTTTAGATCTACATTTTTATAGTAAGGTTTGGTCTACCTCTTACGGTTTACTAGTTATTCAAAAACATCCAGAGTAAATAGGACTTCATGGGTTAGAGCCAGAAAATTCAATATATACATTTCATTTGTCATAAAAATATCTCAAGCAAATCGTTAGCCATGTTCAAGAAAATAAAAATTTTCGAAAACTTTTCCATGTGAAGCGTAGTTTAGGGTGAAGCAATTTTCTTCAAAATCTCCGTGTAGCATACTTGAAAGACATTAAACTTAAATACCAACTTTGGTTTTTAACCGACCTTTCGTTTTTGAGTTATACTGTCCACAGAGACACAGACACGAACCTTTTTCTAAAAATCCTTATTTTGGATTCAGTGGGCCTCAAAACATATCTTTCTGGAGAAATCTTGACCTTGAATTTTGGGTGGAATAGAATACTTCCTCTGCTTTATTATACATAGTAGATAAAGTAAAAAGAAAGTAAAACAAGAGAAGGAACAAAGGGGCAAAAAAACGATAATGAAAAGCAACATCACTTGACAAAGTATTTGAAAAGAAGATAGTGTTTGATAAGGTTTTCTTCCATGGAGTTATCTCGCATATAATTGAGACTCTTCAGTTCACGTGAAAGCAATCCATGTAGGTCATGAACTTCAGGCCTTCAGGTCATTTATTTTTGCGGAATTGTGATACCAAATTTTAAAAAATTCCCACGGACAGTAAAATGTGATAGAAAGAGCCATCATTTTCTTTTTTCTTTGTTTGCTTGTTTCTTTCTTTCTTTTTGTTTCATTCCTTCTTTATTTCTTTAACCTCTGACTATGGAATTACTGGCGAAAATGTACCTAAACTAATATAAAACTTTGGCCCCCACAAGCTATCGCAACAAAATTAAATTACATCGGAAATATTAGTCTGGGGCAGTTTTGAAAACATGTCTCATTATTGCAATTATTATTATTTATTTAGGAATTTCCACAATGCTGTAGGTTTCCTACAACAAACAAAACATTAACTTTAATAATTATAATAATAATAATAATAATAATAATAATAATAATAATAATAATAATAATAATAATAATAATAATAATAATAATAATAATAGAATTAATTAATTAATTAATTAATTAAAAGCTGCAATAATAAACCCTGACACCAGGGCCTATTCTAAAGATATTAAAACCTAAGAAATATACAACATAAATATATACACAACAAAATTAAAACAAAATGTCACACAAAACACAATGTAAACATGCTCAAAATTATAATTTATCACATCTAATATCTATACAACCATTTCCCCTCATGTCTGTCTGCCCTGTGGCACCTCTGCCCACTACAGGCGTCATGAGCGGGGTCCAGTGGTGCAGAGTGGGACGTGGTCAGAGCACCGGGCCCTCCCAGCCAGTATAGCGGTCTTCGTAAATTCCCTACAATACATAAGACAATCACAATACTAACACTTGAATTAATATATATATGTACATTTAACTCAATATAAATATATATCAAATTTGTCGGTTTCCTATATAAAAATAAAAATATGCTTTAGTGTTCCAATAAAATTAAAACATTGAACAGATATCAGAACATACAGCATTATATCTTGTACAAATACAGCCAACAGTTGAAGTCTACGTTGTTACGTTAGTGTATATTATTGATGGATAAACTCGTACTTTGAAACGCTTTTCAAACTGTTTGTAAACTAACCTGTTGAAACTGTTCCAAGCGCATAATGTGGCCTGTGGAACTATCGTCAACAGAAACCAGCTTCATTTGCTTCTTCTGCAGCACAAGAGGCAGGAACTTCCGGGGAACCTGTTGTGCTGTTCTTGTTTGGTAGTTAGTGGTCTTCCGTGGCTATTTGTTCCTGTTCCTAAACAGTTTAAGCTGTAAGTACATAACAACGTGAACAAAAGCAAACTAGTTAATAGGGAACCAGCAACATAATGCTCTTTGCTTCTCAAACCCTATGTAAGCAGTTTTATCTAACATTGAGCGAGGAAACACAAATTGGAAGACGCCAAAGTTTCTTAATTTGCTATTCTGACAACATTATCCTCTATCCTTCCCAGGATCTAAAAGTTTAAATGCATATCTGATCTAGTATCCAAAACAAAATGAAATCTTATATACGTAATGTCAGCAAATTATTTTAGTTAATATGAAAAACATAAAAGAATAAGCCTTTTTAAGAAGGGTCTAAGTGAGAGTAGAGAAAGTCATGTGAATGCAAATTTTCACACCAGTGATGTTCAAAGTTTGCGAAAGAGCGGAGATTGGACTTACCTCCGTCCACTGTATGCAGACTTTGCCACTCTTTTAACACCCAGACGTATATTGTGTTACAGTGGCGGTTTGGTTACATGATTTGGTTTACGCAAGCACCTTCAAATTTTATATGTCGGTCTGGGTGGCTCAGTTGGTTAGACGCTGACCTATCGATCCCAAGGTCGCGGGTTCAAATCCGGCCCAGACCGATGGTTTTTAAGTGTGCTTAAAAACGACAGCTCTACGTCAGTAGATTTACTAGCATTTAAAAGAACTCCTGAAAAACAAAATTCCGGCACACTGGCGACGCTGATGTGATCCTAGCAATTGACAGCGTCCTCAAACAACAACATATTAAAAAATTAAGATTTCAAATTTTATGCGATAAACATCTTTTACTTTCTCAACTACATAAGTAGAGGAAGGGCCTATTGTATTCCACCCAAAAATTTGATGTCGAATTTCACCGAAAATATATGTTTTGAGACCCTCTGAATCCAGTCTGTGTTTGTCAATCTATCACTTTATGGACAACATAACTCAAAGACGAAAAGTTGGTTAAAATCCAAAATTGGCATTTAAGTTTAATGACTGTCAACGATGCGACACGAAGATTTTGAACAAAATAGTCCCACCCTAAACTACCCTTTACTCCTTCTTGTTTCCGGTCTTGTGGCCTTTTTTAAGAAATTAAAAATTATGCCGACTTTTCGCCGGAAAACTATGCTCGGCTTCTTCAATAGCCGACTGCAAAAAAAAAAAAAAAAAAAAAAAAAATCCATCATATTAGTCACTGCCTACTTTGATTGGCCTTATTTTTGTTTTCAAAGGACACACACACACACACACACACACACACACACACACACACACACACACACACACACACACACACAGACAGACCTTTTTCTAAGTTCCTTTTCCGGATTCAGAGGGCCTCAAAACATGTAATTCCGGGGAAATCTCGACATCGAATTTTTGGTTCGAATACAATACTTTGCCTACTTACTCTAGAAGCATTTTCAAAAAGGATATTTTATGAGAGTGGAGAAAGTCATATGAGTGCAAAGTTTCAGATGCATTTCTTTATCATGTAAAGAGAACGGCAATTTACGAGTATATCTTCAAAGCTCTTATTGGCCAGTTCTTAAAATATTTTACTATCGCTCAAAGCCTGCGTATCCCCAATTGCCATTGTACCTATACGAGGATACATAACAAGCATTTGGGTAAATATCTATCTGACTTAACATGAAGTAGATAGAAGAATAAGTGTTAATAATTGTCACCGCGCCCGCCGCATCTGATTGCCCCCTGGGGAGGGGGGACCCAGCCAGTCGCCTGCCTGGCCTAACGACCTGCCGCCGACGGCAATAGGAGCGTACGAGACAATAGCTATTACATGGCGGTGCGGTTTCTGGACCGTTCCGCCACAGGCACTCCCGAATATTCTACCTCCAGAACTTTCCCTCTGTCTAAGGACCGATATATAAGTCGCTGCCAAGCACCGGAGAGCAAGGAAAAAGACGTATACGAAGCGTTGAGGAGTCGTGCCGACTAGCAGTTCAATCTGACAGTTCTTATTTGTGATTCGGCAGTTGTTCTGTTGCTCTGAGCTGGTACAAAAGTAATCTGAGTGTAACGTTAGCACTACGCTAACTGACTAAAAGGCAATAAAGTGTGAATAGCAGTAACTGGTGTTTTCTTCATTTGTTACAGTATGAAGATTTTGTACAAAAACGAGTAGAAGAGACATGTGAATGTAAGCTATTAGACTTTCTTGGGGTTAAAACGGGAAGGTTAACAATGATAGTATTAGCCCACCTCCAAAGACAGCCTATACTGTGTCTGATTCCTCATAAGCTTCCCAGGTAAATAATAAACAGGTTTTGTATTATTTTGAGCCACCACAAAGCACACATAACTTCTGGTTAAGGAGATTAATAATCCTCAGCATATTAACTGCAGCGTGACCTCCCAGCAACAGGTACTAGCAAGCATTAAGCAGTTTACATGTATATTATATGCATTATCTCATAAGTAAGTTAGAGACCAAATCCGGCATGCACGTTAGAGGTAAAGGGAGAAGGTGAAACAGAGACTGCTGCATCTCAGTAATTTATCTGCATGACAGTCATTTCCATTATATGTGACTGTACAAAGCAAATGATAAATTACATCCGCAAAGGTACAATCTAGTATATGAGAGGGTAATTACACCCTCTTGCTAAGCGGAATGCATAGTAATGACAAGTAATGTATCTTCTCAATGTAAGGAAACTGGCATTCTATGTGGATATGTACACAGAACGCCAAGATAATCTCGCTGCATCACACGCCAGGGTTGCCAGGTCTACTGACTTTGCTGGAGATCTTCCTTCATCATATAATTCGCTCTTCCGGAAACAATTTTCAGGCAAGGCGTGTCCCTCGTGTATAAAAACAAAAGATTAGTATAATATACATAAACAGTATACCACATAGCTGGTAGAGCACCTGCCTGTGGTGCTAGGGGTCCCGGATTCGATTCCCGGCAGGGGGGTACCAATTTTTCTCCAGCCAAGATTATTCCTCATCCTTCCCTGAGTCTGGAGATATATCGGCAGTTAAAGGCGGGATATAAATGGAACAATTTATATAAAAAAAAGTATACCACATCTGTTGTTTCTGCATTGTGAACTATCCTTGACTGCTTCATTAAACATGTAATTTTGTGCCAAATCATCCCTGCCCCAGAAATAGTGTACAAGTTTTCAAATTACTCTGTGTTGAGTTTTACGTCAGGTCAGTTCGCGACATACTGGTATTGTATTCCACCCAAAAATTCCATGTCGAGCTTTCACCGGAAATATATGTTTTGACGCCCCCTGAATCCAAAAAAAGCATCTTTAGAAAAAGTTCCTTGTTTGTGTCAGTCTGTGGACACCATAACTCAAAAACGAAAAGTCGGTTAAAAACCAAAGTTGGCATTTAAGTTTAATGTCTTTCAAGGATGCGACACGAATATTTTGAAGTAACTACCCCACCCTAAGCTATCCTTTACATGGAAAGTTTTTCGAAAACTTTGATTTTCTTGAAAATGGCTCTAACGATTTTGATTAAAATGTCATATGTTTGAGACATTTTTATGACAAATAAAATTTATATCTTGAATTATCTGGCTATAGCCCCTGTAGCCGTATTTACTCTGGACGACTTTTGCATAACTGGTAAACAGTTAGAGATAGACCAAATCATACTATACAAAAAATGCAGATCTTGCTAATATACACAATTTGTCGGAATTCATTTTTTTAGAATGAACCATTTCGGAGATATTCCTTGTTATGTGTGTGAGTTTCAGAAAACTTTCGTGAAATGGAACATCGTTGTTCATGTTTTTATATGTTAAGTGTGCAAAGAGTACGGAATCTTATAGCTTTAAAATATTTGACTATCGCACAAAGCCTACTGTATTCTAATATTCCCCTTGCACCTATAAGGAAATAAGCAATAAGATAATTTGTACAAATGTTTATCTCAACTAACACGAAGAAGATATAGGAATAAGAGTTTGTAAGAATGTTTAGTACAAGAATAGAGAAAGTCATGTGAGTGCAACACATCACAGTTTTTATTAAGTGATCTTCTTAAAATGTTGGGAGTGTTAGAAACAGCTAAAATCCAGTCAATTGCACCACTTGATTATTTGTTTCCTAATTTGTAGGAAGCAGAAGAAATCCAACAAATAGATACAGAATGAAGGCTACTGCGCAGTAGCATTAGTGTCAATAACTTCACAGCGCAAGAATTTAGGAGCGAATATTTATTACTATTAATGTTGATATTATTATTATTATTATTATTATTATTATTATTATTATTATTATTATTATTATTATTATTATTATTATTATTATTATTATTATTATTATTATTATTATTATTATTATTATTATTATTATTATTATTATTATTATTATTATTATTATTATTATTATTATTATTATTATTATTATTATTATTATTATTATTATTATTATTATTATTATTATTATTATTATTATTATTATTATTATTATTATTATTATTATTATTATTATTATTATTATTATTATTATTATTATTATTATTATTATTATTATTATTATTATTATTATTATTATTATTATTATTATTATTATTATTATTATTATTATTATTATTATTATTATTATTATTATTATTATTATTATTATTATTATTATTATTATTATTATTATTATTATTATTATTATTATTATTATTATTATTATTATTATTATTATTATTATTATTATTATTATTATTATTATTATTATTATTATTATTATTATTATTATTATTATTATTATTATTATTATTATTATGTATATACTAAGCAAACTTGCCGGTTAAAAATCAAACCTTCTGCCTTTAGTTCGGCAAACATGGCAACACTGCCTCACACCTACGCCACACTTTTTGTAATACGAAGCCTTGACCATTTCATTGGTTGCTTTAAGTCACGGTGCAAGGATGTGCATAAATAACCTTAACCAATTACCAAAACAAACGATTCAAAATGGCGTAGAAGCAAAGTACATATTGACGCTTTCGATCTATTGGCCAAAAGAGAAAAAGTTAGTGAGTGCATTCAGGCTGTCATGCAGACCCCTTATGATTGGCTGGCATACCTCAACGGCAAGGGAACGACACGCCTTGAACTGGCTAAAATCTAGGGGGGAAAACTTGCTAAGCGTCCAGGATAGCGGAATATATTATGTGTGTGAGAAAGTTTTCAGGGGATGCAAACTAAAGCTTGAACGATATTCATTAAATACATAGCAAGGCAGAACATAATAAGAAAAAGGTAAACAAAACTGTATTCTCACGCTAGTATCAATGTTTGTTGTGGATAACAGCAAAACTAAATTAATTAATTTATAAAGCAGCATGTTTGACCTCTAACAAACTATAATTGGTTAATTTACCTCTACTAACCTAATGTTGATCAAAGGAAAACAACAATATTATATAGACAAAAAATATAACAGAATTCTGTTGTGATGATATGTCTGGCATATTAACATAAACCATATACATAAATACATTTATTGCTAGTTTCTAAACAAAAAGCGTAATTTATATAAACATAAGGGTTTTTATTCTCACTTATATATCACATAAATCATAAGTCACTATATACAAACATATGTAGAGTATTCCTCTAGTTTCAGTTGATATAGTTGTTTGCCTTCGGTTTTAATTAGGAGTATTAAGCACCTATATAACAGAAGTTTTACTCGCCACCATTAATATATGACCAATGTCTTATGTGCATTTTGTGTGTATGTGTGTTTGTGTGTGTGTGTAAGTGTGTGTGTGTGTGTGTGTGTGTGTGTGTGTGTGTGTGTGTGCGTGCGTGCGCAACTAGGAAAGAAAAGCTAATTAAATACCAACATTGATATCTATATTCACCATCTTCAAACAATCTTCAACAGACTTTTTTCAAGAAAATCCCTCCATTTCAAACTACCGCTGGGTTAGGGGTAACATACTTTGGTTCCCAAGGTATCGAGCTGAAACACAAAAGAGGGAGAGGAATTTCTGGGCATAAGAATCCTTAGTATGGTTTTCTTCGGAAGGGAAGTAAAGCCGGAGGTTTCGTCCTCTTGGACGTGAGGCGGAGACGCTACCACCACGCTACAGAGGTGGGCTCTGAGCAAAACTAAGCGGTCTTTCACGCTCAATACAGAATGGGCCGCTGAGATGCAGTTCCAGAGCATCCATAAATAACATAATTTCATTTTCACTAAAATTTTGATGAGCTACAATACATTTAAGACATTTTGGTGACAAATGGATCTTCTGGGAGTAGCCTGCAAAGTCATGTTTATTCTGTATACCTTTTGTATAACTGATAAATTGTAAGATAAAGATAAACTCATAGTATACAAAATTGTGGATCTCGTAAAAGGCACAAAACTTTCCCTTTGGTAAAATTAACCTTTTCCAGAAATTGGTTGCCAACTGGTTTAAATGTTGAAGTACTTCGACCTCTTCTCAAACAGAGATTTATCCCATTTTCCCCTCTTGGGTACGCAAAAAGAAAGGAATTTTAAAGTCAACCTATATAAACAGCTCTTAAAAGTTCTGAATATCGCTTAAGCCTCCGGTGTTAAATTACTCCTTTTATACGTACAGGAAGGATATAGTAAAAGCATTTCCAAAATTTTTTTCTCCATAAGCATGAAATATGTGAAAACACATTATGAGATATCTAAATTAACAATATAGATTTCCAAAACTCATTTATAAGTATGTCCAAATAATGCTAAGGCAGCATTAAGCGATTATCGTTATTTAACTCTTGGACAGAATAACTTAAAACGGAAAGTCGGTTAAAAATCAAAGTTGGTATTTAAGTTTAATGTCTTTGAAGGATGCGACACGAAGATTTTGAAGAAAATGAATCCACCCTAAACTTCCCTTTACATGGAAAATATTGCAAAAATTTTTATTTTCTTTAAAATTGCTCTAACGATTTTGATTAAAATGCCTAAATTTGAGACATTTTTATGTAAAATTAAATGTATATCTTGAATTTCCTGACTATAGCCCATGAAGTCCTATTTACTCTAGATGACAGTTGCATAACTGGTAAACCGTAAGAGATAGAGCAAATCTTACTGCACAAAAATGAAGATCTTTCTAAAACACAATTTATGCCTGAATAAATTTTTTGTAGAGGGAACTATTTCGGAGACTAGTTGTGTCAGTTTTGGAGAACTTTTGCTTCTGTCAAATGGAACATTGGCATTCACTTTTTTATAAGTTAGCCGTGCAAAAAGAACGGAATTTCAAAGCTTTAAAAGATTTGACTACAAGGAAATAAGCAATAATTTCTGCAAATGTTTATCTCAATTATCACGAACAAGATAGAGGAATAAGGGTTTGTAAGAATGGTTAGTACAAGAGTGGAGAAAGTCATGTGAGTGCAACACATCAGACTTTTTATCTCCGCTCGCTTTTCTTACGTTTCTCATTAATAGCCATTTCTGACCTTCTAAAACCGTGAAAGAGTATAAAAATTATTGATAAATCAAATATAAGTGAAAACGGAGCATTTTTTCATACGTACTAATTAAATGGCCATCTCAAATTTTAATCATAATTACGACAAAAACTACAATGGTATTAGATACACATTATAGTGTTATTTCGCCATTAATTTTTTAATTTTGACCCAAAACCAACCTTCCTTCCTTCCCTCCCTCTTCAATAATCTACGAGTATAAAACAGATTTGTCCTGTATTGTACAAAATAATTGTTAAAATGTTTTAAAATATGTACATTAACTGTGGAAAAAAGAAAGAAAATACAGCCTCAGAGTAACCATTGGTTGGAGGTTTTCACCAGTAACATACGTTCTTCATCGCTAATATCTCCATGTTCAATCGCATTTCATTTTCATAAATAAGAATTTTATAAATTAAGTTGAGTAGATTCAGCACACACATCCGTGGCAACACTGTACTAACATTTGTATAAGTTTTTACTATTATTTGTGTAGAAAAACATCTGCGACTTTTCAGTTTCAGTTACTACTATTGAATCAACAGCCGAAAATTGATGTCTGCGAGATCAACCCCAACGGGAAACGCCATTGATTAGAAAACTTCCTGTCACGTCTTCCACATCCCACGAAATAAACTTTGCTCTAACATCTTATCCTTAAGTGCACCCCCTAGGACTTACAATCCTGTGCCTAGGGTTGGATGCAGACAAACCTAGGGAGAGAGGACAGAGTGAAGACCTGCAAGCGGGTGGTCAGTCAAGCAGGTTATGATATGAATGCAGGCGAAATGAATGAAAGAAAAGGTAATGATGAAGCAGTTGGAGTGGCGGGGGAAACAGAAGAATCCGGAGAAAAGCCGCCCAGACTCCGGTTCGCCCTCTACTCTCCCATCAGCATACCGTTAATACAAATTCTCCATATGCTTGAAATATACCCAAATTCAACGTAATACATTCACATGGTTTTCTCTACCTGCTTTTCTATTACGTCACACATTCACACTTCCTTCTCTACTCCCTCTTCTACAAACAATTCACACAGCTTCCTATATGATTGAAATACAAATGCAACGTATAACATTCACACGGCTTTCTCTAATCGCTTTTCTTCCTGTAGTATTTGTGACTGTTTAATTTATTTTTTGTTCTTTATGGTATTCTAGGAGTTTCTTTGTTTAAGCGTACTAAGCAATATTTTTGAATGGTGATAAATAGTTCATCCACGGGTAACGCTGGTATTTCAGCTAGTTTTAGTATGAAAACGTTAGTTTGATTCTCAAATTAAAAGTACAAAGAAAATACTTCTTTAAAATTCACAGCTAAATAAGGAAATGCTCACTTCTGCATGAACAGTTTTTCAAATTTAAACATTTTTAGGAGATCAGTATGTATTTTTGGCACAATAATGATATTACGAGTAGTAGTAACCTCAAACCGGGTGAAAATGCCATACTCTTTCCACGTAATCGCGAGAAACAACCGAAAATCGATAGAACTTTAAAGGGATGACATTGTATTGGACAATTCAAACCATTAACAAAGGATATCGTAGGAATGGCTTATGCCACGAAAAGGTATAGAATAAACTTGTGTTGTAATGATATCTCGGGCTTAATTTACAACAACTAAACTTCAGAGTCTTCCCACAGAATTCAAGAATTCTCTAATTTACGATATTTTAATCAAAGTCATTAGAACTATTTTTGAGAGAACGAAACATCTCAAAAAGAGATATTGTTACACACACATGGACATTTTTATTAAAATGCTTTTGGGGGTTTCAAAATATATATTTCGGATGAAATGCATATGTATAATTTATATAATATACATTAGAGCAAGTAAAAATACAATGCACAAAGGTGCAGATCTTACAGAAACAAGTAATGGCCACTTATTTAAATACTGCTACCAGAACTAGAAGTAATTGGCTTTGGTCTACCAAGTGGTTCCCTTCATAGAATTATTCCTTGATGCACAGAATAGAGAAAGGCGCAGTCGACACAAAAGCTTGAAAAAGTTGACCAACGTTCCATACTGCACAGACAAAGTTGCACTAAGCGGCTAGGTGCTGCGCAGAAAAACATACCGTACAGGAGAACCTGTACGACCTGTTCTCGAATGCTGGAATCTCCAGTTTCAGTTGCGTTAATGGAACCGAGGCAAATAAGAGGAAAATAATGAAATGTCATTCACATGTCACATTGGATGCCACAAAATATAGCAAGTACTCAGTCTCCAAATTGACAGAGTAGAAAACTGTGTTTGATTACTAGTGATAAACTATGCAGAGAAATAAGAACGATATGACTCGGTAACCAGAAACATTGTACAGTGGAGCTCCTCTTATTACGAGGGAGCCATTGTTGGATAGTGAAGCAGACAACCGCATCTACTAAGGAGAATAAATCCGGGTACGTCAACAATAAACGAAACTAATTAACAATGGAATAAAGGAAGATCTAAAGATCCTCGTGACAGGACGATGCCGTATGAAAAGTGTTAAATTATTAAGGATGTAAAGGACGGTATAAAAATAGCTTGAAGAAGCGAAAGAGAAGCATCCAATAAAACACACTAATCACGTGATACACACGAAACCGAACAAAACTAGGATATATACAAATAGCCACTAAACTTGTGTGTAGGTCAAAGGCGACAATAAGTGACAATTCACCGGGTATTCACTCTGCGAGTAAAGGAAAATCTGATGTGTTGCACTCACATGACTTTCCCTGCTCTTTACTAACCATTCTTACAAACGTTTATTGCTATATCTTCTTCCTGTTATTTAAGGTAAACATTTGTACAAATTATCTTATTGCTTATTTCCTTGTAGATGCAAGAGGAATATTAGAATACAGTAGGCTTTGTGCAATAGTCATTTTCAAGCTTTGAGATTCCGTTCTCTTTGCACACTTAACATATCAAAAAATCAACAACGATGTTGCATTTCACTAAAGTTCTAAGTTTTCCGAAACTCACACACATAACAAGGAATATCTCCGAAATGGTTCAGCCTAGAAGAAAATTTATTGAGACATAAATTGTGTATTTTAGCAAGATCTACATTTTTCGTATATTATGACTTGGTCTATCTCTAACGGTTTACCAGTTATGCAAAAGTCGTCCAGATTAAATACGACTACAGGGGCTATAGCCAGATAATTCAAGATATACATTTCATTTGTCATCAAAATATCTCAAACATATGACATTTTAATCAAAATCGTTAGAGCCATTTTCAAGAAAATCAAAATTTGCGAAAAATTTTCCATGTAAAGGGTAGTTAAGGGTGAGGCCATCTTCTTCAAAACCTTCGTGTCGCATTCTTGAAAGACATTAAACTTAAATACCAACTTTGGTACTTCGTTTTTGAGTTATGCTGTCCACAGACTGACAGACACACACGGACCTTCTTCTAAAAATGCTTTTTTTTTATTTTTTTATTCAGGGGGTCTCAAAATATATATTTCTGGTGAAATTTTGAAATACGAATTTTTGGGTGAAATACAATACTTCCTCTACTTACTAGTAGAGAAGCAAAAAACGAAACAGTAATTGTATTTTGTTCTATACGCCCTGTTCTAATTTACAGACAGTATGTTCTGTTCTGTTCTATTTACTTTATAACATAAATGACCCTCACATAATCTGGAACTGTCATATTTGTTCTCATAGCATAGAGCCTAAATTTAATTGTTTTAATCTATGAACCACTGTGTAATTAAAACAATCAGCATTAATATTGCAACAATCAAGACGTTGGTCAGGCGTTATTTTCCCTCCTGTGGCAGCAGTGCAGAGCGTAGTGACGTCACACGCTGAACTCGTCTTCAATGTGAGCGATGTGAGCTGACGTCACACAGACACTACCTCTCCTTCCCTGGTTTATTACATTTCATTTTAATGACAAATGAAGGTGTTTCATAAAGTCAGATTTCCATTCTCCTAATGCAGAACTCGTTATTATATTACACCTGCAACCGCATGCTCCTAAGCTAACAATACTTAGGTTGCTGGTGCTGTTTTTGTTCTGAAGTTTCTATGTTTTTCCTTAACCTAAAACACTGTTGAGGTCTGTGGCACTATATGCTACAGACAATTTACACGACGTGAGAAAAAACGACAGGAGACATTTGAAATGTAGATAAGGAGAAAAATGGAGCATGTGAAACGGATGGACAAAATAAGATATGAAATTTTGCTCTAAAAAGCGGGTGAAGGATGAAGATGGTTGGGGAACGGAAAACGAAATGGATTGGGTTATCCTCTTTAAATAAAAAACCTGCTGCGGAAGGCATTGGACTCAGTGAACCGAAAAAAACATTCAGGGCAGAACATGTCAGATTATGGACATCAGTAAGATAAATGCTTCTATACAGAGTTCGGTCCAAAATAAAAAAAGTCATATTCACATGACTTTCTCTACACTCTGTCGTTTATTGCTGTGCACACAAGCTGTCCTTACGAAGGTTCATTTTTCCATCTAGACAAATAGTCGCATTACTCAATTTGTTACAGATACAAAGGAAATAGTGGCAGTCAAATGTTTAACAGTTGAAACCTATAAAATACCTGGTATTTCATCTCGAACATGAATTATGGCACACAAAAAAGGTATATGCAATAAATTATATGATTTAAATTATTCTACAATGCGCACGATTTTATCCATCTTTTATGTAATGAAGTGGATTTCCGAGTTCCTTTTAGAAAAGACAAGATATTCGTTTCATTATTTATAAAAATATGAAAAAACCGAAAATTTCCTAAAATCCACCAGGTAGAGCAGTGATGTCCAATGTTTGCGAAAGAGGGGAAGTTGGGGTTACCTGCTTCCATTATACGCGGACTTTGCCATTCTTTAACCCCGCCGTGCATTGTGTTGCTGTGGCGGGTTGGTTACATATACACTGCATTTAATTTTAAAAAGCATTTTCAAATATTATGCGATAAACATCTGTTTATTAGTGACTTCTTTGGTACTGCTTAAGTTTAAGAAGTCTATGAACATTTGGCGATAAAGTCGAAGTTAGAAGATCTACCAAGTGATCGTCGCGTAATCTATTACAACACAGATTTTTAATATAGTTCAATTTGTAAAAACTCTATTGGGAAATATAAGTAGAGCTATATTCACTTTTATACAAAGTATTTTTACAAATGCTTATTTCTCTATATACTGCCACCCAGACAGACAGTTTAAGTGATAGTCAACTATTTTAAGAGGTGGTTGCTGTGCGGTGCCTTTGAAATTCCGTTCTTTTAGCAAGACAAAGAGATAAAAAAACGAATAACATTTCTATTTGAAAAAAGTACAAGTATTGGCAAATTCAATTAAATAATAAAGATCATCTCGGAAGTGGCTCAGTGAAAAGAAAAAAAGAAGTATTTAACATAAACTGTTTTAATAAGATCCACACTTTTATTTGGAAAACTTTGGCTGTCTTACTGATTACCATTTATGCCAAAATTATCCAGAATGAAGAAGCCTTCTGAGGACATTCCCAGAAAATTCAAGGTATGACGTAGAAACTGCCATGGAATCGCCTGTTTGTGTCCATCACTGGATACTGACTGTCTCTCCGACTGAAGGGGTGGAGTGGGGTATGGTCGTCATTACGTGAGCATTTCCAAGGAGATAAGGTTGGACAACCCTGAGGTAGAGGGTAGTTTGTGGTTGGAAGATTTTCTTGAAGATTTTCGTGTCACATTCTTGGAGGTTTCAGAACTTAAATAAAACTGGAAGTAATGTCTAGCTAAAATAGCTTAAATAGTTTGAGTGATACTGTTTACAGGCAGACGTATTGACAGACCCCACACACACACAGGGGGGAGGGATGGAGAGGTTGGGAGGAGGAGGGGAAGGGGAAGGGAGGGGAGGCAGGGAGTGAGAGGGAGGGCGAAGGAGAGGTAGTGGGAGAGAAAGTTTGGGAAGGAGAGGGACACATGAGGAGTGAGAGAGGGATGGGGAGTTATTGGTGGGGAGGGAGAGAGAGTGTGTGATTGAGAGGGATGGAAGTATCCAATTATTTGTGAATTTTTGTGATTTTCATAGGAACAGTACCGCCAATGATGATAATTGAGATCAATCAGGTGCAGTGAGTTTACAAAAGAATATTGACTTTTCACAATTGTTGGCTGTTGTTATCCATTTAGTTCATTAGTATCGAAGTCCACCATGTTTATAGAGAACATTTTAAAAGTGTTTCATGGGAAGGCTGACGATTTTTGAGTGTTAATAAATTGTTTAAGATATTCATGAAAATAATATTGAGACTTTCATAGTATTTATAGAATTTTATAGCTCTCCGACTGATGCTAGGCCACGAGGAGGAAAACTTCATTAAGACTATCACTCATTTAAAAAAAAAAAAAAATCGTTCCAAATGGCACCTCAACGTTTGGCTCGAATTGCAGTAACATACTAAATAATCGTTCCACAATCAACCCGGAATAACCACGAAAAAATTATCACATTGTTGGTCTTATGTGTTACTGAGGAGTAATTTCCCAGGGTATTTACCACTATAAAGTCTACATGCACTGTCGAATTCTTTTGTTTTGGCTCAGTACATATAACACCTAATTTGAAGCTGCACACAGTTTATCTTCAGATATTGTGTAGGTATAATGTCTATTCCAATAGCATAAAAATTCCTAACTCTTGAGTTTTTTCTATATTAAACAATTCTATGCAAGGGTCTTTGCTTCCTAGAATTCCTGATGAGAATGCACGGCAGCGTACGCTTGGCAAATGTGTTTGTATATAAAACGCAATACTCTGCCCGAATTTATTAAATTCCTTAGTTCTTTGCGGAAGCCATTTGCTGCAGTGCAGATCTTGATGACATGAAAGGACAAACTAGAACAGACATTGCCCTGCGTTGACCCCGGGGTAAATGTTTTTCCTTTGCAAAGCGTGTGGTAATATTAAAGCTCAGGTCACTATAAGTAACACAAAAACTATTGCTCTAAATTAAGCAGTCGTCTAAACAGTTTGTATGTAAATAAACCCTATGCATCATTAGGAATTAGGGAATGCACAATTAAAAGTTTTCAGCCGATTTAGCTGAAAATTTATTTTCAATGTTTTCTTATACCAACATTATAGGGTTTTAACTTTCAGTGTGATATTTTCTTTAGTTTTCAGGTTATGAAATGTTAAATCTGGAGCTTATTATCCTATACTAAATGCTCCGACGATGCAATTTTAAGAAATTGCAAGTTTGGAAAATTCTATTTTTTGTATCTGTGGTTTTGTTTTACTAACTATAGTCCAAAAGAAAATAATTTTCAAATATGGTCATTCGGAATTCCAATACAGCTTAAAAAAATCTGATGTGTTGCACTCACATGACTTTCCTTACTTTTGTACTAACCATTCTTACAAACTCTTATTCCTATATCTTCTTCCTGTTAGTTAAAATAAACATTTGTACAAATGATTTTATTGGTTATTTCCTTGTAGGTGAAAGGGGAATATTAGAACACAGTAGGCTTTGTGCGATAGTCAAATCTTTTAAAGCTTTGAGATTCCGTTCTCTTTGCACACTTAACATATAAAAAAATGAACAACGATGTACCATTTCACGAAAGTAAGTTTTCCGAAGCTCACACACATAACAAGGAATATCTCCGAAATGGTTCAACCTACAAGAAAATTTATTGGGACATAAATTGTGTATTTTAGCAAGATCTACATTTTTTGTATGGTATAATTTGGTCTATCTCTAACGGTTTACCAGTTATGCAAAAGTCGTCCAGAGTAAATACGACTACAGGGGCTATAGCCAGAAAATTCAAGATATACATTTCATTTGTCATCAAAGTATCTCAAACATACGGCATTTTAATCAAAATCGTTAGCCTTTTTCAAGAAAATCTAAATTTTCGAAAAATCTTCCACGTAAAGGGTAGTTTAGGGTGGGGCTATTTTCTTCAAAATCCTCGTGTCGCATCCTTGAAAGACATTAAACTTAAATACCAAGTTTGGCTTTTAACCGACTTTTCGTTTTTGAGTTATGCTGTCCACAGACTGACACACAGACACACACACGGACATTTTTCTAAAAATGTTTTTTTTGGATTCAGGGGGTCTCAAAACATATATTTCGGGGGGTATCTCGACATCGAATTTTTGGGTAGAATGCAATGTGTTTTGGGAATCATGAGAAATTTCAGAATTGGATGAAAACCATGTGAAACATTTTCAAAAAGTGAATAAGGTCAAAAAACTAATTTTTAAAAATATAAATTTTAAAATGAAAAGCAATTTTATTCTGCGTTTTTAAAGTGTATCATATAAATATAGGTATTTTTAATATAAATAACCAAGAAACAGTTTAAATATATTAGCCCTAAGTATTTTCAAAGCATGAATTACAAATATCAATTTTTGCGAGATTTCTACCAAATTTCAATTTTTTATATACTATGCTCCATAGCATTTAGCTATGTTACATGGTTATATTATCTTATTTATCATATTATTGTGTTACAGTAATTAACAATAATTCAAAGGTTATGCTGTTTACATATTCACAAATGGTCCCCAATATTTCTTTACAATGAAACTGGGTATTATTGGGCAGTTCTTTCCACTTCTGGTTCTCTCCAAATTTCAGTAGTGTTCTTAAAATTCCATGTGGATCGGAGTCAGCGGTTTCCAGAATTTACCTCGCTACCCTGCTTACGATATACAGTCACGTAGAGTTCCTTTGACAGAACACCAAAGATAACATATGTTACTTCTTGAAGTAAGGTTAGAATGCCAGACGATCTATTTTTCCCGGGCATGTCCTTCTTTTATGCTCTCTACTTCGTATAGTAAAGTAGAGGAAGTGCTGTATTCCACACAAAAATTCGACGTGAAGATTTCAACGGAAATGTTTTGAGGCTCCCTGAATCCAGAAAAAGCATTTTTAGAAAAACGTCCGCGTGTGTCAATGTGTCTATGTGTCTGTCTGTCAGATTATGGAGAGCATAACGCAAAAACGAAAATTCGGTTAAAAACCAAAATTGGTATTTAAGCTTGAATGTCTTTCAAGGATGCGACACGAACATTTTGAAGAAAACAAACCCACCCTAAACTACCCTTTACATGGAAACTTTATTGAAAGTGGCTCTAACGATTTTGGTTTAAATTACATACTTATCTAAGATATATTTATAACAAATGAAATGTAGATCTTGAATTTTCTGGCTATAGCCTATATAATCGTGTTTGCTCTGGATGACTTTTGAATAACTCGTAAACCGCAAGAGATAGACCAAATCTTACTATACAAAAAATGTAGATCTTGCTAAAACACAAAATGTATGCCTGAGTAATTTTTTTGTAGACTGAACCATTTCGGAGATACTCTGTTATTTGTGTCAGTTACGGAAAACTTAAATTTTCGTGAAATGCCATATCGCTGTTCATTGTTTACATGCTAAGCGTGCAAAGAGAACGTGATCTCAAAGCTTTAAAAGATTTGACTATCGCTCAAAGCCTACTGTATTCTAATATTCCCCTTGCACCTACAAGCAAATTAGCAATAAGAAAATTTGTACAAATGTTTATCACAGCTAACACGAAGAAGATATAGGAATAAGAGTTTGTAAGAATGGTTAGTACAAGAGTAGAGAAAGTCATGTGAGTGCAAAGCATCAGATTTTTACTTTCTCTACTACGTATAGTGAAGTAGAGGAAGAATTGTATTTCACCCAAAAATTCGATGTCGATATTTCACTGCAAATATACTTTTTGAGGCCCTCTGAGACTTAAAAAAAAAGCATTTTTAGAAAAAGGTCCGCGCGCGCGCGGTGTGTTTCTGTCTGTCATTTGTGGTCAGCATAACTCAAAAACGAAAGCTAGGTTAAAAATCAAAGTTGGTATTTAAGTTTAATCTCTTTCAAGGATGCGACATGAAGATTTTGAAGAAATTTGCACCACCCGTATTACCGTATTCCCATATTTCCCTTGCACCTACAAGGCAATAAGCAATAATTTCTGCAAATGTTTATGTCAACTAACACGAAGAAGATATAGGAATAAGAGGTTGTAAGAATGGTTACTACAAGAGTAGGGAAAGTCATGTGAGTGCAAAGCATCAGATTTTTATGTTTGGCTTCCTTTTATGACTAAGTCCTCTATCGTCCTCGCTGCTTCATTTTCGTCTTAATATACACCAGTCAAAATAATTCATGTGTTCCTTACAATGTAAGCACCTGTGGATTAAATACAAAACACTCTTTACCTAAATTTACCTGCATAGAAAATATTAAATACCATACACAGCAGTGCCCCCAGTGGCAAGTCCTGAAAACCTAGCGGCAAATTTAAATTCCAATTTAAATTAATACATTTGGTACATATTCATTATTGTCAAATGCAAATTGTTTATATGTATTCCGTTTAGAACACATATAAATATATGGAATATAATAATAAGCGTATGTCCTGTAATAATTATATGAATGGTAATTTAAAAAATATAAAATAAAACACCATGAAAATAGAAGTTCTCTCTTTAATAACTTCAAGGGGTTGTATGGATTGGTTACAACTCCTAAATTATGCTCATACATCTATTCTCTTTTTCGTTTTCTTGGCCCAAGAAGTACTTGACTAACACATTAATACATTTATCATTAAATGCAGTGATACACATGAAAGTAAACAAATTACTTTCTTTCGTGATATATAATTTTCTGAGTCCCCCTTAGTTTTTGCATGAGAAGGTTAGTTTTCACCTTGCCATTTCTTGCTGTTTGTGCCTGTCTTGCATCAGGGATGAAGTCTGTCCTTTGTTCTTGAAAATAATCTTCTGTACATGGCCATGCCCTTCTCGAGGACTCCTTCTTGTAGCTGGGTTTTGAGCTCGTAAAGAACTACTTGGGAGATTTTCGATGGAACAGACCCATGCTTTAGTCTGAAGCTATTTTTAATAATTGCAAATATAGTTTTTTCAAGCCCTGGCACTACAGCCCATGAAGAGCCAAGCCTTACCGCCCAGCCGCTGCGACTCCCACCTCGGCCCACTACAGGCGTCATTGGTGGGGTGCAGCACTAGAGGGTGGTACGTGTTCAGCGTCCCGATCCCTCCCGGCCAGTTATGCGATCTTCACTACCTGGGGCCACTACTTTTTCATCAAGTTAGTCCCCCAGGGACCTAACGAGGCTGAGTGCACCCCGTGCCAGACCTCCCAGAACGGATAAAATCCCCATGCTGGTACCGGAGATCGAACCCGGGTCCTCCGTGCCAGAGGTAACCGCGCTACCAACTGCGCTAAATGAATTTTAGATGCAATTTTTTCATTATCCTTGACTATAAAGTCGTAGATTTCTGAAATCAGTGGATAGAAAATGGTCTGAACACATTCTGTAGTTCTGATTTAATTTCTTGGGGCCTTCATATTTATAAACATCATCCAAATCGCTCCTTTTACATTTCATAACCCATTCATCACACCTAAAACAAGTAATGTAAAATGTAACTTCAAAAATCATGTGCTTCTCTCGAGGAAAATTATAATAAATTTATTTAGCAACATTAAGAAAATAAAAACAGAAAACTTACAATTTTTGTCACGAGGAAATCGACAAAAAGTCTTAGAATCCTTCTGGATCTCATAATTATTGCAGCACATACCTGGCCAGCCATGCTGCAAATGGTTTCATCAGGACTTGCCGCTAGATGGCCACCTAGTCAATTTCCTGCGATGTATCGCAGTGTCCTGTATTATAGTGTATGGTATTTGATAATATTCAAATCGATCAGAGAGTATTAGGACTAAAGCTTGTGCATGTTTTGTCTTTGAGTGTGGCTTATGTTGTAGCAGCACTGAGTGTCCATGTTTAATTGTAACTCGTGCTCCTTGCACTGCAATGCATTCTTGTAAGCATATTGTGCTTCAGACCAATAGCTCCTTACAGTCCTTGCAAGTGAAGATTGAAAGTAAAAGGTTTCGTCCATATTTAATTGTAACTCGTGCTCCTTGCACTGCAATGAATTCTTGTAAGCATTGTGCTTCAGACCAACAGCTCCTTACAGTCCTTGCAAGTGAAGATTGAAAGTAAAAAGTTTCGCCCACGTTTCGCCAAATATCCATATTTGGACCACCCATCAGCAATGCCCAACGGTAGTTGCACACTGAAACTATCACCCGACGAGGAGCATAAACCTATGCTACCTCCTAGCAGCCCACAATCCCCATTCTTCACCAGCCATCCTACAACATCCTAATCCCGTCATACAGTGGTTAAGCCCTAAAAGGGCAGGTACACAAATGACACACTTAACCTTATAATGCACGCCGGTCCAGCGGCGAAGAAAGTGTTGGAGTCACGTGACTAACATGGCTGGGCGTCACGTGACTAAAAAGTTGAGCGGGAAAGGTAAGAAATACGCGCAAGTGATTGCAAGTGCAATATGGAAGTGATTGAAGTGAGCCAAAAAAAACAATTTATGTGCGCTGAGTGTGGGAGGTGGTGCAAGCAGAGACATTTACGACGTCACGCTTCCACAGCTCACCCGGGGAGAGTGAATGCCATTCCACCGATTGCACCTCTCCAAAAACTTCAGTTTAAGTGCAGCCTTTGCAACTTTGGAGGAAGATCAGAAAGTAGTTTATACGAACACTTGGAACTGATACACGATAGACGTGTAAAATTGGATGAACTGGAATTCTCATCATTTGGAGACTTCAAGAGTTGGAAAGAAGGAACTGAGGCGGCAGAGGTAGCAGAGACACTGAGCATTGCAGTATCTTTGCTGCAAGAGAATTCGCATGAATAAGTGCTAATGTGAGTTATTTTAAATTATACTATTTACTAAAATTAAAATTGCAGCTAACAGTACCTGAGAGTGACGGTTTAACTGAGAAAAATTAATCTGTGTGTAATATTGGTATATTCTATTTGAGTGCACCCCGAGCCAGGCCTCCCAGAGGGGATAAAATCCCTATGCTGGTACCGGGGATCGAACTCGGGTCCTCTGCACCAGAGGCAAGCGCGCTATCAACTGCGCTACGGAGGCGGTTTCCCTGTCAGTTCTCTAAAAGTAATGGGGCAAAATTGTATTCACATATGTATGGGCATCAACTGTTGACTCAAAAAAATTCAGCCTAAAACTGTTTCTCCACTAATGGTGCACCATACACCTGGTGAGCTGACTGAGTTAACACATATGAATCATACACAAATACACATCGTGCAGTAGAAAACAATTATTGAGCTATAATACACTTTGTAACTAAGTACAGGAGTAAATAATAAAGCACACTAGTAGTAATACAGCCACACAATATCGTGTCAACTCAATACTGATTGTGAGCAGAGAAAAACAAGTCATATAAAAAGGTGTGTATATAACAACAGTGTCTTTCAATCTCAGTAATGATTGGACTTAATTTGAAAATCTGGTGAGTCATTTAAGTCATTATAAACTATTCGTATGTGATCAGGTAGAGTATATTGCACATGAAATGCAGAGTAAAACCCACTATGTAACAGGAAGAAGATAAACATGTGTGTACAGCTTCTGTTAATGAAACAAAAATATACCCTTGTGATTACGTACAGGTGATTACCACGAGGATATGAATGGCGATGTTTTTAAGGAGTGGTTTGAAAGTGTACTTCCGAAACTTGAACCCGGTTGTGTTATCGTAATGGATAATGCACCTTATCACAGTGTCAGACTGGAACGTCGTCCCAACTGTTCGTGGCGAAAACGAGAAATTGCCGATTGGTTGACGCCACATAATTTGCCCTTTTGTGAATCAGATGTGAAAGCAGAGCTTCTAAATCAAGCACAAAAGGTTGCCGGTAACAGTGAAAACAAATATGTTATCGATGACCTTGCTAGAAAATCTGGTCGACACATAGAGAGGTTGCCCCCTTATCTCAGCAACCTGAACCCAATAGAAACAATATGGGCCTTCCTGAAGGGATTCGTAGCCAGAAACAACGTAACCTTCAAATTACGGGATGTTCGCAAATTGTTTGAAACTGCAATATCTCAGGCGACACCTAATATGTGGCAAAATAATATACGTCATGCAATTGAGCAAGAAAATGGGATGTGGGTGATGGACGGGCTATCAGATGCTATTGTAGATCGTCTTGTGATTAGTGTGGGTGTTGATTCTTCTTCTTCCCCTTCTTCTGATGACGATGACACCACAAATGATAGAGATGCAGATATTACACCTCTTCCCGACAGTGATGTTAATGTGAGTTTTATTTTAATTATGTTACATTTAATTTCAGCTCAGCTTTTACTTACGAATGTTGGTTAATAATAATAATAATAATAATAATAATAATAATAATAATAATAATAATAATAATAATAATAATAATAATAATAATAATAATAATAATAATAATAATAATAATAATAATAATAATAATAATAATAATAATAATAATAATAATAATAATAATAATAATAATAATAATAATAATAATAATAATAATAATAATAATAATAATAATAATAATAATAATAATAATAATAATAATAATGATAATGATAATGATAATGATAATGATAATGATAATAATAATAATGATAATAATAATAATAATAATAATGATAATAATGATAATAATGATAATAATGATAATAGTAATAGTAATGTTATTGTTATATTTGAATAATATTACTCAGGACATAAATCCTAGCGTTGTTTACTTGGAACAAGGTAGCAACAACCCTGATAAAGATTACATGAATATAACGCGATAGCAGCGCTATTCCTAAAACTCCCAAGTATGATTCTACTGCATCTTTAAACACAAGGATTGAGTCCACGTGGCGTTTGTTTATTTGTTAGTGGCAGCTGATACGAGCACGAGGTTACCGCGGAGGGATACAAGGTGCGGATGTTACGCTGGATGGAGTATAGTCTAGTCTATTTGTATGAACTAGGTTTCAAGCTTAATGCAAGGCCGTAATTGTAGTTCCGTCTGTGATGAGTTCTGGCCGCCTGTAAGTTACTTTCATCTCATCCTTCCTCCCGGGATCTGACGCCCAATAAGGCATCTGCTGACGTGCCCCAATCCCTGCCGTGACAGGGTCGGAGTTTCCGTCAGTAAAATTAACAGAAGAGAAGGTAAAACAATAAAAACTAAAACTACAGTAAGGGCGCGCGCACGCGCACATGCACGCGTCACACAGACACACAGACACACACACGACAAATATGTCCAATACAATTATTGTCAATAAAGAACCTAAAAAAGTTAATTTGTATCAAATATTTGGAATGACGAATAGATATAAACGGTTTATCATTTGACTAACTGTTGCACAAACATTTGGTGAACAATGGTATATTGCATTTCTACCTTAATTCGAAAGAATTTAATAACAATTTAATGTTAATGTGCCATTTAAGCTTAATTTCTAAGAGAGATTTGGCAACATCACGTTAATATTTAATTGTGACTAGATAAATTCATTCGAATTAAGTTAGAAATGGACTACAGCATTATTCACATAACGTTTGCGCAACAGTTATTGAAATAATAAGTCATTAATGTCCATTCGTCAAGCAATTAGATGGCTCCAAATATTTGAGATAAATTAAGTTTTATTTTGGCGAAGTGGTTCTTTATTGACAATGATCGTGTAGAAACCCTTGTGGCCCAAGCAGTACCTTCCAGCAGGTATATTAGACTTAGTATATTTGACTTAGTATATTTTTAGTATTTTCCCATGTAATGTCCTTAATTTTGTAATTTATTTTGGATTAAATGTTATTCAGACCCTTGAATTTCATTTGTGTACGTTTTGACAAAGAATTGAAAATACTCTCCATGTAAGCTGTCCTTAATTTCGTTCTGATTAAACGAATTTCTACATGTATCGATAAAACTTAACTTTAAATCTTTAGAGGGCTCTTTATCCACACTACTCTGAATTCCATACCAATGTCAACGAAATTCCAAATGTTCTTCAAACACTAGATTAAACTTCACGTGTGTATTTGCATTGCGTCTGGAAATTTTGATATTATTATATATGGAAAATACCCTTAACTGTGTACCATTTTAAACAAATTCAAAATGTTCGAGAAGGTGCCTTCCTAGTAACTTAAATTCGTGTTGTTAGGGGCTGGCGAGTTGTATGCGTACGGTTGGGCAGAAACAAAACACTACTATAATACGTGCTACGTAGTCGCGATCGTACCTAAAAAGGATTTGCTGTGCATCATTATATATACTAAATATTTAATTCACCACTCAAACGGCTGCTTACGTGGCTAACGAAAAGACAGGCTGCGGCGCGAATCGGAGTTACGTAGTAATGGTGGTCCAATGCATGGCTAACAGTATACCACAGCGATGAAACTGTATCTTTTGTATGAACTCCACGAGCAATTGTTTTTGGTGGTTTAGAATATGGATATATTAGGCGATTGTGGTTTTGCTTCATTAGGCCATGGTCAGACTAGGAGAATTACGTCACTGCAGTTTGCGCTGCAGCCTGTCATTTTCGTTAGCCACGCGCTGCTGGCTAGTGACGTCACTGCGTAGTTGGCTCGCCTTCTCTTTCGATGGTGATGGTTTAAAGGGTTCTGACTTCGACTTTGTCGCTAAATATTGATGCACTTCTCGTAAGCACTACCAAAGAAGTCATGCCATCTGGGAATTCCCACTTACACAACAATATAGAACAACGGCTAAATCTTATGTTCAAAACAGGACCATTGGTGATATAATCCGACACAGAAACATCTGGACCTGGCTAAGTAATGCAGCTTCACCAAGAGACTTCAGCAACTATGGAAGACTGCACAGATAACACCTGATAACCAACCAACCCAGATCAAAACTGATTCTAGACAACGTTGGATGTGACAACCTGTACCTTGAATAGTACTCTGTGCTACATACCTTGTAGACTATGAGGATATAGTAATAGAACCCAGTCTTAAGTTAGTATAATGTATTAGATAACAAGTATCAGCTATAATAGCCTCTGACTAACTATAAAACTAAAAATCTGATGTGTTGCACTCACATGACTTTCTCTAACCATTCTAACAAACTCTTATTCCTATATTTCCATGTTAAGATTCGTACAAATTATCTTATTGCTTATGTCCTTGTAGGTGCAAGGGGAATATTAGAATATAAAAGGCTTTGTGCGACAGTCAAATCTTTTTTACCTTTGAGATTCCGTTCTCCTTGCACGATTAACATATAAAAAATGAACAACGTTGTTGCATTTCGCTAAAGTTCTAAGTTTTCCAAAACTCACACATATAACAAGGAATATCTCCGAAATGGTTCACCGTACAAGAAAATTTATTGAGACATAAATTGTGTATTTTAGCAAGATCTACATTTTTTGTGTAGTATGATTTGGTCTATCTCTAACGGTTTACGAGTTATGCAAAAGTCGTCCAGAGTAAATGCGACTACAGGGGCTATAGCCAGAAAATTCAAGATATACATTTCATTTTTCATAAAAATATCTCAAACATATGGCATTTTAATCAAAATCGTTAGAGCCATTTTCAAGAAAATTAAAATTTTCGAAAAATTTTCCATGTAAAGGGTAGTTTAGGGTGGGGCTATTTTCTTCAAAATCTTCGTATCACATCCTTGAACAACATTAAACTTAAATACTAACTTTGGTTTTTAGCCTAATTTTCGTTTTTGAGTTATGCTGTGCACAGACTGACAGACAGACTGATACACAGTCACACACACACGGACCTTTTTCTAAAAATGCTTTTTTTGGATTTATGGGGCCTCAAAACATATATTTCCGGTGAAATCTCGATATCGAATTTTTTGGTGGAATACAATACTTCCCCCACTTATCAGTAGAGAAAGTAAAAAGTGGAATAAGACTGTTATTGTGTATAATCTTGTAACAAACAATAAATATATAAACAACTGAAATACTCAATAAAACCAAATACAGCCTGGGATGTAAAATAGAATCCAGGCTAATAAGCTATCTAAAAATGTACCAAAGAAGTGATTAATGAACAGATGTTAATCGCATTAGATTTGAAAGTGCTTTCGTGAATCAAAGACAACATACAATTCACCAAACCGCCACTGTAACAAAACAACTGGAGTATTAAAAGAATGGCACAGTCCGCATAAAGTGGAAGAAGCTAAATGCAGCCTCCCTGTTTCATTAACGTTGGACATCGCTGATGTACTGGTTTCAAAACAAGGAAGATATGTAGATAATGTATCTTCTGACAGAGGGAGGCTTTCTTGGAATGAGGTCCACAGTTCTGCGTTGCGGAGTTTCTTTTATCCAAATCTTGAGTAGAAAAGTTCAATCAGCTTGGCGTTCTGCCAACTCTTCTATTTCCTTTAACAAGAGATGTGTTCTGTGTACAAAAGTAAAGAAAAAAGGATTAGAGTCTAAGAAGAACATAGAGTGAATGCGCAATACATTCACGTCCTACAGGAGAACGTGGGAAATGGGATTAGCAAGTACCGAGTTGAATTGCCAGCATTGGCCTATGATCTGCTAAGTATTTTGGTAGACTAACATATTTTATAAAGAAACATTATACAGTTTAAGGATGCATAGATCAGACGTGTCAGTAACTGTCTTCTAGGAGCCACCTACCCCACTCAGCCGCAACCTCCCCCATACCAGTAGGCTACACAGTGCAGTTGAAACAAGAATATTATTTTTGCGTCTTACATATAGATGTGTTTTTGGCTCCTGACCTCCGCGGGGTGAGGTGTGGAGAGAGAGGGGAAAAGTTGTCATCTTACCCAGCGAGTGAGTAATCTGCAGAAAGTCACGTAGCCTACTTGCGTAGCAAGATGCAGAACTAGTGCAGTGCAGAATTGGCACGGCCGTTTGTGTATTAAGGTGGGCTGCATGTTATCTTATCAGCGTTTCTATCTGTTGGCGACTCGGATATCATTATGTCACCTCACCTGTACGTGTGTGTACGTGCAGTGAACGCATTCCTTTCATAGTTCATAAGGCCAGAACATAACTATAATAAAAAATAGTTTTGTTTAATTTCTGAATATTCATTACGTCAAGTATCTCCTTTTAATATTAGACGCTATTTTAACAACAGCAAAAACATATATCAATCAATATGGCAAGATTGTTAGCTATATCAGTATTATATAAATATATACGCCAAATGGATTGCTGGCCCAGAGGGGTATATGGCGTAGACTTTCCACGAATGTAGTTTTTTCCTCTGCATCAATATGGTACAGTTATTCCGCTGAAACTTGGTCACCATGGGAAGGTTGGGCTGGCATTTGGGTAGAAGTGACATAAACTTGGGCTTCACTGCTCTTTGTAGCCTGTAGATCTCTTCAAAATACACCAGATAAGTATTTTTGACTCAACCAATTCCAACATAGTGTCAATTTTTCAATGCTTTGTGATTTGTGTAAATTGCTCTCGCGTTGTTTCTCGCAAAGACAATGAAATTTTTTGGCCACCATACAGCAACCCGTTTTTAAATAACCTGATTATCGATTTGGGTTTCTCTGTTCTTACAACTAGAATGAACTTTGCAATGAAGATATTTCTGCAAAGATATATCTCGATTAAAATAATGTCTGTACATAGAAAAAATATGATGTGCTACACTCACATGACTCTCTCTACTCTTGTACTAACCATTCCTAAAAACTCTTAGTCCTATATCTTCTTCATGTTAGTTGAGATAAACATTTGTACAAATTATCTTATTGCTTATTTCCTTGTAGGTGCAAGGGGAAAATAGGAATACAGTAGGCTTTGTGCGGTAGTCAAATATTTTCAAGCTTTGAGATTCCGTTCTCTTTGCACACTTAACATAAAAAAAGGAACACCGATGTTCCACTTCACGAAAGTTTTAAGTTTTCCGAAACTCACACACATAACAAATAATATCTCCGAAATGGTTCACTCTACAGAAAAATTTATTTGAACATAAATTATGTATTTTAGCAAGATCTACATTTTTTGTAGAGTGTGATTTGGTCTATCTCTAACGGTTTACCAGTTATGCAAAAGTAGTCCAGAGTAAATACGACTACAGAGGCTATAGCCAGAAAATTTAAAATATACATTTCATTTGTCATAAAAGTATTTCAAACTTGACATTTTAATCAAAATGGTTAGAGCCATTTTCAAGAAGATCAAAATGTCCAGATCGTTCGAGCTGTACTGTATGTGGAATTAACGTGGGGTAATCTTTAACCTGTAAAAGCGTCCATTCCATTTATTTATATCTTGTGGAATTAAGGGTGATAAGCAGCTTTTTTGAACTCGGCTACTCCAGATTTTCCTCTTACGTTCTGTATAGTATGGATGAAGTATTTTGAGTGTATTCAGAAGAGCTTCTAGATTGTGTATTGGTGAGCCAGTGTGCCTACATCAGTATTGCCTACAGTGTTTTCAAAGAAACTTTTGAGTGGGAGAAAATTGAGAGTAAAGCTGTGAGGCTCTGTTTCCATGACAGATTTGACCGGTTTAATAATTCTGCATACGAAGTTATTATTTCTGTTCCTTACTTTTTAACGGTATGTTTTATCTGAGATTGAGGTCGTTCTTCAGCAGGGAGATCCTCAGAAAGTCTTCTGTGGGTTTGAGCGGATCTGGCTCAAGCTTAAGATATGAGAAACCCCAGGTTCATTGATGCCTGTCTTTATAAACGTAATATTGGACACTGGTTTGGCTCCACATTCATTTAATACCATTAGTATTGCATCATTAGGCATAGCAGGGTACTCGTTTGAGAGTACAACCCTCTTATTCGGTGTTATTAGCTGTCTTAGTTGGCAAGATATATTGTTAACTTGTATTAGTCTGTTTTGATATTAAATCTTCGACCAATTTGACACTTGAGAGATATACACATATTCTGGAACTGTAAATGCGTGATATATACCAAATGTTGCTTGAAGCGGTTAGTTTACTTATTGCCACTGCATAATCTTTAACTGTAAGTTCATCTTGAGATTCAATGATTAGCACTTGTTCTTTTTTCGGGGGAGTTGGCATCACTGATGCATAACTAGGCTGGCTACTAGATGTCATGGTTTTCTTTGGGTTATGTTCAAACGCTAAGTTGGATTAAGACTGCTCTGTTGGCAGCCTTGAATAATTGAAGCTTCGTTGATTGCGTAGCAATTGTTTTCAGCTGTGGCAATTGTTTTCAACCCGCTAGGATATTGCAGGCCACAGATATTGTGGGTGGCCGTGTTTTGTGGTTCGATTGTAATTGAGTAAAAGCAAGATACAAATTATTACTAATACTCACACTTGTAACCGCGGCACTGATGTAACCTTGAAAACATGCTGCATAACACATCTTCTGTGCAACTTTCCAGTCTACAGCTCCATAGGATTTTACTTGTCGCTCTTCCTGTCCAATGTTTCTCATTCCGTTAATTACACAAATTCTTTTAAGTATTGTGAACACATTTTAGCACTCCTGGTTTATTATTTTCACCTTAATGCTGCTAAATGCCTTACAACCACACCATCTAATTTTATTGTGTTGCAAGCAGAGAGGCAAACTAATCCAGGGGGTGGATTAATGTCAGTTCCTCCCTCACGCTTTTCCAAAATGAAAAAAGAACTGTGAAGAGAATTGTTGTGGAGTAATCGCCTACCTAGCCAGCGAGAATGAAGTGTTCCACCCTCGCATTAAAACTCCACTAATAACACATTGTTAGTTAACAGCTAACCTCTTAACCCCATCATTAAGCAGCTATATTACATGTTTTACTGCTCAGCTCTGTTCATTGGTGCAACTTAATCAGCCAGCTAGTCATTACAACTCTGACAGTCTCTTTTGCCACATCACAGAATCTGCTAATTCCCATATTGAATCTTTCGTCCCTTTTTATTTTATTATTTACCTATTTAAGCACAGGATGTGGTACATCCCATTCATACATCTTTAGGAGCGCTCTGGAACTTAAAAAAAATCTGATGTGTTACACTCACATGACTTTCTCTACTCTGTACTAACCATTTTTACAAGCGCTTACTCCTTTATCTTCTTCGTGTTAATTAAGATAAACATTTGCAGAAATTATCTTATTGCCTCTTTCCTAGTAAGTGCAAGAGGAATATTAGAATACAGTAGGCTTTGTGCGATAGTTAAATGCTTTAAAGCTTTGAGATTCCGTTCTCTTTGCATAACAAATGGAAAACTGAATAAAGTGTCACGTTTCACAAAAGTATAAGTTCTCCAAAATTCTCACAAATGAGAAGGAATATCACCAAAAAGCTTCACTCTAAAAAAAAAATTATTCAGAAATAAATTAACTTTTTGTATAGTAAGATTTGGTCTATCTCTTATGGGTTACCAGCTATGGAAAAGTCATCTAGAGTAAATAGGATTTTAGGGGCTATAACCAGAAAATTCAAAATACACATTTCATTTGCCATAAAAATAACTCAAACATATGACATTTTAATCAAAATCGTTGGAGCAATTTTCAAGAAAATGAAAATTTTCGAAAAAGTTTCGATGTAAAAGGTAGTTTAGGGTGCAGCAAATTTTTTCAAAATCTTCGTGTGGCATCCTTTAAAGACATTAAACTTAAATACCAACTTTGGTTTTCTACCGACTTTTTGTTTTTGAGTTATGCGGTCCACAGACTGGCAGACACACACACACACATACACACCTTTTTCTAAAAATGCTTTTTTATTCACGGGGCCTCGAAACATATTTCCAGTGAAATCTCGACATCAAATTTTTGGGTGGAATACAATACTTCCTCTACTATACTATTGTAGAGAAAGTAAAAACAGGATTGAAACTTAGTACTGCATAATCCATATCGATATCAATTATACAGATTCAGTAATATGATTGATTGATGCTGAAATTATTAAAGTTATTAAAATTATGAAATAAATACTGTAAGCCAAGATATATTCTAGAATAAAGCGCATTGTTTTATTTAAGAGAGAGATTTCTTTACAACTTTGGAAGCAAATTGTTTTAATATTCCAACAGAGAAGCCAGATATCTTGACCTTTCCACAACTAGTATAGCAAATTTAGGTGCATATTTATCAACGAAAATTAATTTACAGAGAGCCTTGAGAATCTCCATTTTACAAACATATTTCCACCGCTACAATAATTATACAAAACAGAAAAACCCAAGCGCTTCTGTCAGAATTGATATCACGTGACGGGGAAATCCGTTTTCCGCAAAAACGTAATGTAGTTGTCATTAACATGCTTGCATGTTAACCTGCATGCTGTCATGTTAACGGGAGCAAAAAGGATTTCCTTCTAATTAAATCACATTGTGACGTGCTGTCCCTCTGTGTTGGCAGGAAGATGCAAAATTCTCGTCTGTTTGTGGCTTCACAATCTCCCCGAATTTTTCATAGCCAGAAGGAACAATATCTAATGTGTTAAAGTATAAATTTTTCAACACATTCTTGTATCTCGTATCGTTGACTTCTATATAAATGGCTTTATTATATATTTCTATGTAGATACAATGGGACTAGGAATGCAACAAACTCAAACGATAACATAATCTTTAAGAGCGAGTCCTTATACGATGGCTGTGAAAAATCTGTTCTTTGCATGACTAGGAGAAATAAACGAATAACTGTCCGTTTAAAAACATTGTGTGCGTGCGTGTGCATGCGTGCGTGCGTGCGTGTGTGTGTGTGTGTGTGTGAATAGCATAACTTATATGGGAATATTGGCTAAATACCCAGTTTATATGCCAAGTCTTCCAAAAACGACAATGACTTTGGAACAAAATTTCAATTAACTCCATATGCATATTTGAACATATTTGCTGAGAATAACGTATGAATTATTCTTCCTTCGAAGGGTTTTTGTGAAATTTGTAAACGTTAAGAGGCAGATAAAAACATAGTACTCAGAAAGTAAATAATTTGTTTCGAATATATTTTTTCTGTTGCACAGCCATTTCCGAGGTACCTTGTTATTATTGGATGGAATTTTTCTATAGCTCCATTTTTAAAACTCGAACCTTGGCTTGACTAACATGATACAGATAGGAAATCATCATATCCCAAGAAAAAGTTTAGGTGCACCATAAAAATAACACATCAATTTATTTATATCTAGTAAATAAATGAATGAATGAAATAAATGAATTCTGATAGTGTGGGTGAGTGAGTGAGTGAATGAGTGGTCATTTGTGCCCGATGATATTAAGATTTAGATAGTGCTTGTGGTGATTGAATCTGAAAGTTACCAACTTCATTGCCTAATATCTTCCTATGCGTGTTAGTTTATATAAATTTTAAGTTTTCACTCTTTAAAACTTTAAGTCACCTGTAAAGTGTTATACGAAATATGTACCTTCGGAAATTTTTTTCTCTTCTTCCCCGCTTTTTCTTGGAGCGTTCAGGGTAGGTTTTATATCATTTTTAAAATTGTTTCTCGACGGCTGCACTCCCCTACTTCTTTTGGGTTCTGTATTTCATCCGGAAACCTTACTTCTTTTCCCATTGCCCTTGGCGAAGGTACACATTCTTTCTTCCTTCCACATTCAACACGAGAGCTATATTTCACGCACAATAATTTACAGAAACTGTCTGAAATTAATCAAGAGTTCAGAAAGCGGTAATGTGAGAATGGTAGGAGGGAGGGAAATGGACTCTTGTGGAAGAAAAGGGAGTGGCTTTCTGGTAGAAAATACAGCTCTAGAAACACTATCGGGATAAACAGAGAGTGGTTTCAGAGTTCCTCACGTTGAATAAAACGACTTTCACGAGAAAAGCTCATTTTTATCAACGTACGTTTTAGGTAAGCCACGTTAATCAAGGCAGGTTTTAAAAGCATGCATTTTTTGTAATCTATTTCCGACCTTTACATCTGTTGTCACAGTTTAAAGTACGAAGCAATATTAAAATGTTTTCAAGCAGTATCATTTACCTGAAAGTACTTTAAGGGGATATGTCAATTAAATGCAGAACATTACGCAATTAATCATAACCATCCTACAGTTTGTTCACCAGCTGAAGGTCCCTGGCAGGAATGCAGCCAGACACTACATCAGTAAACAATTCCTGATAAACAATGATACACCATAAGATGCTGAACAGACTACTTTTAGTCATAGTTTTGTGAAAATCCGTTGTTTCATTCCCTTATATCAGCGGTCGGAAAATCTGCACCGGCTGTTGATATGACGTAATATCGCCGTCAGGGGCAAAGCAATACGTCACCCAGTTTCATCCCTCTGTCCTTCAAAGAACACGCGTTCAAACGTAAACAAGCAGCGATGCACACTGCACCCGATAGAACGTGTAATCTTAAGAAAGATTTCGAAGACTAAAGTCTGACGATCTCAAAGCAATCAACATGATGTTCAACTTTTCGCGAACTCAGGTTGCGAGCTTATAGACAAATACAATTTTAAAATCACAGTAACAAAATAAGACTGGTTTAGATACATTTAGAGAGCTTGACATGGCAGCATTTTCATATCTCGTTCATTTGTCTTACGTAGTGTTATACTTCACTCAACACATTATATGTGAGCAATTTTTTTCTTCTAAACTGATGATTGTAAAATATAAAAGCAGATCGCGGTCGACATGCATTAAGCATATATAAAATAAAACGTGCGTTACGGACGTTCATACACCACCCCTGTGGCTTCCGAAACCCCCTCCTTCTAACCGTGCGTCATGTGTATGCCGGGTTGCGTTCCGTCACCATTCGTGCAATCACGATGATCAATTCCCCGACTCCTGCCTTATGTGATCCGGTACTTACAACTAAGTACGTTTAGAAATCGCAGAGCTGCTAATACACAGTGTGCCAGTGCTTCAAAATTAGAAAGGCAAAAGAGTTTTTAGAATATTACAAGTCACAGAGTAAAAAATGTTATATGAGGTGAGAATCCGAAGGTTAAGATTTGGCAACGTATAATATAGGAACTTTGGTATGGTAGCAATGAAGTACGAGAAAAGAACCCATATTTATAATTTTACTTTCGTGGTTTTCGTGCTGAATGTTCTTAGTGTTTTTCTGTGATCGATTATGGGAAGTTTGTAGCGGTTACAGATCGCGCTCGATTTAGCACATACTTGACGGTACCTGAAAGGGGTTTTGTCGATTAGCATTTCAGCGATTCATAGCAACATGTGCTTCTCACTGTCATGACGGAAAGTTATTTTATACGTAACTTTATTGGTAGTTAAGAAGTTAGCAGATATAACACTTCAATAGGTACATTTCTGGCGTTAAGGTACTCAAAAAGTTGGATCGATGTGTGAGGGAGTTATTAGTCCTTTCTGGCAGCGTTCCCGACGACGTCCGTTTAGGTTTAAAGTTCCAAAGAGATAACGTATAACAGGGGTCGGCAAAACTGCACCGGTTGATGATATGACGTAATACCACCATCAAGGATAGAGCAGTACATAGCCCGCTGACAGCACTCCCTCCATGAATCAGCACGCGTTCAAATGTAAACAAGCAGTGTTATACACCTCATCGATTCGACATGGTTCTTTCGGAACAGTGAAAACGCAAGGTAACTTACCCATTCCAAGAGGTGTGGAAGTACAATATTTTTGCTGCACTATGGGTAAGAGTGTGAAATCTGCTGTATTCGAAAGTTTTTATTTGTGTTTAAAAGTCAACATTAAAGGACATCACGAACGTTGTCCCATAAGTCACAAGCAAGTCACAGATAGAAAATGTTAAGGCATTTTAAAATAATAATATATAAGAAACATGCGTCCGTAAATTAAATCATGACGTTTAAATATTCACTAATTTTAATAAACCTAAAACCTTAACAGCCATTGTGTAAAATCACAATTAGAAAATAAAACTTTAATTAATTAAACTACAGCCCATGAAGGGCCAAGGCTTGCCACCCAACCGTTGCGTCCCCCATCTCTGCCCACTACTGGCATCATTGATAGAGTGCAGTACTGGACGGTGGGACGTGGTCAGTGCCCCGAGTCCTCCCAGCCAGTTATGTGGCCTTCTCGACCTGCGGTGGCTACTTTTCCATCAAGTAGTTCCTCAATTGGCCCCCCGGGACCTTACGAGGCTGAGTGCACTCTGTGCCAGACGTCCCAGCGGAGAAAAATCCCCATGTCGGTACCGGGGATACAACATGGATCCTCCACGCCAGAGGCAAAAGTGCTACCAACTGTGCTACGAAGGCGGTCTAGAAAATAAAACTGGGTTGCATTTTTTAAAGAACTTGATATGCCAAGATTTCCACCCCTCAATTCATTTGCTGCATATATTAGTAGCATGTCTGGCTATATATTTTATATTTTATCGCGTAATTCCCCCGCCCCTTTTTTTTCTCGAAAATTTTGCTTGAAAACACTGGGGAGAGAATTATGCGAGTGGTCTAGGAATTCAGAAAGGAAGGGAAACCATGTAGCATTATGTAAAAGTTATATAGGTATACAGTAATTTGTGAATGAACTGGATACATACCACGGTTTCATTGGGCCTACAATGTATTGTTTCATTGTTTCTTTTCTCTGACTATTCTGCGGTCTCACTTTCGTCACTATCATCACTATGTTCATTTATATCTGACTCAGATAATACATCTTCATGTTCACTATTCCACAACATGTCGTCAGAACCATTAATGGCACAACAAATACCAGTTTTGTTTTAAAACTCTTCTTAACAATATGACGACTTGAAACAAATTGACTTAGAAACACGTCTGCAACTTCACATTTCAATTTTACTATACGTGTGACAATGGCATTACGAGTATTTTTGTGGCAAGCACTGCGTCCATTGTTGTCCGTGACAGTCACTGCCGCCTCGATTGTTGTCCATTATCAAGTCATTTGAAGGCCGCTCCAATAAGTACGAACTAGGAGAGGGAATTATGCGATGCTTAATAGGCAAATAATTTTTAGTGATGAAAAATCATAGGGGAGGGAAATATGCGAGGGGGGGCTTATGCGATAAAATACGGTTTATATACATGGGTGTGTGTGTGTGTGTGTGTGTGTGTGTGTGTGTGTGTGTGTGTGTGTGTGTGTGTGTGTGTGTGTGTGTGTGTGTGTGTGTGTGTGTGTGCGTGCGTGCAGTTGTTTTGAAAACTAGAAGTTAAAGCTCTCTCAATCTGTATGTATGTATGTGTTGAGAAAATGCTACGCCGCCACTGCGACTTTCAACCACTTCAAACCATGCATCATGTGCATGCCGGGTTGCGTTCCGTGAAGTCACTATTCATGCAACCGTGCTGGCCAATTTCTCCACGAATGACCTATCAAATTAAAGCCTAGTAGTTAGAACCAAAGAAAAAGAATACTTGACTGTATAAGAAGCAGAGAGTTTGGCCAAATTGTTTATAAGTTAACTTTAATATATACCCCTTACGATGTGTTAGTTGTTTTTTCTCTTGTATAACAGTTTTCCCACAGACCAATTACAGGTGACCTACTGGCCTGGGTGTTGTGAGGTCATTGTCCTCAATCACCTACCACAACAAATATCTGCACTTATACTTCCAACAGCCTATATACAGACAAAAACAAAACAAAGGCTGGAGTAGGATGAGATTTTATTTCTCCATAATAAACAAAGCAAAGTCAATGGTCCTTGTATAAACTTAATTAAATACGCTTTGAAAACACTCCAGAGTTCATTTCTCCCTCACGCTTTCTCTCTGTGCATCAAGAAATTGTATGCATCACAAAAAACGCCATATTTTATCAGAAGAATCACATCAATATTCGTTATCAGTAACACAAAGGAATTTAAATAACTGCTGGAATAATTAGGGTGGTGTTTCACACAGATTACGGGCATAAACCGAATAAAAACAGTGTCTGGATAGCGCTGGTGGTGGTACTGCAATATTATCTTCGCCATCAGTGTTATTGTGGACTCTTTCCATTCCATTCTTTTTGTTTTGTCTCTGTTTCGCGGTTTGTTTTTAAAAACACGCGCCCAGTGTGTTGATTATTTTGCGACGACAAGAAAAACAGTGCAAAAAGGGCACTGTACGCCCGAGGTATATGACGCAGTTCTGCAGAAATAAAGAGAAAAAATGGACCAGAGTAATGCAGAAAGTGAATTATGGAAATAGATCTGCACCAGAACGCTAAAATCACGTCCATATGAAGTTTCGCGCACTAGGGTTTAATAAAATCACCTTTTCTAACCTCCGGTGCTAATCAATGCGCATTGCAATCTATGAAAAAAGGACTGTGTTACATTTACATAAATTTCTCTACTCAGTGTCGTTTATTTTTATATCCCTTAATTTGTGAGGCAGGGCGGCGCCGTGGCCGAGTGCTTAGAGCGTTCGCCTACCACGTAGGTGGCCCGGGTTTGATCCCAGAGACCCGCATGTAGTATTTGTGGTTGACGAAGCGGTGTCTGGGCGGGCTTTCCGGTTTCCCCGCCATTCATTCCACCAATTGCTCCACCAGCACCTTTCCTTACATTGATTTCGCCTGCAATTCACATCATCCGCTTCCTCACTGTCGTACCTGGTGCTTGGCTGACCACTCGCTTCCAGGTCTTCACTCTGTCCGGTCCAGAGGTTCTTGTACTCCTCGTCTAAGTCTAGGCAGTGAGTTGAAAAAACTTGTGAGGTACTTTTATTGGGACATAGTTTGTGAGGCCAGCTCTATTATATAAAAATCTGATGTGTTGCATTCACATGACTTTCTCTACTCTTGTACTAACCATTCTTACAAACTCTTATGCCTCTATCTTCTTTGTGTTGAGATAAACACTTGCACAAATTATCTTACTATTTCCTTGCAGGTGCAAGGGGAATGTTAGAATACAGTAGGCTTTGTGCAATAGTCAAATGTTTTAAAGCTTTGAGATTATGTTCTCTTTGCACACTTAACATATAAAAAAATGAACAACGATGATCCATTTCACGAAAGTTCTAAGTTTTCTAAAACTCATACACATAACAAGGAATATCTCCGAAATGGTTCACCCTACAAGAAAATTTATTGAGACATAAATTGTGTATTTTAGCAAGATCTACATTTTTTGTACAGTATAATTTGGTCTATCTCTAACGGTTTACCAGTTATGCAAAAGTCATCCAGAGTAAATACGACTAGAGGGGCTATAGCCAGAAAATTCAAGATATACATTTCATTTGCCATCAAAATATGTCAAACATATGACATTTTAATCAAAATCGTTAGAGCCATTTTCATAAAATCTAAATTTTCGAAAAATTTTCCATGTAAAGGGTAATTTAGGGTGGGGCTATTTTCTTCAAAATCTTCTTGTCACATCCTTGAAAGACATTAAACTTAAATACCAACTTTGGTTTTTAACCGACTTTTCGTTTTTGAGTTATGCTGTCCACAGACTGACAGACTGACACACACACAAGACACACACACGGACCTTTTTCTAAAAATGCTTTTTTTGATTCAGGGGGCCTCAAAACATGTATTTCTGGTGAAATCTCGACATCGAATTTTTGGGTGGAATACAATAGTTCCCCTACTTACCAGTAGAGAAAGTAAAAATCAATAACAATCTTCCATTTCTGCAAAGTGTAAGGATTTTAAAACTAACAAAAAACAAGGAATGTCTTAGAAATGCTTCACTCTACCAAAACTTTTATTTGGACATAAATTGTGTGTTTTAGCAAGATTTATATTTTTTGTACTGTAACTTTTGGTATATCTCTTATGGTTTACCAGTTATGCAAAAGTCGTCCAGAGTAAATAGAACTAATGATGATTATGATGATGATGATGATGATAAAACAATACTATAAACAATAGAGAAAGTAGCAGTGTTACAATTATATATGCAATTTTACAAAGTATTACAGCATATTTTGAACATTTAGCCTAAGTCCCGGAATAACTACAAGCACTAAAAACCTTATACAGCAATAGTCAGCACTCTATACTATATGTAGGTTATATGCAAAACAATACTATAACAATTTAGCGTAAATATTACCATAACTAGAGAAAATTGACTAAACATAATTTTGCCTTATTTATTGCTTTCAGAATATTAATTTATTGAATAGTATGGATTAGATACTAACCATTCATATAATCTACTTTTAGATTTACACCCCAATAATTCTGTTAATGCTTTACATTTGAATGTCCAAGACTTCACAGCTGTTTGGTGTTTTCGAAAGCCTGTGAGATGACTACATAGGCTATAGACAGAAAATTCAAAATATACATTTCATTTGCCATAAAAGTTTCTTAAACACGTGATATTTTAATAAAAATTATTGGCCATTTTTCATAAAATCAAAATTTTCGAAAATTTTCTATGTAAAGGGTAGCTTAGAGTGGAGGAATTTTCAGTCATATTTATGAAAAATATTCTTAAATACCAACTTTGGTATTTAACCGACTTGAATTGCTGTTCACACACACAGATACACACACACACACACACACACACACACACTCACACACTCACACACGTACCTTTTTCTAAAAATACTGGTTTTTTTTTATTCAGGGGCCTCAAAGCATGTACTTCCGGTGAAATTTCCACATCGAATTTTTGGGTGGAATACAAACTTCTACTTACTATACGAAAATTCATAAAAGAAGAGAACTTGACAGGCTATTTGCGGAAATTTCAAGATATACATTTCATTTTTCATAGAAATATCTTAAGCAGATGGCGTTTTATTCAAAATCGTTCCTGTGGTCCTATTAGCAATGTAAACATTTATTCTGTTTTGAATTCGTTGCAAAACAAAAGAGGCCGAGGGCACTGAAAGGCAGGTAAACACTAACGACGAGTACGTCCGGCCGGGGGGGGGGGGGGGGGGGAGTTCGTGCGGTTTATCTGGTTATATAGTGTAGTGCAGTGATGTCCAATGTTTGCGAAAAAGGGGAGATTGAGTTTACCTTATTCCACTATACACGGACTTTGTCATTCTTGAAAACCCCAGCCGTGCATTGTGTTGCAGCGGTGGTTTGGTGGTATGTTCATTGCGTTTGATTACGAAAGCACTTTTAAATCTCATATGATAAACTTACGTTTAACAAATCTATAAATATTTGACGGCGAAGTCGAAGTACATAGCGTTAGAAGATCCACCAAGAGATCGTCGCGTAAAATATTGCAATGCAGACTTTTAGTATACTAGTTCAATTTGGAGGAAGTCTGCTCCCAAATATATGCTAACTTATGAATTTTTGCAAATGCTTATTTCTCTACTTACTTCATTTTAATTGACACAAGCATTTTCAGGAATTACCTTGCTGCTAAGTTTCTTGTAGGTGCAAGGGGAATAGGAATACGGTAGGCTTCAAGCGATAGTCAAATGTTTTAAGAGCTACATGCTATGCGATGTCTTTGCGTTCTCTTTGGAAGGCCAAAAGATGGTCAGTTGAAACAAATAATAAAGAATATCTCAGAAATGGCTCACTGAAAAGAAAAAAATAAGTATTTTACATAAATTGTGTGTTTTCAGGAGATCAATATTTTTAATTTAGTGGATAAACCTTTGTTCACCGTGTAGGCAAAAATCATCCAAAGTGAAGAGATCTTCTGAGAACCTACCCAAAAAAATCTGATGTGTTGCACTCACATGACTTTCTCTACTCTTGTACTAACCATTCTTACAAACTCTTATTCCTATATCTCCATGTTAGTTAAGATAAACATTCGTACAAATTATCTTAGTGCTTATTCCCTTGTAGGTGCAAGGGGAATATTAGAATACAGAAGGCTTTGTGCGACAGTCAAATGTTTTTGACCTTTGAGATTCCGTTCTCTTTGCACGATTAACATATAAAAAAATGAGCAACGTTGTTGCATTTCGCTGAAGTTCTAAGTTATCCGAAACTCACACACATAACAAGGAATATCTCCGAAATGGTTCACCCTACAAGAAAATTTATTGAGACATAAGTTGTGTATTTTAGCAAGATCTACATTTTTGTATAGTATAATTTGGTCTATCTCTAACGGTTTACCAGTTATGCAAAAGTCGTCCAGAGTAAATACGACTACAGGGGCTATAGCCAGAAAATTCAAAATATACATTTCATTTGTCATCAAAATATCTCAAACATATGATATATTAATCAAAATCGTTAGAGCCATTTTCAAGAAAATCAAAATTTTCGAAAAATCTTGCACGTAAAGGGTAGTGTAGGGTGGGGCTATTTTCTTCAAAATCTTCGTGTCACATCCTTGAAAGACATTAAACTTAAATACTTAAAAACTTAAATTTGGCTTTTAACCCACTTTTCGTTTTTGAGTTATGCTGTCCACAGACTGACACACACACGGACCTTTTTCTAAAAATGCTATTTTTTGGATTCAGGGGCCTCAAAACATATATTTCCGGTGAAATCTCGACATCGAATTTTTGGGTGGAATACAATACTTCCCCTACTTACCAGTAGAGAAAGTAAAAATCAAACCATGGGTTAGAAACGGCCATGGAATCGCCTGTTGTCTGCGTCACTGGATGCTGACTGTCCCTCCAAGTGAGTGGGGAACAGCTGCTTATTACGTAAGTGTCTCAAAAGAGACAAGATTGGACATCGTTGATCCAGTGACAGTTCAAACTTGATAACCATAACCATTGGTGACACACGAAAGAGCAAAACTTTCCTCTGGTAGCTTTACCATAACTAGCCCGCCTCGGTAGCGTGATGGTTAGCGTGTCTGCCTCACGTTCAAGAGGTCGCGAGTTCGAATCTCGCTTAGGGTAAGTTATCCGGGTAAGGTTTTTTTCCGAGGTTTTCCCTACCCTGAGAAGACGAATGTCGGGTAACTTAAAGCTCTATAGACCTCGGGCTCATTTGAGCATCATTTCACCCATCTCATTTCGTTCATTCGTCCGACATGACACAATGTTGGAGGAAGTTAATTTAAAAAAAAAAAAAAAAAAAAATCACCATAACTAGAAATACATTTACTTAACACTTCAGAGAAACATACCTTCAGTTTGGAAGTCTGGACTTTACGTTCGTCTGTGATGGCCACTGATAAACTAATAAGAAGTGTTTGAAAGCCAAGTCTAAACTGAGCTGATTCCCTAAGGTTTTCCTGACGCACTAATCACATTAAACCCTTTGTAAGTCGTTAAGCCCCTAACAAACGTTTCCAAGGCTTTTCTTCAGCTTCGATAGATACCTGGCTCAAAGATAACCTCCTCTGTCTTGAGGTATACCATATAACACTCTCAGGCTCTGCCCATTGTCGTGGTGCACCAAATCTGGGGAAATGCAAATGACGTGGAAGGGGGTAGAAGAGGTTTCGAGGTGCAGTGAAAGAACACTTATAGGTTTATCATCTTTAACACATCTAACAAATATGTCCAATACAATTATTGTCAATAACAACCCGTTTCGCCGAAAAAAATCACATGACTTTCTCTACTCTTGCATTAACCATTCTTTCATACTCTTATTCTTCTATATTTTTCGTGTTAGTTGAGATAAACATTTGCAGAAATTATTGCTCGTTTTCTTGCACGTAAAACGGAAATATGGTAATTCAGTAGGCTTTGACCGTTAGTCAAATCTTTTAAACCTTTCAAATTCCGTTTTCTTTGCACCGTTAGCGTATATAGAAATCTGATGTGTGCACTCACATGACTTTCTCTACTCTTGTATTAACCGTTCTTAGAAATTGTTATTCCTCTATCTTCTTCATGTTATTTAAGATAAACATTTATACAAATTATCTTATTGCTTATTTCCTTGTAGGTGCAAGGGGAATGTTAGAATACAGTAGACTTTGTGCGATAGTCAAATGTTTTAAAGCTTTTAGATTCCGTTCTCTTTACACACTTAACATATAAAGAAAAATGAACACCGATGTTCCATTTCACACATAACAAGGAATATCTCCGAAATGGTTCACCCTGCAAGAAAATTTATTTAGACATAAATTCTCTATTTTAGCAAGATCTACATTTTTATATATTATGATTTGGTCTATCTCTAACGGTTTACTAGTTATGCAAAAGCCGTCCAAAATAAACAGGACTACATAGTCTATAGCCAAAAAATTCAAGATGTACATTTCATTTTTCATAAAAATATCTCAAACATATGGCATTTTAATCAAATTCGTTAGAGCCGTTTTCAAGGAAGTCAAAATTTTCGAAAAATTTTCCCTGTACAGGATAGTTTAGGTTAGAGCTATTTTCTTCAAAATCTTCGTGTCGCATCCTTGAAGGACATTAAACTTAAATTCTAAATTTGGTTTTTAACCGACTTTCCGTTTTTGGGTTATGCTGTCCACAGACTGACAGACACACAGACACACAGACTGACAGACACACGCGCGCGTTTTTCTTAAAACGCTTTTTTATATTCAGGGGCCTCAACACGTATTTCCGATGAAATTTCGACATCGAATTTTTGGGTGGAATACAATACCTACTTCCTTCTACAAACATACCCGTATTGTTCTATTTTATGTTGATATACAATATTTTATAGAAATGACTGTATTGCATATTTTCTTTTAGGTATGTGGTAGCTCTAAAATGCCATGGTCTTAAGGGTATTAAGGATAAGAATGTACAGACTTAAAGGCGACTTCTTGAATTAACATAACTTCCTTTATCATTTTCTTCAAACATCTAACTAAACTTGTTAAATGTTTGATTAGGTCACCACGACTTTATTTCACTTCTGCTAGTAGCATAAAAAAAGTAGAGCTTTAATGGATGAGCTATTAATTTCTTTTTAATTTGTTGCTAAAGTGAAAATAAATAATTGAAGTCCTGCGTGTTCACTGAAATAAGTTTGTAGACATACAATCAGCAGGAGCCCAAACCGGAAGGTCAGAAATGTTAACAGATCTCAGGTATCGTAAAGCTTCAAAGAATATCACCCCTTTGTTCGTTAATTGTAGTAGCTGATGAGAAACGCACAGATGCGTGGTTAGGACTGGCGTGATTTGGACTTCCATTCGTCATAGATGTGAACGCATGCATGAGAGCAGAAGCCGCATTAGTAAACAAAACATTCGCTTCTTTAGCGTTACTCTGTTGCCAGGCTGTGCAGATAATGTATTAAATAACTATTATTGAAATAACAATGACGCTAAGTGCCAAAATAAAAAAAAAAAAACGAGTTATTCAGAGAAAACTCTTTACTGAAAGTGCTTAACCTAAACAACTTAATAGCTTATGACGAACGTACAAATACAACACTCCTCACACATAAAAATAGGTGATTTAATATAAATAAAGTTTTCATTACGGGAAAACACACAAATGATAGGTGTTATGTGCCATAAACAATATTGTCACAATATTAGCACACTGAACAGTTGGCAAAGATCATAATAAGCAATATATTGCTCAAATGTGATAGAACAACCACACACGATAATCATTAAGTGTACTTATGAACAAATAACCTGATAAGAGTGTCTATGTCATAAGGAAGATTAGTCTACCATAGCAAGTAAGTCTTTTTTTTTTTTTTTTTTTCTTTTTTTGTCGGTCTGGGTGGCTCAGTTGGTTAGGCGCTGGCCTACGGATCCCAAGGTCGCGGGTTCAAACCCGGCCCAGGCCGATGGTTTTTAAGTGTGCTTAAAAACGACAGCTCCATGTCAGTAGATTTACTGGCATGTAAAAGAACTCCTGCGGGACAAAATTCCGGCACACCGGCGACGGTGATGTGATCCTAGCAATTGACAGCGTCGTTAAACAAGAAAATATTTTAAGTAAGTCTTTTTTTGCTTGCTGTGATCCAAATAAACAAGAACTTCTTGCTCTTCTATTCTTATTAATACGAATATTAACTTCCATCTCATCTGAACTGTTATACTGGTACAACCTGCTTAAAACAGTTGTTAACAGCCACATAATACCAATGTAATGTCCTGGACATACCGCTCCTGCCATCTTTGGAGTTATCTTTCAACTGTTTCCTGAACTCTTGGCACTTGCAGTTGAAACTCGAACGTAATTTGGACATGCCAATACACGACTCCTTCTTGCTAATACATCACAATATAGATATTCCTTCTGTTTAAAGGTTTGTTATAGGTAGATGGAGGTGTAAACGCCTTATTATATTTCTTTCTCTTCTGATTCAATGAATAGTGTGCTTTATTATGTGAAAGAAAGCTTTAAAAATGCAGATATTATTTAAAGCCATAATCTATTGTAATTTATATGTAAATATGTATATTTTATTATTGTTAATAACAACAAACTGAAAAGTAAAAAATTCTATTTTCACTATATGTCATCAGTGCGGCTTGTACGTGAAGTTAACTCGCCTTGCATTTGACAGAGTTTGACGACCAATGTCAGCTCGTCCTCTCCTTGGCACTGTAATCAACACTGTAAATAGACACGGAATAGTTTTTATGCTCACTCAAATTAGTTGGATTTACCTTGAAAACTTGACGATATTCTAATCCTCAAACTAATTCCTCTAATTTCGCTAAAATAAAATTGAATACAGTCACCTTAATGGAATTTTGATCAAAATGAATGTTCCCAAAATGTAATTAAATTCGATTTAACCAAATATCTTCTCAAAATCAACTTTTTTTTTTAACGAAAAAAAGTTATTTTAAGTGTAGTAGTTGTGGCAGTTCATCGATAAGTCTGCCACATTACTTATTGAAAGTAATCCGAAGTGACAATTCCCATACACAATTGCCAATTTCGATTTTTTTTTTCGATTTTTCGACTATACTTTTGGGCTTTCCTCAATGTTCTTTTCTTCTAAACTATTGGGGCAAACAAAACAAAAAAAAAAAAAAAAAGAAAAAACAAAAAAAGAAATTATTAAATTGATCTATTTTCGAGTTTTTGCGAGACTAATGCACAACAATTGATTTTTAGTTTTTCTACTATGTATAGTGAGTAGAGGAAGAGTTGTATTTCACCCAAAAATTCGATGATGATATTTCACCGGAAATATATATTTTGAGGCCCCTGAGTAAAAAACAAAGCATTTTTAGAAAAAGGTCCCTGTGTGTGTTTCTCTGTGTCTGTCAGTCTGTGGACAACGTAACTCAAAAACGAAAAGTCAGTTAAAAATCAAAGTTGGTATTTAACTTTAATGTCTTTCAGGGATGCACACGAAGATTTTGAAGTAAATTGCTCCACTCTGAACTACCCTTTACATGGAAAAGTTTTAAAAAATTTTGATTTTCTTGAAAATGTTTCTAACGATTTTGATTAAAATGTTTGAGATATTTTTATGGCAAATGAAATGTATATTTTGAATTTCCTGGCTGTAACTCATGTAGTGCTATTTACTCTGGATGACTTATGCACTACTGGTAAACCGTAAGAGATAGACCAAATCTTACTGTACAAAAAAGTGTAGATTTTGCCAAAAGTCGCTGAATAAAGTTTTTTTGTACAGTGAACCATTTCGAAGATATTGCTTGTTATTTTCATAAGTTTTGGAGAACTTATACCTACTTCTGTCAAATGGAACATCGTTATTTATGTTAATCGTGTACAGAGAACGGAATTTGAAAGCTTTAAAAGATTTGACTATCGCACAAAGCCTACTGTATTCTAATATTCCCCTTGCACCTACAAGGAAATAAGATAATTTGTACAAATGCTTATATCAACTAAGGCGAAGAAGATATAGGAATAAGAGTTTGTAAGAATAGTTAGTACTAGAGTAGAGAAGGTCATGTGGATGCAACACATCAGATTTTTGTGAATATAGATGCTGAATTACCTCCTTTTCGGTTCACAATGGATGTATTTGTTATTGGACCCTCTATAGCTCAATTGAAAGATCTTTGGGAACACCCGAAAAGAGTGGATGGAAGATATCTGATGACAGAACAGGTTTGGAGTGTAGAATAATAGAATAATCAATTAACCTGAAATAAGTTTGCACTTCAGAGTTAGCCAAACTAAAAGGAATCTTCCCACAGTTTTTGTTGCCTTTTTCCCCGAATATCTGGAAAGCAGGATGTAAAAAAATAAAACTACCTGAATGCGTTGTATAGATATATAGAATTGGAACTTCGCTCAACTGGAGTTTTCAATCGGTTTCTTATGAATAAAACAGAATGAAATAAACCTGGAATACGTGCACTGCATTCTCCTTTTCTGTTTCCGTTATGACCTCCTTATTGTAAAATATCTCATATGTGCCCCGCAACGTAAGGGCTCACTGTACTTGTTATTCAATACGGTTCTATCGATGTCAAAGCTTACACTGCAGTTGTATGGGTCCCTCACCGTGCAAACACTCATAAGGAACTGCTTGTCCTCCCAGACAGCACGTTCCAAATCACTGCAGTGGCTGACAACGAGACCAGATTCCAAACGATGTGTGCTAAGCGAATGGGGTATTAAATTCAGCTTGCCGTAAGCGCTTCGACTTGGAGAACTCCAGAACATGCTTAGTCCACAGTGATTTACTGGCAGTCTGCAGATTCCAGGCTAACAATTATGTAAACTAACTCAGCTATTATTATTATTATTATTATTATTATTATTATTATTATTATTATTATTATTATTATTATTATTATTATTATTATTATTATTATTATTATTATTATTATTATTATTATTATTATTATTATTATTAGTATTAGTATTAGTATTAGTATTAGTATTAGTATTAGTATTAGTATTAGTATTAGTATTAGTATTAGTATTAGTATTAGTATTAGTATTAGTATTAGTATTAGTATTAGTATTAGTATTAGTATTAGTATTAGTATTAGTATTAGTATTAGTATTAGTATTAGTATTAGTATTAGTATTATTATTCTTGTTGTTGTTGTTGTTGTTGCGGTGGCGGTGGTTGTTGTTGTGGCGGTGGCGCTGGCGCTGGCGCTTGTTGTTGTTGTTGTTGTTGTTGTGGCGGTGGCGGTGGTTGTCATTATTATTATCATTGCACTTCTATCACGTATGGAAAGCTAATTTATGCTCGACCATACCCAAATTTATTAAAACTCTGACAGCGATGCTTTAATGGCCCCCCCTTAAGTTCAAACTTTCATTAAAGGAACAACTCGATTTTCATCAGAAGACAGGTGTTCCATCAATCAGAAAATTCCCATGCAGTAATCGATTAATTCTCGAAACGCAAATAGCGCGAGTTTAGAAAACGCTAAAATGTCGGACACTGCTGACAGTGAGATGCAACTTACTCCACCTAAGTAAGATGTAACTTACACAAAACACACAATATTCCAAGAATTTCAATACTTGTACAATAAATAAGTTATACATGAAATAAAGTTTCGTCTGATTTTGCCTTCTACTTTTCAATGTGACGTAGCATTCCAAGGTTATCATTTTCATCATGCAGCTGTGATGTGCTGGAAGCGAATGGTTCGTTTAGCGCCTGCGCAGAACTCCAAATATAGCTTATGCAATATGTAAGTCATTGTCCCTGGTGAGTGTACAACATTTTACTATATTTCAACTATAAAATTAGGTATATAGTCGAGCATAAATTGTCGTATGAAACTGAACTATAATGGTAATTAAGACGCTCGTATGAAAATGATATGTACTCGCGTCTTCGCCATTGTTGCATAATATAAAAATCTGATGTATTGCACTCACGTGGCTTTCTCTACTCTTGTTCTAACCATTCTTATAAACTCTTATTCCTATATTTTCTTCGTGTTAAGATAAACATTTGTATAACTTATCTTATTGCTTATTTCCTTGTAGGTGCAAGGGGAATATTAGAATACAGTAGGCTTTGTGCGATAATCAAATGTTTTAAAGCTTTGGGATTCTGTTACCTTTGCCCACTCAACATATTAAAAAAATGAACAACGATGATCCTTTTCAAGTTCAAAGTTTTCCGTAACTCACACACATAACAAGGAATATCTCCGAAATGGTTCACCCTACAAGAAAATTTATTGAGACATAAATTGTGTATTTTAGCAAGATCTACATCTTTTGTAGAGTATGATTTGGTCTATCTCTAACGGTTTACCAGTTATGCAAAAGTCGTCCAGAGTAAATACGACTACAGGGGCTATAGCCAGAAAATTCAAGATATACATTTCATTTGTCATTAAAATATCTCAAACATATGACTTTTAATCAAAATTGTTAGAGCCATTTTCAAGAAAATCAAAATTTTCGAAAAATTTTCCATGTAAAGGGTAGTTTAGGGTGGGGCTATTTTCTTCAAAATCTTCGTCTCGCATCCTTGAAAGACATTAAACTTGAATACCAACTTTGGTTTTTAACCGACTTTTCGTTTTTGAGTTGTGCTGTCCACAGACTGACAGTGACACACAGACACACACACACGGAAAAATGCTTTTTTGGATTCAGGGGGCCTCAAAACATATATTTCCGGTGAAATCTCGCCATCGAATTTTTGGGTGGAATACATTACTTCCCCTACTTACCAGTAGAGAAAGTAAAAATATTACAATCCAAGGGTATCACAATTATTTAATAAGGCCTTCATTCCATCTGTTTACTTCTCTCCATTGACCGACGCGATGTTGATTTTACTTGTTGCGATGGGCTACACATAGCAATAATAATCAATGGCACGTTGGCATGAAGGGATAGTGTTGATTACTTTTTCTGATGGCTTACTAAATCATTACTGTTGCTTGTTTCACACTATGATCTACATTCTATGGAGGCGTTAGCACAGTGGAACAAAAGTATTAATTTATTGTGGGTTAAAATGTCACTCAAGAAAAGTGGTTTATTGCATAGATATTAGAAGAGAACTTTTCATTCGAAAGCAGAACTCCATTCTAATATAACGTAATAGACAAACAGACCACCTCTGTAGCACAGTGGTAGCGTGCCTGCCTCTGGCGCGGAGGACCCGAGTTGGAACCCCGGTATCGTCATAGGAAGGCCTGGCACGGGCTGCACTCAACCCCGTTGAACTTTAATTCCAATATAACCAAGGAAGAATTACTTTTAATGTAATATTGCTTTTTGTTAATTGTAAAGCTTTACACGTTTTTATGATTTTAAGGACAAAGTACACGGAATCGTTAAATGAATATATGTTGCTTATTTCAAGTAACATTTTCCATAATTGGGCATTAAAAATTGGAGATAAGTCCAAGAAAATGAGAGCATGGCTTTCTTACCAGGCCAAGGGTATCTACGCACCCTTTCCTTTCCTCATTATAGTGCGAAGCTTCTAACCACGTATTGCAACCATTCATTGGTCAGTAGTTATGTCTCACTCTTTACGGGACCTTGAAAGACTGATGCTCCCAAACATATGTTTTGAGGGTCCCTGAATAAAAGTGTATCATTGTCCGCATAAGGTTAAAGGAGCTAAATCCAACCTCCCCTGTTTTGTAAATGTTGGACATCGTTGCATTAGAGTTCTAGAACATTAGTAAGGATCATATGAAATAAATTTTCTAAACTGATTCCATTTATCTAGATCAGGGGAAGACAACTTTGGGCCGTGTGACGTATTTAAACGAAGAGCCAGCTTGTACGTTCGTGTGACGTCAGGCGAGAGCGGTGTATTGCTATGCTGCCTAGATCAGCGGCGCTACTTGCACGAAACTGAATGAATATGAAACATGTTATTTGGGCATGTTTAAAACCTGCCCGGGCTGTAGGAACCCTCTTAGCCTAGTCTGAGGGTGTTTATTTGTTGTGTGAGGGATCTTAACGGCGTTAGTGCGAATTTTGTTTTTATTTTGTGTTTTTGTTGACGTTGTGTAGTGGTTTTGTGTTTGTGTTCAGTTCCCCGTGTTTCACACTAGTTTGAGACTAGGCTTCAAGATGTAGAAACATTGTCAACTACGTTTCAGGTCTTTGCGACCCCGTATTCATTGGATGTTAACATTGATTTGCTGAAGGACAACTATAAACACAGGGAAGACTTGGCTGATTTTTATAAGAATGTTCCTCAAACCAGATTTCTGAGGTTATATGCCCTTGTTGCACGGATATTATGTATGTTTGGTTCTACGTATGTGTGCGAACAATTCTTTTCCGTTATGAACCTTTCTAAGTCAAAATCCCGAAGCGTATTGTCAGATCACAATCTAACATGCAGTCTTCGGTTACAAATGTGCCGTACATTACGCCCTAACATTGACAAACTAGTTAAAGAAAAGCGATACGGCAAATGTCGGAAAATGTCCACCTAATTGTTCTGTATAGCTCAGACAAAATAGTTATAATTTCTGTTCTATTTGTATTATAACATGACTGTTCACATAAACTAGAATTGACTCGTATATATGGCATAAAGCCGAAATGTAATTATTTATAATCAGTGACTATTGCGTAATTGAAACAGTGAGCATTAAAATTACGATGTCCCGTATGCCATTTCCTCTTCCCCGCTATGACGTCACACGTTCAACTGGCTTTCGCTGGGAGCATATGAGCTGAGTGAGCTGACGTCACAGCAGCGATACCTAGGTCATGCAGATGTTATACAATATTCTCCAATCAATCTATCCGTCTCCGTTTGGCTTCATGTCCAACGACCTGAACGTTTTTGCACAATTGTAACGTTCTTCTCATCCGCTTTGGAACAGTTTGAGTCTCTCTTTTGTGAGCCTACTCAAGGAGTCTTTATTGAGATAATGAAAGTGACCATTTCAATGGGAAGCTCTTGTAGCCAGGCAGCTTTATGACTGCAAAGCTCATTTTGAACTGGCTGCTCTCTCTCTCTGAACGCACATGATAGGTCATAAAGTAAGCCAGGACTTCAGTTAAATTTATTTTACTCTTCTTTGTCCCACGTTCTCGGTAATTGGCTAGGACTTTAAAGGTTGCTGCTACTACTCCACGAGCAAACGGCTATTAATTAGGACACCGCTGTCTCAGCCCTTGTGAATCCATTGAACTGCCCTGGGAAAATAAAATGAATGGTTCTTATTGATACATGCGGTCTATTACCTACCCGAAGTAAATTTCCACTCACTCGATGAGTCAGCATTATCTACAATTCTTCGACGCTCCTAACTTAGTGCCTTAGGGCTTCTCTAATTCCAGTGAGTTATATAGTATAAACCTCATCTTAATAATGTGTCTCTGACATTTAAACAAACATTAAAAAAAGGTAAAAAATGAACATTTTCACATTAATTATTCTAATCTTACAGAAAACAGTTAAAATACTCTAAATTGAACGAAAAACAACTATCAATTAATTACCCTCATTTTAGGAGAGACAGTTGCCCTATACACTTATAGGTGTATAGGCTATTATTATCATCATTATTGTTATTATTATTGATATTATTGTTGTTGTTATTATTAATATTGTTATTATTGTTGTTGTTATTATTGTTGTTGTTATTATTAATATTGTTATTATTGTTGTTATTATTGTTATTATTGTTATTATTATTGTTATTATTATTGTTATTATTATTGTTATTATTATTGTTATTATTATTGTTATTATTGTTGTTGTTGTTGTTATTATTGTTGTTGTTGTTGTTGTTGTTATTGTTATTGTTGTTGTTGTTATAATTATTGTTGTTGTTATAATTATTGTTGTTGTTATAATTATTGTTGTTGTTATTATTATTGTTGTTGTTATAATTATTATTGTTGTTGTTATAATTATTATTATTGTTGTTGTTATAATTATTATTATTATTATTTATGTTATTATTATTATTTATATTATTTATATTATTAAATTATAACATATGCACACGTGAAAAGGATACAAGATGGAAGGACACCTAACAAAATACTAGGATGGGTTCCACCGGGGAGGAGTAGAGGTAGACCGGAACACACATGGATGCAGAAACAGTGACGAGTCGAAAAGAACTAGAACCAGCGGATTGAGAAGACCGGGAAAAATCGAGGAACAGGATTAGAATGTGAAATTTTGGTCATAGGAAAATATATCAAACATTGAAAACCTGTAGGTAAATAAACAACTAATATTATCTATTATTGGGATAGGGATATGATTGCTCAGACTTTATCGGCGACTTCTTAGCGTTAAGGTGCTTGCAGAGGTCCTGACGGACGATAAACAAGTCTTTAGGGATGGTTAACACGAGCCTAAAGGTTTAGAACTTTAGATATCAAAATTTCATATCCTTTGGTCCCTTTTATAGCCCTTATTTTTAATTTTGGTTTTTACCTATGTTTTTGGTATATTTATCTATATGTTTGCTTTTGCTAGTATTTTTATTTTCTATTGAAATTTACGCTGGTTTTTACCATGACCAAGCAGTTCAGCGCCCTTAAAGTTACATAATTATTAGTTCCTCTACCGTTTTACTCACAGTGCATGCTTCCATAAATAAAAGGTAAAATTGGTTTGATTGCCCACATTTCACCACTCCTTTATAGTTTATTTGTGCAATTAGCACAGAGAGATGGAGCTTCTAAAGATGCGTTATTTGTGCATTTACAATTTGTTGCTAAAAGCTGTTGTTTAGCCACAAAATAGTATTAAATAAATGGATTCTAGCGCCTCTATTGGAACAAATTTGTGAAGATACGTTTGGCAAACGCACAGTTTTGGAATGTGAATCGAGCAGAAAGCCAGAATGTCGAGAGTAAAAACTTCCTCCTCAGCTCTCGTGATGGCAATTCGGAAAGTCGGTAGTCTTCCCGGATCGAATTATGCGCGTAAGTGGCGTGTCCACTTCCATCCCCTGTGTAACAGCAGGGGGGTGGCGCTTTTAGGAAACAAGGTATTGGCCTAATGGAAAGTCCCACGGTAATAGTGGCATTCGGTTGCCGCCTTCCCTGGTTTTAGGGGGGGGGGGGGAAGCTTCGCCTCCTGTGCTAAAACCCTCGCTGCATAAGTGTACCAAAAACTCGAAACAAAACCCCCTCTTTCCTCGTTATCTGCAGTATTTGTATAAGCTTTGGAGATCTTATACTTCTGTCTATTGAAACACCGCTATTCATATTTGTATATGTTAGGGATTTGAAAGCTTTGAAACATTTGACTATCGCTCAAAGCCTACTGTATTCTAATATTCTCCTTGCACCTACAAGAATATAACATAATTTCTGCAAATGTTTATCTCAACTAACACGAAGAAGATATAGGAATAAAAGTTTGTAAGAATGTGCCTTCAAGGTCACTATACTATACGTCGGTCTGGGTGGCTCAGTGGGTTAGACGCTGGCCTACTTATCGCAAGGCCGCGGGTTCAAATCCAGCCCACACAGACGGTTTTCAAGTGTGCTTCAAAACGACAGCTGCATGTCAGTAGATATACTGGCAGCGTCATTAAACAACAAAGAAATTTAATTCCATTCTCCTTTGACACAAGTCCATAGAGGGAGCAGTGCAGGGCAACAGCAGGGTATTCGTATTTCCAGAAAAAAAAAAAAAAAAAAAAAAAAAACCCTGGCAATCTAGCGTTCTACAGCGAACGAGCCTTTTTTCAAATATCCCTCTAGCCTGCCATGTGTCTGCAAATCATAAATTAAGAGAAACCATAGGTTATGAAAGCAAAAGATCAAGTGCACAGACGACACGCTAGATGGCAAAAGGTAAGATGTGTGTATTAACAGTATGCTAAGGTGTTTACTCTACCTACATCTCTGACGGACAGATGGCATTAGGGTGCCATCCAGTAACCTGCTTTCATAATCTATTTAAAGATGACACAGCGTTCGCTATTACCATCTATTTTTAGTTTTTTACTATTGGTTTAGACCTAAGGTGGGCATCACACTAATTTTCAACACAATATTTTCTCTAATTCGCCTTAGTTCCTAAACATAAATATTTGCGACAACTCCGCGATAACCATTATATATAACAACACAATATCTTCTCTAATTTTTTCCTTTTACACAAATGAATATTAATGTAGTGTTATTTCACACAAGAGTCTGTGTAGGACATAATTCGAAAGGGGAGAATGAAACTGAAAAATTCAATGCCCTTGAATTTTCAATCTCACTCTCCCCTTTCCAACTATGTCCTACCCACGGATCTTGTGTGAAAAAACATAAATTACATTAATTGACCTCATAGTTGTTAAACTAGAAGCCGGGACTTCAGTGGTTACACGTTGTAAGTCACCTTTAAGATATTGTGACTTTTCGGTGGGTTGTAAAGTAAAGTAGACAGATGTAGTCGAGATAAACAAAACACTTTTATTTCCGTAAACAGTAACCTTGTACACTCGTTGCAACAAGAAAGTCTTTTTCGATTCTCCAACAGCACGGCTCCGAACTCGTAACACAAGGAACTAACTCTTCTCCGTCGGCACGACTCCTCAACCTTCACATACGTCTGACTGACTTCTGTCGCACTTTACCGCTATTTATATCTCCCAGGCACTATTCTGGAAGCTTCAGGAACGTTCAGTTATTGCGGTGAGATACAAAGTAGAAGATTCCAGTAGCCTCTATCCTTTTCTCTCTTTCGGCAAGCGCCCCAACAATGCGGCCATTCTCGGTCTCTTTCCTTCGGCTCCTTTGCGGTAGTGCCGACAATAATGCGATGGGTGACACTGCTGTTGTTGGCAATTAGATGCGGCGGGCGCGGTGACACTATGTTGTCTCAGAGTAAATTGGGATCTCTTTGTGTGGTTTGTCGGGAATAATGCGAGTGAGTTGGAGAGTTTAATGTCATATCGGCACGTTGGCAATGATAGCTTAGTGATCAGAGAAGTCGGACGGTAACCGGTAGATCCGTGGTTCAAATCCCGGTCATGGCATTGAATTTTTCAGTCTCACTCTCCCCTTTCCAATAAATGAATATGTTCATAAAAAATCCACCGGCCGGAAAGAAATACTTCTCATTCTTGAAGTGCTTTGCGACACTTACAGACAATGGTTGTGCAAAGAGCGTTAAAGAAAGTCTCACTACACCTCGAGTTATTTGTCCTTATGAGAGCCTTGACCATTTCACTGGTTACTTTAGGCTACGATACAAGGATGTACTACTCATTTTGCTGAATAAGCCTAACGAATAATTAACAGGAAGGATACAACAAATTGGTGTGGAAACGAAATATATTTTCACGCTTTCTATCGCCCGCCTCGATAGCTTAATGGTTAGCGTGTCTGCCTCACGTTCAAGAGGTCGCGAGATCGAATCTCGCTTAGGGTAAGTTATCCGGGTAAGGTTTTTTCCGAGGTTTTCCCTACCCTGAGAAGTAACTTAAAGCTCCATGGACCTCGGGCTCATTTGAGCATCATTTCACCCATTTCATTTCATTCATTCGTCCGATATGACATAATGTTGGAGGACGTTAATTAAAAAAAATAATAAAAAAACAACAACAACAAACAAACAAAAACGCTTTCTATCGTATTGGCTATAAGAGAAAGAGATAAAGTGAATGCATTCAGTTTGTCATACAGACCCCTTATGATTGGTAGCAATGCTTTATCGACAATGCCTTTGAAGGGGTTAAAACCTAAAGGAGAAACTTAATGAGCGCCTAGGTTAGTGAAATGTGTATATAAGACAGGATTTCAGGGGATGCAAATTCAAGATTGAATGAATTCATTAAATACATAGTAGGGCAGAAAAACTTAAACAGAACTGTATTCTCATAGTTATATCAATACTTGTTGCTGCATAGATGCGAAAAAAATAATAATAGTAATAGTAGTAATAGGAATAATAGTAATAGTAATTAATAATAATAAAATAATAATAAATAAACGAACGAGTGAGTGAGTGAGTGAACGAATGAATGAATAAATGAACTAGAATTTTTCCCTCTAACTCAAGCTATAATTTGTCAATTAATCTTTATTAGCATATTGCTAATCAGAGGAACACAACAGAAATATAGACAAAAATATAACACAATTTTATTGTCATAATATGTGTTCTCACATTCATGTAAGCGATACACATAAATATATTTATCTCTAGTTTCTAAACATTAGTCAATTATAACAAAAGGGTAACTTATTTAATCCTAGATATCTTCATTCTCACACTACGATTTAATTAATCGTATTATATTCCTTTAGTTCTACTTAATATGCTTTCAATTCAATTGTTTTCAATTACGGGTTTTAAGCACCATACAGTGCAACATCTTTTAATCACCAGATGCGTACATATATGAGAAGTTGTGTGTATGTGTGTGACAGAGAGAGAGACGGAGAGAGAGAGAGAGAGAGAGAGAGAGAGAGAGAGAGAGAGAGAGAGAGAGAAGAAGTTCTAAATATGTATCACTGGATTGTTTTTAGAAAAAACAAAGGCATCAACCTCCCCTCTTTCCCCCTTTATTGCTGTGTTAGCAAGTCACCGCGCTCTTCGAAAGGTAAGGTGAAGAACGCTCCTCAAAAGACCCCAGGGAGCGATACAAAATCTGCCGAAGATTTTCTTTGGCACTCTTTGTACCATCCTCGTTAGCGCGGAACAGCCATAAGGTTAAATGCTGACCTTATAACGAAGCTGTCAATTTTCCAGGATCACCCCAGTGTCGCCGGTGTGCCGGAATTTTGTCCCGCAGGAGCTCTTTTACATGCCAGTAAATCTACTGACATCTAGCACACTTAAAAACTATCGGTCTGGGCCGGATTTGAACTTTAAGTACTGAAAGCTGCATTACTACGTCTTTTTTTGTTTAAATGTACCATAATTTCTTACGCACTCAAACACAAGAAAGCTCTATTAATAGTGTATAGCTATTTAAGTAGTAACTCAACTAAACATAACAATTGCAATCAAACAAAACACTGACTAGTGAAATAATCAATTGTGTAATGTTTTCAACCAAGAATTATTTATACTAGGCTATTATTGCTATTATAGTCGCAGCTTCAATTTATCCACCTGTTTGTTTTAAATGAGATAATTAATATTTGTGTTTCATTTTGCAGGAAAACTTTGGTTATATAGTTCTCAATATAATTATTCTTGGGAATCTTAGTTTAGATGTTCCCATTAAGGGTACTCGGTGATGAAATTTCGAACAATTTATATGCAATTCTTATCACAGACTCATTAAAGATAATTATGCTACAAAATTAACTGATCCTTCTATGAACCAAGTGGCCAATAAGATAATTTTTAAACAATCAAAACAATTTCAAATTAAGTTCAAGTGACAAAAGCTTTGCAAGTAGGTAAAAACTTTTAGGTGTTGCATACTTGGTCGAATATAGGTTCTTTGGAATCAAAGATTCCATTTAGTGTAAATACACACAAAATCTTGTCAAGATGAACATGAGTATAACACTTTAACATTCTAAAATCAATCAGATATCATGACATTATGCATAATAGTAGCAATTGAGATACGAGTATATTTCATAATATTCGTACGAGCATTTTAATTGCCATTACACTCAAGTTTCATACGACTATTTATGCTGGACCATCAGTTAAGTTTGAAGCATTTGTAAAGTTGTATTTTTTATTCGATTGTAATACAAAATTTATATTATATTGCCTTCAACTGCAAAATTATTGATTTTATTATGTTGGCCTTGACACAATGATATAGTGTATCTATGCTATAACCTTTTAGAAAAGAGAAGATTGAATTTATTATGTCATTTAAAATATTAACACGAATTATTAAGTAAGCAGAGTAGCTTTATTTCATGCTCGGCAATTAATGGTTTCGCAGTGTGGGAATGTGCGCAGACGGGACAGTATTGATTACCACATGCGGACCCTTTGATTTGTGGTTAGGAGTGTTATGAACAGGTTTACCGCCGATTGGTGGATAGTATCTATAGTTATTGTCTACTAATCGAGATAAGCATGTGCTGAAAAAAAAATTATAGCTAATTTGCTTGTAGGTGCAAGAGGAATACTGAAATACGTAGGCTTCAAGCCATAGTCAAATATTTTAACAGCTGGTCTTTAAGTGGTGCTTTTGAAATTCCGTTCTCGTTGCATGACCAATAGATAAATTAATAAGTATTGAAGTCAGACAACAAGGGGTATTTCAAAAATAGTTCACCAAAAGTGCAACGAGATTTACATTTTCTTGTGTGGTAAACCTTTGCCTAGTGGCGGCGTTGTGACCGAGCGGTTAGACCGTTCGCCTCTCACAAAGGGTTGGTCCCAGGGACCTCTATGTGGAATTTCTGGTGGACGAAGCGGCATCTGGGCGGGTTTTCCACTAACTGTCATCATCACTTCATCCATTTCGCACGAAGTTCATATCATCCTCTGCTGCTGGGCTGACCACCCGCTTCCAGGTCTTCACTCCGTCCAGTCCATAGGTTCCATTTGGCCCTAGGCACTGGCTTGTATAAGTCTTAGGGGGTGTTGGTCCTCCTTACGGGAAGGGTAATCAAGTAAATAAAGAAACTAACTCTTGCGGATATAATGCAAAAGTCACCCGGACCACAGAGGGCTTCTGAGAGTATTCCCAGAAAATTCAAGATGTACCTTTAATTTGTACACATGTGGTACTTTAATCAAAATCGTTGGAACCATTTTGAGAAAATGAAAATTCTTAAAATATGTTTTCCAAAACATCATCCTATCGCATACCTGGAAGATGCTGAACTTACATGCCCAGTTTGGTTTTTAACCAACTTTTGGTTTTCCAGTTATGCTCTTCTCACACACACGGACGCATACACACTCACTCACTCTCACTCTCTCTCTCTGTCTCTCTGCCTCTGCCTGTCTCTCTGTCTCTCTCCGTCTCTCTCTGTCTCTCTGTCTCTCTCCGTCTCTCTCCGTCTCTCTCTGTCTCTCTATCTCTGTCTCTCTATGTCTCTCTGTCTCTGTCACCCTCTCTCTCTGTAACCCTGTCTCACCCTCTCTCTCACCCTCTGACCCTCTCACACTCTCACTCTCTTACACTCTCACACTGTTCCGCTCCCACACTGTCACACTCCCTCACTCACTCACACACACACTCTCTTACACACACACACTCACACACACTCACTCACTCACACACTCACTCACTCACTCACTCACACACGCTCACACACAAACACACACACACACACACACACACACACACACACACACACACACACATACACGCCCGGACATTTTTCTAGGGCGCTGATGACCTCGAAGTTGACCGTCCTTAAACCATACCAAACGGACATTTTACTAAATTTTTTATACATCCCAAAAATATATTTGCAGGGAAATATCGATAACGAAATTTTTGGGTAGAATACAATATTTTCCCTACCTACCATACGCAGTAGTGAAAGTAAAACTGACGTTCATCTAAGTTGGTGCATTTAAACTTTAATTATGTACAGTATGTTATTTGTCTCTCTGTTTTAAACATTTCCAGAAATGATTTTATTGCATTCTTCCTTGTAAGTAAAAGGGGAACAGAGGAATACAGGAGGCTTAAACGATAGTCAATTTTTTTTAGAAGTAGATCAGTACGTGATAGCTTCGAAATTCCATTCTCTTTACATCACTAGGAAAAAAGCTTTCCCATATGAAAATAATATTACCTTCAAGTATTAGAAAGTTCAAACCAATAAAACCAATATTTTCGAAGTGTTCCTCTAAAATAAAAATTGCACAATGATTTGACAAAAGTGTGAGTTTTAATTATATATTCTTTGTGTAGCAAGGCTATCTTTTTTACGGTTTACCAGTTATGCAAAGCCCATCCAGGATGAACAGGACTTCAGAGGCTATTCCCAAAAAAATCAAGATATTGTAATAAATGAAAAAGCACCAGTTACTGCTATTCACACTTTATTGCCTTCTAGTCAGTTAGCGTAGTGCTAACGTTACACTTAGATCACTTTTGTACAAACTCAGAGCACAGAACTACTGTCGAATCGAATCACAGTAAAGAACTCAGATTACACTCACACTGAACTGCTACACAGGCGAGATCCACAGAACACTTCGTATACGTGTTCTTCCTCTGTCTACACTTCACCACAAGCATGACAGGAACAACAACTTCTACTCCTTCACTTCTCCTCTCGCGCACGAGCAGGTCCCTTATATAGTTCTTTAGACAATGGAAATGTTCTGAAAGTAGAGTGACCGGGAGAGGCTGTGAGAGAACAGTCCAGACACCGCACTAGTAAACAATAGCTATCGTTTCCGGAGGCTCTATTGTCCCGCTGTGGGCAGGGTCGGGCAGGTAAACGCCTCCGGTTCGTGTTGCCGGGCAGAGATCAGGCCCTGACCGGTATTCCTTACCAGCCGCGTCCGGGCTGACGGCCGGAGCGACAATATACATTTCATTTATCAAGAAAATATTTTAAACATGAGGTATTTCAGAAATCAAAAGATGATTGGTGGCACAGGACATCACTTCCAACATAATCTATGATGAATGTACTCGTATATGTTTAATGTAGTTATAATTTATACGAGAAGTTTATGCGCTTGTATTTAAGGCGATATTCATATTGGATTTTGCCGGCCAGGAGTCCAAATGAAGGATCGATAAATATTGTGACCAAACGGCAAAATCAGTCCGGTTACTTTTCTATCACGTCTTCTAAAATGTTATCACAAATACGGTTTTTTTTTTTCTTCTCATCGTTAACACAGTATTTCTATTATCAGAATTCACGTTTGCTTCTCAAACCATTCCCAGTCCTTTCAGTGTCTTTTTCACTTTCCCTGTCCCTCATACACTCACGCTGAAATCATTCGGCGCCCCTTAAAATCTTCTTCACGACAACGTATCTTTCACAATGACACAGCTGTCTCGCATTCATTGACACAGTGACCGACTCATGTGTAACCAACAACTCACTCATTGCTGTTCTCAGACCTCCTTATTTACTGGGGATGAGATCACACGAACCTTTCTCGAATTACATACACAGATGCACCAGAAATGACGTAGTTAGAAGTCTCGCGAACGTTCTCGAAACACCTTTTGTTTCTGCCGCTTCGATTGTTGACGGTCACGTACACACAACAGTCGCGAATCACATATTTGTCCGCTCGCCGGACCAGCATGTGGTGTGAGCTAGCTTGGCCCCGTACGTTCTTTGTGTGTGCCGAGTCCGACGTCACAGTAAAAGTTGAAAGAGATGGTTGGCGGCAGAGAATATCACATCCAGCATAATCCATGACGAAGGTATGTGTTTAATGTAAACATAATTTTCACGTGAAGTCTATAAGCTTGCATTTAAGGGGATATTCATACGGGATTTGGCCGGTAAACAGCGTGCTTCCTGGTGTCAAGAAAATTCTGGTAATGCCGGCCACGCATCTAGGTGAAGGATCTATACATATCTATCAGCAGACTCTAAGAAATATTTCTAAAGAATACCTTTGCAAGATTTAAAGGAAGGCCTAGTAATTGGTAATTTCAAACTCCACTAATTGCATTTTACTAATTTTCTCTCCTATTCCCAAGAGGCATCGCTTGCCCAAGTTATGCGTCCTGTAAAAGAGAGCAGATAAACAGAACACAAACGTAACAAATGACAAACACGGAAAAAGACCAGCAACATGTTATTTAATCTAGCTTAGTTTATTTTCAGTATCACATCCGTAGCGTAACTATGATTGCATACATAAATAAGAGGATTTAAAGCTTATCTAATCCCAGTAAAGGGTTTTAGTTCTTTATTTTGGTGCTGGCTACAGAAAATAATTAGATGTTTTGCAGCACAATATGATGAACGAGCTGAGAAGCTCATGTATCACCATTCCACGGCGATCAGAGCTTGTGTGTCGCATTGCAGGAGTAAAATCAACAAGGGACCTAATTAAGTGAATGCCAGTCTCTGCATGGGAGCAATTATTCAGCTTTAGATAAATTTCTCGGTAGAAGAAAGGAGAGCACCAAGTAAATTCTTCGTAGCATATTTGCAAGTAAAACAAATAGAAAATAATTAATATTGGAACAACGTTTTCTACGAGCATTTGTTCTTTCCTGTTACAATAAAACTAAAGCAATTTACATGTTGTAAATGTTAACGTAAGCGTAAATGATGTATAGCGGTAATATAAAACAGCTTTCCAAGAACTAGTGATAAATTTAGTTCTTTAATTCCAATATAACTAAAAGAAGAATAAAAATTTGACTTTTCGCAGCATTATAATTAAAATATGGAGCACTTGTGGTAGATCAGTAGCAAGTTAACTTCTTCCCCTTACTTTCTTGCTTAATAAGTACAGCCTAAAGTTTTCCAAAAAATAAAAATACGTTGTGACGTCGGGGTCGGCGCACAGCGGGGGATAGACGGCACTGGGCTGCCCCACACGAATGTTGTGTGTGACTGTTAGCAATCTAGGCGGCAAGAGAAAAAAAGGGTTCGAGAACGTTCGCGAGACTTCTAGCCAAGTCATTTACGGTTCGTGTGTATGTGTGTATACAAATCGAGGAAGGTCCGTGTGACGTCATCCCCAGTATTTAATGAAGAACATAGCGAGTGAGGATGAGTCGACAAGTGTGTCAGTGTTTGAGACAGCTGGGCGTGTGTGTCGTCGTGTTGGTACGTTGTGAGTGACTGTAACGTCGTAATTAGGGTATGAGAGACAAAAGAGCTGAAGAAAGACACTAAAAGGACTGAGCAAGTTTATGAGAAGTAAAAACTGTTAGTGGTGATAGCACGAAGGACTGCAGACTGTATTAACAACAAGAGGATAAGCGTGTATTTGTGGTAAAACATTAGAAGACAATAAAGTGATAGAAAAATAACCAGAATTTTGGCGTGTTGGTCAGCATGTTATTGGATGCAGTAAACATTTGAGTGTATTTCGCAAATTAGTTATTTATGTAAGTAGTGTATAATCTGATTGGCACACGAGTGTATGTTTAGCGCGTCAGCAAAAGCAAACAAGTGTCAAAATGAAAAGATTATCTATGTGTTGGATGCAATTTTATATACACTACTATATATTACACAACGGTGCATAGTACAATCATTTAAAGTTATGAGATGTTTCAGATTCCACAACTTTATTAAAAGCTTCGCTGTTTTAGAGATCTACTAAGCCCGCCTGCTAGGCCGCAGCAGTAAAAGCGGGCGTTAAACACTACAAACAAACAAACAAGATCTACTAAGCGCTTTCAGGAAAGCAGGGCTATGGACGACATGAACATTATGCACAAGTTCTCATGCAAAGTTTCCTCGTGCATTACCATATGCTATGATAGGACAAGTTGGTCACACACAATTCTGTCCCGTCCCTTGTTTCCTCTCAAGAGAACGGCAGACAAACACAGACGGATTCCGTCGTTCCTCAGTTTCGTGTTTGCTTCTACCGTGTATACATAACAATTGTTTCCTTTGTAAGTATAGGACTGGTGGTAACTTATATCTAGATTTTGCATAAGTTCTCTAGTTTGGACATGATGTAATACCATGTTTACAACATCTAGGGTTTAATCTAATGTATGGTAGTCGCACTACGTTCTCCACACATTAGCAGTTCATATATCAGATTTAGGCTTATATGTACGGTTGTTCTGAGTGCTGTGACGTTGGGCTCAGCGCACAACATAAGACGGACGGGGCTAAGGTACTTCACACCACATGCTGAGCCGGCGAGCGGGCAAAGATATTCAAGGCCAGGATGCCTCACAGCTGCTGTCTGCAGTGACTGTCTACAATAGAGGCGGCAGAAACAAAAGGGGTTTCGAGAAGTTCTCGAAACTTCTAGCTGCATCACTCCCGATGCGCGCGCTTGTGTGTAACTCGAGAAAGGTCCTGTAACATCCTCAGTATATCAGGAGGCCTAGGAAGAACAGAGTGAGTGATATTGCAGAGTTACAGACACGAGTCGATCAGTGAGTTAGTGAATGCAAGACAGCTGTGCGTGTATGTCGTCGTGTTGGTACGTCGTAAGAATATTCAACGACTGTCGCGAGTGATTACATTCGTCGTAATTAATACATGAGAGAGAGAAACTGAAAAAATTCTCACATGACCTTCTATAGTTCTTGAGCAAACTATTTATACTAACGCTTATTCTTGTATCTAATTCATCTTAATCGAGATAGACATTTGTAAAAATGGCTTAAATGCATATTTCCCTATAGGTACAATTGGAATATCACTATACAGTGGGGTTGAGCGATAATCAAATCTCCTAAGGCCACTTGGTAGTGATTTTGGATAAAAAAAAACGGAAATTTTTTTTGTTTTTTGTTTTTATGTTGTTTGTTTCATCAATATGAATCTACATTGTGTACAGAACATGTCCTACATGGTTTTTGTGTGTTTGCGACAGCTAAGTGCATTTAAATGGGGATTTAAATACAGTTTTAAATATGGCGGCCCGGCTGTGACGCCCCTTTTACGGTGCACTTTCTCTTCTGCTTATAAAAACAAAACTGCATATAATAGGTTGCTGCTTGGAACTTTTATTGTTTTAGAGTTTCATTCTAACTGTTGGCGGTTCTTTTTCACTAAACTGTTTACTTCTTTCAAGAGCTAGATTGTTTATTTTGTTATGTTTATCCAAAGCAGTGCATTTTTTGTGGTTTTAGAAGTGTTCTGCTTAAATAAAACTATATGTAGGATCAGGAAATTGGGATAGGGAAATACTATCCTAGAAAATCAGCACATTTCAGTGCGACAACTTCCCAAACTGAAAACATTACCAACAACTCTATGTGGAATTAAGTGCCAGTTGCAGACCAGTCTGAATCAGTCAGTGCATCCAAGAACAAACTTAATTGCTCTACTCGAGATTATGATAGTTGTAATAGTTGTAAATAAAATTATTCCTTAAATTAGCGCTAAGACACAATTTAAGTCCAAATAAATTTTTTTGTTGGGTGAACCATTTCGGAGATATTTCTCGTTATTTGTGACTGTTTCGGAAAATTTAAAACTTTCGTCAAATGCAACATTGGTGTTCATTTTTTATATGTTAAGCGTGCAAAGAGAACGGGGTCTCAAAGTTTTAAAAGATTTGACTATCGCTCAAAGCCTTTTGTATTCTAATATTCCCCTTGTACCTACAAGTAAATAAGCAATAAGTTAATTTCTGTAAATGTTTATTTCAAGTAACACGAAGAAGATATAGGAATAAGATTTTGTAAGAATGGTTAGTACAAGAGTAGAGAAAGTCATATGAGTGCAACACATCAGATTTTATATACTCTACCGTAACAAAACTAGACGAAACCGGTGCCAGTTTCGAGCGATCGCCTCGAAAATCATAAACAAATTGGCTCAACAAATTAATGTAAACAAGTCGATATTGGGCTTCAGATAAAAAACAGAATTATAAAGCCATCACACAGGGACCGGTTCTTAGGAATTTTATTTTCGCCTAAGCCTACTCTATACTTGTATTACCACTGTAACTGTAGGTAAACAGGCAATAAAACTATTTCTACAAATTTATATCTCTGTTAATATGAAGTAGATAGCAGAATAAGTGTTTGTAAGAACAGTTCGTTTAATAATGAGAGGAGAAAGTCATGTGAGTGCACACATCAGAATTTTCCTATAAGAGAATAAGCCAGTTCAGGTTCGTGTGACGCAGTAAGCATCCACACTTGATAGACACAGAAGCAATTTCCATGCAGAATCTCTGTGTAATGTATGTAGTGTTTCCTGAATATAATCCATCACAGGCATGGGGAAGATGGGTGGCAGGAATGAAATCGAGTATTTACCCCCTCCACACAACCCAATGCCACATGTAGGCCACCTCACGTTTCCCGTTCTTTGTTCACGTATACACACGTCTTTTCAAACAAGGTACACAAGTTTCAAAACGAAACGAGACATATTTTCTTTGTGATTACGTTACATATATTTTCTTTTGGCATAGCAAACAAAAGTCTTTATTTTTACTAGGAACACAAAATTACTTGTAATCCCACCTATAAACCTTAACCCATAAGATAGCCTTAAATTAACTTCACACCTATTTTCTACAATTTTAGAGTTCATTGTTGATGTTTTGTTTAAGCATTTGCTACATGCAACCTGCATTTTAGTGGCCAAATACATTTTGCTTTTCACACTTTCTATCGATGTTATACAGTCGACTGCATCAGACGTCCTCCATTTCACTGAGCTTGAGAGTATTTTAATTTTAAGTCCACCAGAAGAAGAATTTTATTTACCAAACGACTATCATAATCTCAGTAAATGCACTGACTGAATCAGACTGCACTGTAACTGCCACTTAATTCCACACAGAGTTATTGACAATGTTTTCAGCTTGGGAAGTTGTCGCTCTAAAATGTGTTGATTTTCTAGGATAGTATTTCCCTTTCCCAATTTCTTGATCCTACACATACTTTTGTTTTAGCAGAACACTTCTAAAACCATAAAAATGCACTGATTTGGATAAACATAACAATCTAGCTTTTGAAACAAGTAAACAGTTTAGTGAAAAAGGGCTGCCAACAGTTATAATTAAACTCTAAAACAATAAAAGTTCCAAGCAGCAACCTTTTATATGCAGTTTTATTTTTATAAGCAGAAGAGAAAATCCCCATTTAAATGCACTTACTTGCCGCAAACACACAAAAACCTTATAGGGCATGTTCTGCACAGTATGTAGATTTATATTGATGAAAACAACAACAAAAAACAAACATTTTCATTTTCTTATCCAAAATCACTACCGAGTGGTCTTAAGGGACACTGGGACTGAAATTTGAAAGTTCGATATTTCTTGATAGATTTTTCTGAAATTTCTACTGTGTTTGTATTTATATGAGAATAGGAGGTACACTAAATTTCATTAAAATTGGATAATTCGTTTATGATATATAAATTATTTTATGAATTTAATTGGCACATTTTCAAAATATAGCTCGCGTCTATTGACTTTTCAAAATTCATTTATATTCCCAGAACTGGTACTCTAAAACATGGCTAACAATTGTATGAAGAGATATTTATAAATACGTTTGCTGATTATGCTGTACATATTTTTTAATAACAAAGAAAATTTAATCTTAAAAATTATTGATTTTTTCATACAGAAAAATTTTTTTTTGAATTCATGTTAATGATAACATCAATATTGAATCATAGTTTTGTTTAGCTGCTATTTATGAACACTTTTGGAAATTTTCATTGAATTTGAAGCAAAACTCAGGCGTGACCTTCTTTTGGAATGTGCAGAAATGTGGTTTTGAGAAAAACATGTTTTATATAGGAGCATCCTGTGTACGTTAAGGGAAGAGCAGTATTTGAAAGGGGGAGTGGGGGATATGAAAAATGTTAGCTGATCTAAATGCACCGGTGTTCCAGGAACATTTTAAGGTAAAAAGCAATTTTCGACTTCTTGACAATTTTGACCAAAATTTCACTCCCAGAGATTTGATTATCGCTGTATAGTGATATTCCAATTTTACCTGTAGGGAAATATGCAACTAAGCCATTTCTACAAATGTCTATCTCGATTAACATGAATTAGATACAAGAATAAACGTTAGTAAAACTAGTTTGCTCAAGAATTATAGAAGGTCATGTAAGTGCACAAATCAGAATTTTTATACAATAAAGTAGGCCGACTGAGGTTCGTGTGACGCAGTAAAATATACGATCGTGGAAAATCGTGCGTCAATTCGATAATATAGTACGCCAAGTACAGTTCACATGCTGTTTACGCCGCTACCTTTCAGCCTACCAGTGACCTTTCCTTTCCCCTTTGTCGTCACCCAGTTCACAGTGAAGTGCTCTGACCCATAGTGTAAGAGATGTATTCACAGAGCGTTAATTTGGTTGACGCCGTTTAGGTCATTGTGTTTACAGAGTCAACTCGAATATTATATCACCCTAGCAAAGTTTGTTGTTCTCCGGATGGGGTAAGCATTTGTAATGCTTCCTAAACACCATGGCACTTTACTGACCCTAATCAAGTTCATCAATCAGGACTCTTGATCTCTCCCATCCTCTGTTCTGACCACAATTATTACCAGACACTGGGTCTCTGAGAAAAAGCCTTTTTAAATTTATTAAATCGATCTTCAATTTAAAAGTGAATCTGTATAATTTATATCAGCCATGTCCAAACGCAGGCTCATGAGCGTCACGTGGATTTTGTGCTTATCGACACACCCTTTCATTTGCCCTGAACGCTATCCTACTAATAACAAACTGATGTGTTGCACTCACATGACTTTCTCTACTTTTGTACTAACCATTCTTACAAACTCTTATTCTTATATTTTCTTCGTGTTAGTTGAGACAAACATTTGCAGAAATTGTCTTATTGCTTAAGTGAATAACGATATTCCATTTGATTAAAGTGTGTTCTCCAAAACTCACGAAAATAACAAGACATATCTCCGAAATGGTTCACTCTACAAAAAAATCTGATGTGTTGCACTCACATGACTTTCTCTACTCTTGTACTAACCATTTTTATAAACTCTTATTCCTATATTTTCTTCGTGTTAGTTGAGACAAACATTTGCAGAAATTGTCTTATTGCTTAAGTGAATAACGATATTCCATTTGATTAAAGTAAGTTCTCCAAAACTCACAAAAATAACAAGGCATTTCTCCGAAATGGTTCACTCTACAAAAAAATCTGATGTGTTGCACTCACATGACTTTCTCTACTCTTGTACTAACCATTTTTATAAACTCTTATTCCTATATCTTCTTCGTGTTAGTTAAAATAAACATTTCTACAAATTATCTTGTTGCTTATTTCCTTGTAGGTACAAGGGGAATATTAGAGTAGGCTTTGTGCGATAGTCAAATCTTTTAAAGCCTTGAGATTCCGTTCTCTTTGCACACTTAACATACATATAACAAATGAACAACGATGTTCCATTTCACGAAAGCTTTAAGTTTTCCGAAACTCCCACACATAACAAGGAATATCTCCGAAATGGTTCAAGCTACAAGAAAATTTATTGAGACTTAAGTTATGTATTTTAGCAAGGTCTACATTTTTTGTAGACTATGATTTGGTCTATGTCTAACGGTTTACCAGTTATGCAAAAGTCGTCCAGAGTAAATACGACTACAGCGGCTATAGCCAGAATATTAAGACATACATTTCATTTGTCGTAAAAATATCTCAAATATATAGCATTTTAATCAAAATCGTTAGCTATATTCAAGAATATCATAATTTTCAAAAAATCTTCCATGTAAAGGGTAGTTTAGGGTGCGACTATTTTCTTCAAAATCTTCGTGTCACATTCTTGAAAGACATTAAACTTAAATACCAACTTTGGCTTTTAATGGACTTTGCCTTTTTGAGTTATGCTGTCCACAGACACACACACAGACACACACACGGACCTTTTTCTAAAAATGCTTTTTTTGGGTTCAGGGGCCCTCAAAACATATATTTCCAGTTAAATTTCGACATCGAATTTTTGGGTGAAATACAATACTTCCCCTACTTACCAGTAGAGAAAGTAAAAAATTTAGACATACATTGTGTATTTCAGCAAGATGTACATTTTTTTGTATAGTATGATTTGGTCTATGTCTTACGGTTTACCAGTTATGCAAAAGTCATCCAGAGTAAGTACTACAAGAAAATAAAAATTTTTGAAAAATGTTCCATGTAAAGGGTAGTTTAGGGTGAACCAATTTTCTTCAAAATCTTCGTGTCGCATCCTTGAAAGATATTAAATACTAAATACCAACTTTGGTGTTTAACTGACTTTTCGTTTTTGAGTTATGCTGTCCACAGACTGACACACACGCACACGCACGCGCGCGCGCGCGCACACACATACACACACAGACACACCTTTTTTTCTAAAAATACTTTGCTTTGGATTCAGGGGGCCTCAAAACACATATTTCCGGTGTAATCTCGACATCAATTTTTTTGTGTGGAATATAATACTTCCTCTAATTACTAGTAGAGATTTCGTTGTCTAAAATTATTGTTAAAATATCTGTAAACAGCATTTGGAAATCGATACATTTAAATTTGTTCCTAGAAATAAATATTCTCATCTTAGGGCATTTAGCGCCCATATATTGACAATGTTTACCTCAACATACATTTGCGAGTAATTTTTTGCTTCGATGTAGCAAATAAAACATAAAAATAGAACTTCAATATCAGATTACCATCTCTATTTATAACAGATAATATGCCCAATTTGGGAGCTTAATTTAATGTTTATTGAAGATTATCGTTTGTTATATGAACATATCTTAAATTTCTTTGGTTTTGTGAATGCATAGTAAGCTTTTGTTATGTAAAGTGTTTAATATTAACTTAAGATGACACCACCCGACAATCCAAATGTCGATTTACTCCTCACCTTCTGTACAAATACAAGCATCAAAGATTGGCTCAGCTTTTGGACGTGCCTGATTTACATTTTGTGATTGAGGAGCTACAGATTAATACGTTGCCCTTTTCTACCTGAAAGACATAGAAAGACATTGCCCCAGCCGTACAGGTTGTCCAAAATGAACGCTACCAATAAAGAAATAGAGTAGCTCAGTTTCATTGGGAAGAAATAGTCGTTTACTTTTTCTTTTTCACTGGTAAGGCAATAGATATGAAAGCAAGGAAGAATGCCTTCCGATAAAGGGATATGTTGACGCCCAACAGTGACTTTCTTATTTTGTGAAACTCAAAGGGATGCAGATCTACCAGGTTAACCAATGCCACTCCCCTTTACTTTGCGCGGCCACGCCACTAGCCAAAGCGAGTGGGGAAGTAAAAAAGGTGAATGACCCGCGGTGTCACTTTTCGGCAGCTCGGTAGCTCCATAAAAGCTGCATGTGCACTAAAAGTAGAGGCTCATAAAGGTTGTATATCTTGAAATTAGTAAACCTGTTATCCTATTGTTGTGCATACACACAATGTTTTCCAAAATGGCTTCATTCACGCCACAAGTAATAAGTTCACTGCTGTTATTGGTTAGCGGAGCTTAAGCTTCCAGGCAATAGGACCATCACGACGAATTCACCCTAACGGAAACTGATGGTTTAAAACTTAAACGATTGGTCCCCAATAATGAGAGGGAACCCGTCTTGCTGGAAGATGTACCCTCTAGAATCTGGGGTACAGTGACATTTTCAAGCATATTGAGATTTGCGATGCCATTCTGTATCCTTTGCATAAATAAAGAAGGGTCCAATAAATATCTGACTAGTTATTCCACACCAAACATTTACTTCCAAGTGTTACGTTCATGCCGATAAAGTTCGAAAGTACGGTATTGTAATCGTCACAACTGGGGGATCTGGGATTCCGAGAAGCCTGTGCCTACCAATAGAGTAGGCACAACGAAAGCTTCCCAATCTGCAGATCTACGTATGTTCCAGGACGAGAGAACCCATATTACGGGCTCCGATATCTAACAACGTCTCGAGATGTGCATTTCGCATTGACTGAAGAGACGGGAGCAGACATCGGTACAATGCGGGGATTAGAAGTGACATGTGGCCTTCAATCGGGCGAAGTAACTCGTCTTTGTCCGAGTAGTACCGACGTTCCGCGCAACTCTCGTTGGCAAGCTTCCGTAGCGTTACTTCTAAGAGCAGTTAACCTTTTTTTTTTTTAGTGTAAATGGAGTCATTTTGCAAACGAATTATATGCACAGCAGCAGAACTAGCGAACAGGTTTGCAAACTTTAAGACATAACTTCATGATTTTTTCGACATTTTAGTGCAAAGTGTAGCTTTAATGGATGTCTAGCTATTCTTTCTCTTTATTGTTAGCCTTTATTTCGAACACCCTGTACTTCTGCCACCTCAACTTGTTATAATGAGATGGGAGGTATTGATTTCAGTAGCTGTTTATACGCTTCAAATTTCCCTAGTGGGTGGCCATCTCTTGGAGGATGAAGCATCTTCCATTGTAGTGGCAAAGAAACTTCTCGAATCTTCGAAAATGAGAGATTACTTCAGTTTCACTGAGGCCAAATTCAGTTTGGTGACACAAAGTTTTCGCCAGGATCAACAAGTAGGCAGCTTTTGAAGAAGTCAGTAAAAAGTGTGAATGATGCCGTCCAAAGATTGCAGAGTGTGCCAGGATAATGGGATTCACTAGTTAGGGAAAAGTGTAAAATGGTGTTTTCGAAAATACCTGAACTTGACAAACTTAGAAACGTCTCAAGTTACAAGGTGACAACTTTAATGCAGTAGAAATGGACACTATAACAGCGCAGTGTTGTAGATTTGGTTGAATTAAATATATTGAGAGATTATTTTTTAACTGAATGCGTTATCTGACAGGAGACTCAACATGACTCCAGAAAATTGTGATGTACAACCTAAAAGCCAATAAGGCATTGTAATGCGTAGACTTTTAAGAAAGATTTTCAGTTTTCTTTAAAGTACAATTAGCATTTTAGTTAAAGTCTCAGTTATTTAAAAAAATAACACAGAAGGATGCTTAACATAAGTATGCTGTTTCAATAGTGCAATCTATAGTAGGCACAGCTTATTGAGATACCCCCCAAAAAGCAACCTTGTCTTTTTTCCCCCATTATGGAGCAGTCTGGTTATATTTGGTGATATTACATCCGTTAGGTTGCATTAGTGCCGCCAACTGTTCGTAACATATCACTATGGTAAAGCTATGGCTATAGCTGGTGTTATTGCGTCTGTTATGTTGCCACAAAAGCGATGGCTTCTATTTGAGAAAAGTATAAGTATTGGCAAATTTAAACAAATAATAAAGAATATCTCGGAAATGGTTCACTCAAAGGAAAAAGGAGGTATTTGGCATAGCTTGTGGTGTTTTAACGAGATCCACATTTTGTATTTAGTAAGGTTTGGTCTGTCTCTTACTGTTTACTATTTATGTAAAATTCATCTAGAACAAAGAGCTCTTCTGAGAAAATTCCTAGAAAGCTCAAGTTAAGACTTAGAAACTGCCATGGAATCGCCTGTTTGTGACAGTCACTGAACACTGACTGTCCCTCCGACTAAAGGAAGGTATTGCTCATTACGTAAGCATCTCCAGGGAGACAAGGTTGGACATCGCCTGATCCCATACTGTAAGTTGTGAATGATCTTTAACTATTTGGATAACGATGATCTTGTTTATTTCAGGTTTCTTTGGCATCGATTCCGGGCACGGAAGAGCAACGGCTACGAGGGAGTGCTACAACGGGAAGAGAGCTCGGACCCTCTAGCAGTAAAATCTCTCTCTGCCAGTGGTAACCTTCTCACTGATGAGGTGAGCGGTAGAATATTACTTCCTTCTTAGGTACCCACTGTAGTGACCCCTTGCTAAGTTGTTATCCCCATAAGCATGAAGGTGAAACCACTCCAATAAATAACGTTTTCACCTAATAACTCATTATAACAGGCACACCTTATTGAGATACCCCAAAAAACAATTGCATTAGTGCCGCCGACTATTCGTAACATATAACCACGGTAAAGCTACGGCCATAGCTGGTGTTATTGCCACGGAAGCCCTTGTTTATGAACGCGTTGCAGAGATGCCAACCGATAGATTTTAAAACAAGATTCCGTTTCGACGTCGTATTAATTAATTACGATATTTAGCACTCGGAAGTGGTTTTATGCAAAAGTGTTATTGTAGAACAAGATTTGCCGAAGGTGAGTACGTTCATTGTTGTGTGGTAACGATGTTCAAGCATTATTATCGCTTGAAAGCGTGATACTTTAACCCTGTGATATTTGAGGTTAGAAATGCCTTTTCACGTACGTTGGCAGGACTGGTTTTGGGATATTTTCATCTGATATTTAGTGTATTGTCGACCATTTTGATCTCTTGGTAACTGCCGATAAATTGTGTCCACTATATCACAACATATCTATAACGGTTTCATTTTAGCTCTACAGGTATTTCGGTGGCTTTTATTTCAGAGAAAATTATTAATGGTGTGATAACTCGCTTAAGGGACACGGGGAGTGAAATTTTGGTCAAAATTGTCAAAAAGTCGAAATTTTTTTTTTTTTTTTTTTTTTTTTTTTTTTATTTTTTTTTTACCTTAAAATGTTCCGGGAACACCTGTGCATTTGGATCAGATATTGTTTTTATATCTCCTACTCCATGTGGTCATTACGGCCCTTTCAAATAGTGCTCTTCCCTTAACGTACACAGAGTGCTCCTATATAAAAGCCTGTTTTTCTCAAAACTACATTTCTGCACATTCCAAAAGAACGTCGGGGCTGAGTGTTGCTTCAAATTCAATGAAAATTTCCAAAAGTATTCATAAATAGCAGCTAAACAAAACTATGATTCCATATTGATGTTATCATTTACGTGAATTCCAAAAACTTTTTTTTTTGTATGAAAAAATCCAATAAATTTTTAAGATTAAACTTTCTTTGTTATTAAACAAATAGGTGCAGCATAATCAGCATACCAATTTGAAATATCTCTCCACATAATTGTTACCCATGTTCTAGAGTACCATTTCTGCCAATATAAATGAATTTTTAAAAGTCAATAGACGCGAGCTACATTTTGAAAGTGTGCCTATTAAATTCATAAAATAATTTATATATCATAAACGAATTACCCAATTTTAATGAAATTTGGTGTACCTCCTATTCTCATATAAATACAAATATAGTAAAAATGTCAGAAAATCTATCAAGAAATGTGGAACTTTCAAATTTCACTCCCAGTGTCCCTTAAGGCAATGTGTTGATGAAATTTGGGAGAAATTGCCGAAAATTTTCGTTTTTACTTTTTGCATTTTTACTATCCCTGTACTTTATGCTTTAACTGCACACATTCGTTTTCTCAATAATCGCCATTTTTATAGCTCCAGGAGCGCATTTAAATGTACCAGTGCGGGTGGTGAATTTAGTCTCTTGTAGGGAAGTTTGCTACAGAGAGCTTGTGTTCTCTGTGCTGCAATGAATTTGCTATATCGAGCTGAAATGCCACGTGTTTCGTTTGTAAACAGAGAACAGCAGTCAGTGTTCTGTAATTCTGTAATCTTGCCTGGTTATTTCAGTGTTCTATTTGTATAAGCGTTATTTAGGTATTTAATAGGTTTTAAGGTATTCATATGTTTCCTGAGCACATTTAGAAGGCTGTGAATAAGATTGCAGCAAGAGCTATTAAGGTCGCTTTCCTTGAAATATTTGCTTTTGGAATACCTCTACAACAATTAAACTCAAAGTAAGTCTTTAACACAACTTTCCTACATTATACATTTTTTCATCTTGAAGGTGCATTTTTCCAAAACTTTTGTGTACAGTTATCAAATTTTGGAACTAGATAGCAAACATCCTACTGCATGATCTCGTGGAACAGAATTTCAATTAAAATATCAGTTAAACGTTGGTGAGCTTTTACTCGAATTGATTTTCAAAAATGATATCAAAGTAACAATATGTTATTTTTATCTCAAAAACGAATAGACATAAAACTTCTGCTCCACGGGGTTATTTGTACTATACTCAAGATAACTCATAAAAATATTCAATGAAATATCTCAAGCACTTTTAGAGATAATACACTTTATTGTTTTTAGGTAGTAAAAGCTGCAGTAGAACTCGAACTCTTTGGAAAGTCCTTACAAAATGACAGTATGTAAACAGGCATTAGTAATTACTAGAAATGGGAGAAAATCTCACATAGACGTTACGTTGACTGCGCATCGACCGTAGCGTGCGGGGATGTTGTGATTGGCATGTAAACAAAAGAGGTAGGAAGTTCACTGTCAATAACGCACCGTGCACTTCACGCCACAGTTTCACTTTGTCATTGGAAGAGACTGCACACCTTTGCATACGACCTTCCCCCCTGTGACGTCAAAGTTCTATAGTTCAGTTATGGTTACGCAGAGAGTTTCCCCCATGTCTGGTAATTACCACATCAAGCTACAGTTTTCTCAGTTACAAAACGTAGGATATATAAATGTTTTTGTTACTTATCTCTCCTCTTAAAATTACATTGTATGGGATGAAGGTCCAACCAGAGTGTATAGAAGGAGAGGTGTGATCACTCCACTACTCTTCCATATGATTATACAAGAGCTACCTGGCGCCTCCGTCAGGTGGCAGCAAAGACGTTAGTGCGGCTATTTACAGCACATTTCGCTGGCCATTGCGTTGGAGTATTGTTGTGTATGGTTGCTGTGTTTGTTACAGTGCGATGAATTGTTGTTAATTTTTATGAAACTGTGAATTTATAGAAATAATCGACATGCCTATGTGGTTCGTGCCTGGTTGTAGACCTGGATATGACAAATCTAAAGGTAAACATTTCTTTACAACTCCAAAACATAAACTACTGTTTTCTAAATGGGAGAGGGCTATACCAAGAAAGGACAAGTGCCTTTCATCTAATAGTTACGTGTGTGATTCACATTTTTCAGAAGAGCTTTTGATAAAGTTAGACAAGTTTGTAGTTAATGGAGAAAATGTAGAGATTGCAAGGCAAAGATGGAAGTTAATGCCTCATGCAGTTCCACATCTTTTTCCTAATCTTCCTAAATACTTATCACGTTCAATACACTCCCGTAAACCTCCTTCACAGCGACCATCAAAAAGGGTTGAAAGAGATACCAATTTAGAAGACAGTGGGAATCATGCAGAAGGCTCTCAAAATACGACTGTTAATCTTCCCCTCACAGGGGATACCAGTAGACATTTTAATAATAAAGTAGGCCTATTAAAGAAAAAGTTAAAGCAATAACAGCGTAATATATTTAGACTACAAATCCAATTGAAAGTAGCCAATGCCAAGATTCAAGTACTTGAAAGGAAAGTAAATGGAAGTAGTGGCAATATCGATGAATCTGATGGAACAAAATGCCTAAGTAAAAAACAAAAAATTGTTGTTGATACAATTTTGAAAAGATCAAAGGCAACTAAAAAGAAAGGCATGAGATATAATGAAGAATCTCTTTTAGATAGCCTGCTTTTAAAAATCAAGTCACCCAAAGGATACAGACATTGTTTAAATCACGATCTACTTCCCCTTCCATCAGAATCACATTTAAGAAAGTTAATCAAAGGTCTTAAATGTCCTTATGGGGGATTTAACCCCCGATAAAAGTAAAAATGAATTGGCCAATCACGTCCTGGTATTTATGTATGTCCCTTTATTGTATAATTGGGTGCAACCTGTAGCTATCTACGCAAGTAGAAACACAATTCCAGGGGACATTTTGGCACAAATTTTAATGCAGGTTATCATTCAACTGGAAGGTTCAGGAGCTAGAATACTTGGTTTTACATCAGATGGGAGCCAGTCCAACAAGAAACTGTGGAACTGTTTGGGAGTATGTGGCAAACGTAATAATGTTAAATGTTCAGTACCCCATCCTACCGATACAAGCAGGTGACTTTGGGCATTTTCAGACTTTGTGCACATAATTAAATGCATAAGAAATAATGTGCACAAAATGTACGAAGTTTCTTACAGCAATGAAAACGTTAATTTTCTGTACTATCGACGGTTTTATGAAGCTGATACTTGTTCTCGGTTTTCGGGAATGAGAGTCTGCCCCAAGCTTACGAAAACTCATATCAACCCAAATACATTTCAGAAAATGAATGTCAGGCTTGCTGTCCAGCGGTTTAGCTGATCTGTGGCTGATGGTATTAAATTCTTCCGGGAGACACACTTTGCTGGATTCGAAGGAAGTGAAAAAATGGAACAGTTCACCAGAGAGCTAAATTGCCTCGTAGATATATTAAATGCATCACTGCCCATAAATGGACTGTACAAAGGTTCAAACAAAGTCGATATACTTACGAGATGGAAATCACTTCTTAATGAAGAACAGAATACTTTCGCTTCTGAAAGGACATTACAGTCTTTAAGAGTAACCATACAGAGCACACTGGAAGTAGCAGAATATTTGTGGAGAAGTGGACTGAAATACTACTGACAGTCAAGTTAAATCAAGACCCAATAGAAAGACACTTTGGAATTTTACGGTCTTTAAGTTGCGACGATCATCCATCTACAGTCGATTTTCTCCAGTTACATATGTTACAGTCAATTTACGTTCCAACCAAATTAGCAATATCATCTGGAGGCAATTGTGAGTATAGGCAAGAGCTGCTTTTAACGTCATTCGTTAACCAAATGAGGTTATTCGCAAAAGAAACAGTGAGCCACAATAGGGGAATTACAGAAAATATAGAAAGAAAAATTAAGGACAAAATTGTGATTGAGGAACCTGATATACCAGAATGGGAAAACAATGTACCTGAAATTACTCAGAAAGATATGGCTAAAGAATGTCTGATATATCACTTGAGTGGATATATAGTACACAACTGTTAAAAGTTAACAGATTGTAAAGCATGTGTTAATTTACTCCATGGCAAGTGTGCAGAGTTTCCCTCCGTATCACTTTTAACTGCAATTAAAGACCACAAAACTGGTACAGACAATTTATGCCTTACTTACCCCTCTAAATCTGTGTATAGCATTCTTTCGCAAATAGAGAGGGTTTTAGCAGATAGACTTTCAAATGAAAGTAACTTGTGGGGCGATATATTTTTCGATTGTTATGACAGTGTTAACCAAATTAGTGTTGCTTCTGGAATTGGGTGTTGTGAGGAACATTTACTGGATCTTGTCCCCAAATTAATTCTGCATTACATGAAGTGTCGCTTCTTTTTCCGCACCAAGGAAATAAAGGAATTACAATCATCAAAGGCTGCCAAATCATCTCGGAAATTGTCAAAACTTACTAACAGCTGATTTCAACATTGGTGAGTACATTTTTATCTGTAGAACAAAATACAAGCAGCTTGTACTATTCTTACAGCAAAGTTAACTTTTTATTCACAGGAAATTATATTTTACTTCATTCCTTTAATGCCATTTTGCATTCTAGTGGTAACATTATTGACTTGCATTTCTGTGAATGGCTGCCAGAATGTGCATGTGTGAGTTTGTCATTGTTGAACGACAATATTCTTCTCCATTGCTACTTTTCCAGTGAATCTCCTGCGAAACGCTAGTGTTTGTATTAGCATTGTACCGCACTAGCAGTTGCGCTGCCATCTATGCGGCGGAACACATGAACTACAGCAGTGATCACACTTCTCCTTCTATTCGCTCTGGTCCAACTTTGCACTCTGTATAATGCGTCTGAGTCAACTTGTTAATAGATGGCCCTCCTTGTTAAATTGTGTTTCATTTGTTTATGTGGCTCGTTGATAGATGGCCCTAGTTGACTTATATTTACTCCTGGCTTATTTCTGCGATATTATAATCTGCAGGTTAAACTATCAAACATAGTATTGATGGTTTCAATTTTTTAAATAACTAGTGATTGCGAGAAATTGCGGAAACTGCATATTACATTACGCGATATAATAAATCTGAACTACATACATACAAAATACACACCGTGAAACCTACGATCTGGCCGTTTGAGTGTCTCTAATATGATGTTCGAGCCTCTCTAAGCAGTCGTTCAAAAATTTGGGTTTAAGTGTAACTGATCATAACACCAACACCAATCGTGCGTAAGTTCTTTAAGAGTAAGAAGTAAACAGAATTGAACCTGAGTCTAACCAATACACTGGCGTTGACAGTTGCCTAGCGAGGAGGTGACAATTGTGGAAGACTTGCCTATGCACGTAAGACTGGCAACGTGTTTTGTTCATTCTTGTTTTGTAGCTACTCTAGTCGGATATTGTTTAGTTTAGCTTACTTGGTCAGAATTTCGGCAAACTCCCACTCGGCAGTGTGTACGAATGGTCACGAAATTTGCCGAAGTCGCTGTGTTAATGCAGCGCTGCCAACAGCAGAATGCCCCTAGGAGTTTGTTGCCAATAGTAAGTTTGAATGTTTTTGCGGGAGTCGGCAGTATGCTGTTGACCTTCTTAGAAGCAACTAGTGCAATGGCTAGGTTTATCAGTATATTGGATTTGGCGCCTCTGTGCTTAAATGAAGAGGCATGCATGCAATTCCTCTACGACGAGGGCCTGTAGAGGACTCGAATGCTATGCAGGGAATGTGATGCCGTGCTACACCACTCGAAAATTAAAAAAATAAAATAAAATAAATAAAAATAAATAAAAAAGAACGATAATTAATAAAAATAATATAAATATAATAATATAATACTATTAAATATAATATATATAAATAATATATAATATAATGATATTAAATAATAATACAATAAAATAATATAATATAAACTAAATAAAAAAGAACGATAAACAAAAATGTAATAATATAATAAATATAATAAATATAAGTATAATATATAGTATTATATATAAATAATAATATATAATATAAATGTAATAATAATCATCATCATCACAAGGTTCCTGAGAACCTTCAGCTAGCTTTGGGTGATCGACAATATCACAAGAAAATCATCAAGGCATGCAAAGTTTATGTTTAAATTCAATGTAGACTTTGATTTGTTTTTTTGTTTCCTCCTAATAAATAAATAAATTTAAAAAAATAATATAATAATATAACAATAAAGAACGAGCCAGCGTATCGTGGACCCAGTAACAAGGCAATAAGGATAATGTACACAATAATTCGAATGTACAGAATCCACAACAATAGTATAAGAGCAAAATAATGTACACAATGAGCAAAAAAATAATGTACAGAATCCACAACAATAGCTACGCGATAGCGGTGTGTGTCTGTGGCGGCAACGACGCGAGTGAGTGCATTTGTGTTTAATGTGTTGGCAACGAAAACTAGTGTAGTGTAAAAAGCAATGTTGGCAGATGTGAAAATCGTCTGGTAGTCATGCAGTGAAATCTAGTGGGCGATTGTGAAACTACTGTCGGCGCATGCGTAGTAAGTAAGTTCGGACTTGGAATCTGGCTGGCAAGTGGCAAGTAAGCTAATCTAAACTTGAGCCCTCTAGTCCTTCCCATAAACCTACAACGATTTAACTCTTTTGTTGCACATGTTGATGTGTTACCTGTAAAGTGGATATGCTATTGAAATAAATGCCTTTAATTTGGCGTTGTATAAACGCAAATACATAGCACAGAAGGCATAGTAAGAATGAGAAACTTTAGACATGGGGTTCATTCCTAGAACATCCCTTGGAGGTCCTATAAGATGGGGTTGAAAAGCACAGCTTTAGAAAATACGCCATAAAACAGCAATGATGTAATATAAATCAGTTATATTTCAAACCAATCTATAATACCTGTGCTAATCTGTTTTTAATGCAACACAAAAGGAATAAGCTCCTAGGACCCTATTTATAACATACATTTTCAGGAAAGCTTCAGAGACTAAGGCACTAAAAATGACATGTGCTATAGGTAGAGGAAGCTTTCTTGTAGGTGCAAGAGGAATTAACCGACAGTCAAATGTTTTAAGAGTGGTTGCTCTATGATAACTTTGAAATTCCTCTCTCTTTGCATGACCAACAGTTTAAAAAATGAATAACGACCTTCCATTTGAGAACCATCTGTGAGTATTGAAAATTCTGACAAATAACCAGGAATAGCTCCAAAATTCTTCATTTGACACACAGTATCATTTTATATAAATTGTGTGTTTTAACGATACCTATCTAAATTTATCTGTAGTAACATTTGATCTATCTCCTACAGTCTACCAGTTATACAAAAGTCATCAAGAGCAAACAGGACTACATGGGCTATAGAAAATTCAAAATTCAAAATATACTTTTCATTTGCCTTAAAATATCTTAAAAATAAGGCGTTTTAATCAAAATAGGTATAGCCACTTTTGAGAAAATCAAACTTTTCGAAAAGGTGTTCATGTAAGGGGTGGTTTACGCTAGAGGAATTTCCCTCAAAATATGTGTGTCGCATCCTTGAAAGATTAAACTTAAGCACCGAATTTTATTTTTAACACACTCTTCTTTTTACTTTCTCTACTGGTAAGTAGGGGAAGTGTTGTATTCCACCCAAAAATTCGATGTCGAGATTTCACCGGAAATATATGTTTTGAGGCCCCCTGAATCCAAAATAAGCATTTTTAGAAAAAGGTCCGTGTGTATGTCTGTGTGTCTGTCAGTCTGTGGACAGCATAACTCAAAAACGAAAATTAGGTTAAAAACCAAAGTTGGTATTTAAGTTTAATGTCTTTCAAGGATGTGACAAGAAGATTTTGAAGAAAATAGCCCCACTCTAAACTACCCTTTACATGGAAAATTTTTCGAAAATTTTGATTTTCTTGAAAATGGCTGTAACGATTTTGATTAAAATTCCATATGTTTGAGATATTTTGATGACAAATGAAATGTATATCTTGAATTTTCTGGCTATGGCCCTGAAGTCGTATTTACTCTGGACGACTTTTGCATAACTGGTAGAGATAGACCAAATCATACTCTACAAAACATGTAGATCTTCGTAAAATACACAATTTATGTCTGAATAAATTTTCTTGTAGGGTGAACCATTTCGGAGATATTCCTTGTTATGTGTGGAGTTTCGGAAAAGTTAGAACTTTAGCGAAATGCAACAACGTTGTTCATTTTTTTATATGTTAAGTGTGCAAAGAGAACGGAATCTAAAAGCTTAAAAAGATTTGACTGTCGCACAAAGCCTACTGTATTCTAATATCCCCCTTGCACCTACAAGGAAATAAGCAATAAGATAATTTGTACAAATGTTTACCTTAACTAACATGAACATATAGGAATAAGAGTTTGTTAGAATGGTTAGTACAAGAGTAGAGAAAGTCATGTGAGTGCAACACATCAGATTTTTTGAGTTATGCTATTCACATGCAAATCTTTTTCGAAGTTCTTTTTTTTTTTTTTTTTTTTCAGTAGGCTTCAAGGCGTTACTTCCGGTGAATCCTCGACATCGAATTTTTGCATGGAATAAATACTTCCTCTGCTGAGTATAATACTAGAGAAACTAAGAACACAGAATTTTTAGAAAAAGGTGTGTGTGTGTATGTGTGTGTGTGTTTGTGTGTTAATTAGCTACCAGAAATTACACCAAAGCACGCAAACGAAGCGGTCGTGCGTTCCTTAACGATACGTATATTGTTAGGTGAAACAAAAGGAGCTTCTGCATTTAAAATGTGATGCACATGCTTGAAACTCGCTCCACTAAATACGCTCCTCCATAATTTTTCTCTCATTCATAGCGTTTTCATAGGTTGGCAACACTGATTTGGCGATTTTTGCAACCTACTTTAGCATTTACTTCCTTCCCTCTCAAAATGGCGCTGGTTTCTGTTACAAGCTTAAACGGGAAGCCCAGATACTTCGTCATGGCAACTTGAACCACTTCCAAATTATTCCAGATTACTATTTAACTACATTGTATCCACTAACGTAAGTATTTTTCAAGTTTTACTTCATTGATAAATACAGGATAGTGACTGCAATCTGGCTACTCTGTGATGAAGGTCCCTAAGGATGCTGACCATATAGCTGAGGGCCTATTGTAGGTAAAATATTTGAAAAATGTTTGTTTGTTTTATTCTATTTAAAATATTTCATAGTATTTGGATTGCATTTCTGAAGTTCCACTCCTCTAACTTCATTTTAACAAGTAATTTAAATAGAAATGAATGTTACGGGGCACGCCCCTTATTTACTTCCTCTTTAAAAGAGTTTGCCATTTTTGTATGTCTTGCTGTTTTGACTTTGTTTCCTGTGCGCATTTAGAAGACTGTGAAAAAGATGGCAACATGAGTTGAGGTCGGTTTATTTTGCAACATTTACTTTCGAAATACTTCTGCAATAATATATCAACGTAAATCTTTAGTAAAACATTTCTATATTATACTTTTTTTCATCTTTATGATTTGTTTTTTCCAAATCCATTACGTGTACACATATGATATTTGGCAGGTTGATAGCAAAGAGCTTGCTGCATAATTTCAATTAAAATTTCAGTTAAACGTTGCTGAGGTTTTACTCGAATGGGCTTTCAAAAATGATATCAAAGTAGCAATGCAGTATTTGTATCTCAAAAATGTTAATACAAGTAGAAATTTTGCTCCAAATAATACTCGATATAACTCAAAAATTTTCAACGAAGTATGTCAAGCACTTTCACAGATAATACACCTTATTCTTATAAAGATAGCAAAATGTATAACAAAACTCAAAGACCTTAACAAGTTATTAGAAAATTACGCAGTATGTAATGAAGCATTAGTCGTTACCACACTAAACTTCAGTTTTATAAGTTAGAAAATGTAGGAGTTATAAATAGTTTTCTAGGAGATATTTTTTATTAATCTCTTCCCCTCAAATTACATTCCATTGGATGAAGATCCAACTTGGCATTGTGCATAATGCCTCTGAATAGACTTGGTAATAGATGGCATTCCTTGTTAAATTACCTTTCATTTGTTTATGTGGTTTGTTGATAGATGGCCACAGTTGATTTATATTCATTCCTAGCTTATTTCTGCTATAATACAATTTGTAGGTGAAAATTTGAAACATAACATTGAAGTTTCCAAGTTGCTAATTACCAATGGTAGAGAGAAATTAGAGAAACTACATATTACATTGCGCAATATAACAAAACTGTAGTATAAACATACAAAACTCGAGCCGTGAATCCAATGATCTTGGCATTTGATCCTCTGTCTCTCTGGTTCAATTAATTGGCTTGAAAATAAGGCAACATTTCGCTCCCGAGCTTGTCAGTGATTTAACCACAGAGCACATGTGGGATTTAACTGTTTTCTAACATGTTGTGTTATGTGTAATATGTACATGCATTATTTTAGTTACATAGGCGTTATTTGGGTATGTAATAAGATTTAAGCTGACATTTCATGGGCATGGTGTACAACTTAGTGAAAATGTATGGTGCAGACGTTAGCTAAGAATATTATGATTTATAAATTTTGTGAACAATGAGAAGGCGAAATAAAGATTTTCATCTCAAGAAACATTTAAGCAAAAAAAATTCTCATGAACTGCACGCGAAGAAAGCAGCAGAGAGCATATGGCTGGGGAGTTTTAAGTTGATTTGATTTACAAAAATATATTCTCAAACTCTTAAAATTCATTTTTATCAATTCCTGTTTCGCTAATCAAAATTCTCCTTGTACCGCAGTTTATAACATACTATTTTGAAATTTCTTGAAAAGCTTAAGAGTTTAAGGGACTAATAATTTCGAGTTTAAAATAGAACATAACTGACTGAAAATAAATATTTTTTATAACTCGTATTGAAAAAAATCTGATGTATTGCACTGACATGACTTTCTCTACTCTTGTACTAACCATTCTTACAAACTCTTATTCCTATATCTTCTTCGTGTTAGTTAAGATAAGCACTTGCACAAAGCTTTGAGATTCTGTTGTCTTTGCATACTTAACACATAAAATAAATTAATAACGATGATCCATTTCACGAAAGTTCCAAGTTTTCCGAAACTCACACACATAACAAGAAATATCTCCGAAATGGTTCACCCTACAAGAATATTTATTCAAACATAAATTGTGTATTTTAGCAAGTTCTACATTTTTTGTAGAGTAAGATTTGGTCTATGTCTAACGGTTTACCAGTTATGCAAAAGTCGTCCAGAGTAAATACGACTACAGGGGCTATAGTCAGAAAATTCAAGATATACATTTCATTTGTGATGAAAGTATCTCAAACATATGACATTATAATCAAAATCTTTAGAACTATTTTCAAGAAAATCAAAATTTTCTATGTAAAGGGTAGTTTAGGGTGGGGCTATTTTCTTCAAAATCTTCGTGTCGCATCCTTGAAAGACATTAAACTTAAACACTAACTTTGGTTTTTAACCGAATTTTCGTTTTTGAGTTATGCTGTCCACAGTCTGACAGACTGACACACAGACACACACGGAACTTTTTCTAAGAATGCTTTTATTGGATTCGGGGGCCTCAAAACATATATTTCCGGTGGAATCTTGACATCGAATTTTTGGGTGGAGTACAATACTTCCCCTACTTACCAGTAGAGAAAGTAAAAATGAAAATATAAATGAATCATATAGAAAACCTGTGTTATTTTAAAGTAATTAAATCCAAGCAATGGCTTAGATACCTGTATACTGAGCTCAAATTGAAAATTTAACAGATATTACAATCTGTAGGGTTCAACGTTAGCTTTATATTAGCATATCAAAGTGATTTGTTGTTAGAAAAACATTTCTACATTATAAAAAGCTGTGTATTATCATATTTAGCAGTTTGATATCAAAGAGCCTGCGGCATAATCCGTGGAGCAGAATTGTAATTAAAATTTCAAACGTTTGTGAAGTTTTACTCGAATGGTCTTTAAAAAATGATATCAATGTAACAATATATTATTTCTGCTCTACGTGATTATTTTTTCATACTCAAGATAATTCTTAAAAGTTTTCAATGAAATATCTCGAGCACTTTTAAAGATAATAATAATAATTGTTTTATATATAGCAAAATATACAACAGAACTCAAAGACGTTAAAAAGTTCTTACAAACTTACGCAGTATGTAATCAAGCATTAGTCATTCCCACACTAAACGTCAGTTTTATAAGTTAGAAAATGTAGGAGTTATAAATAGTTTTCTAGGAGATATTTTTTATTAATCTCTTCCCCTCAAATTACATTGCATTGGATGAAGGTCCAACTTGGCATTCTGTAAAATGTCTCTGAATAGACCTGGTAATAGATGGCATTCCTTGTTAAATTACCTTTCATTTGTTTATGTGGCTTGTTGATAGATGGCCACAGTTGATTTATATTCATTCCTAGCTTATTTCTACTATAATACAATTTGCAGGTGAAACTTTGAAACATAACATTGAAGTTTTCAAGTTGCTAATTACTAATGGCTGAGTGAAATTAGAGAAACTACATATTACATTGCGCAATATAACAAATCTGTAGCATTAACAGTATAACAACAGTATATTAACAGTATAACAGTATTAACAGTATAACAAAATACTAGCCGTGAATCCGATGATCTTGGACTTCTCTCTGAATGATTCTCTCTCAATTAGTTTTTCAATGGTTTAACCACAGAGCACATGTGGGATTTAACTGTTTTCTAACATGTGTTATGTATAATATGTACATGCATTGTTTTAGTTACATAGGCGTTATTTGGGTATGCAATAAGATTTAAGCTGACATTTTATGGGCATGGTGTACAACTTAGTGCAAATGTATGGCGCAGACGCTAGCTAAGAATATTATGATTTATAAATTTTGTGACCAATGAGAAGGTGAAATAAAGATTTGCATCTCAAGAAATAACTAAGCAAACACAAAATTATCATGAATTGCACGCGAAGAAAGCAGCAGAGGGCATATGGCTGGGGAGTTTTAAGTTGATTTGATTTACAAAAGTATGTTCTCACACTCTTAAAATTCATTTTTATCAATTCCTGTTACGCTACTCAAAATGCTCCTTGTATCGCAGTTTATAACATACTATTTAGAAATTTTTTTGAAAAGCTTAAGAGTTTAAGGGACTAATAATTGTCAGTTTAAAATAGAACATAATTGACTGAAATTAAATATTTTTTATAACTCGTATTGAAAAAAATCTGATGTGTTAAACTCATATGACTTTCTCTACTCTTGTACTAACCATTCTTACAAACTCTTATTCCTATATCTTCTTCGTGTTAAGATAAGCACTTGCACAAATTATCTTATTGCTTATTTGCTTGTAGGTAAAAGGGGATTATTAGAATACAGTAGGCTTTGTGCGTTAGTCAAATGCTTTAAAGCTTTGAGATTCTGTTGTCTTTGCACACCTAACATATAAAATAAATTAATAACGATGATCCATTTCACGAAAGTTCCAAGTTTTCCGAAACTCACACACATAACAAGAAATATCTCCGAAATGGTTCACCCTAAAAGAAAATTTATTCAAAAATAAATTGTGTATTTTAGCAAGATCTACATTTTTTGTATAGTATGATTTGGTCTATCTAACGGTTAAACAGTTATGCGAAAGTCGTCCAGAGTAAATACGACTACAGGGACTATAGCCAGAAAATTCAAGATATACATCTCATTTGTGATAAAAGTATCTCAAATATATGACATTTTAATCAAAATCTTTAGAACCATTTTCAAGAAAATCAAAATTTTCAATGTAAAGAGTAGTTTAGGGTGGGGCTATTTTCTTCAAAATCTTCGTGTCGCATCCTTGAAAGACATTAAACTTAAACACTAACTTTGGTTTTTAACCGACTTTTCGTTTTTGAGTTATGCTGTCCAGAGTCTGACAGACTGACACACAGACTGACACACAGACTGACACACAGACACACACGGAACTTTTTCTAAGAATGCTTTTATTGGATTCGGGGGCCTCAAAACATATATTTCCGGTGAAATCTTGACATCGAATTTTTGGGTGGAATACAATACTTCCCCTACTTACCAGTAGAGAAAGTAAAAATGAAAATATAAATAAATCGTATAGAAAACCTGCGTTATTTTAAAGTAATTAAATCCAAGCAATGGCCTAGATACCCGTATACTGAGCTCAAATTAAAAAGTTAACAGATATTACAATCTGTAGGGTTCAAGGCTGATTTTATATTAGCATATCAAAGTGATTTGTTGTTAGAAAAATATTTCTACATCATAGAAACATATGTGTTCTCATATTTAGCAGTTTGATATCAAAGATCCTGTGGCATAATCCTGTGGAACAGAATTGTAATTAAAATTTCAGTTAAACGTTTGTGAAGTTTCACTCGAATGAGCTTTCAAAAATGATATCAAAGTAACTATATATTATTTCTGCTCTACTTGATTGGTTTTTCATACTCAAGATAATTCTTAAAAGTTTTCAATGAAATATCTCAAGTACACCTTATTGTTTTATAAATAGCAAAATGTATAACAGAACTCAAAGACGTTAAAAAGCTCTTAGAAACTTATGCATTATGTAATCAAGCATTAGTCATTACCACACTAAACTTCAGTTTTCTAGGTTAGAAAATGTAGGAGTTATAAATAGTTTTCTAGGTGGTATGTTTTACTAATTTCTTACCTTAAAATTTCTACATGGGATGAAGGTCCAACTTGGCATTCTGTATATGACTTGTTAATAGATGGCATACCTTGTTAAATTGTCTTCTATTTACTTATATGGCTCGTTGACAGATGGCCACAGTTGACTTATATTCATTCCTAGCTTATTTCTGCGATATTATATGCTGCAGGTGAATCTCTGAAACATTGCATAGAAGTTGTCGGTTTTTCAGATGACTAATAATTGATAGAAATCACGGAAACTGCATATTACATTACACGATATAATAAATCTGAACTACAAACTTAGAAACTAGACATCGTGAAACCTACGATCTGGGCGTTTGTTTCTGCCCAACTGAATGTTCAATTAATTAAGAACATTGTTTTGCATGTCTAAATGTCCCGGAAGATGGGGTAGAAAAACATAACTGTACAAAATAAGGCATAAAAGAACAATGAGATAATCTAAAGCAGGTTTTTTTTAAACCCTTCTATAACATAGGTGTTGATGTTTTGAATCCAACGCCAAAAGGCTCTTATTTCAACAATTACTATATACGCTACTGTTAAATGTAGATCCAACAACACATTTAAAATCCAACAGAGCAATTCGGAAACACTATATACGGCAACAATGAAAACGTCAAACCCATTTGGAAGACGGTGAAGATAATACACGTTTAGCAAATTTGAAATGACTGGTTGAAAGTTAAACCCTGTAACTTCTACACAACTGTTTGTAAACAAATTATACAGGTTTTGGAATCAGAAAATATTGTTGCAACATAAACCTGGCTTATTCTAACAGTACTTCCTAGCTCTAGTGTAGCATGTAATATAGTTGAGGCATATGTACCATATGAATGAGCACCATCCTGCAAACGCTTTCAGAAAGGAAGTTCAGATACAGTTCCTCTGCATGTTTGTTTCATCTTCACTTTAGGTGAACTGACACGGTTCCTTAGCGTTAATATTCTAGTGGAACAAACACTGGGTGTTCCAAAACCAGCGACAACGATTGGTATGTTGTGCGGGATGACAAATTTATCGGTGTTTAAAGAGGAAGTGCACGGTTTGGACACTGGAGTTGAAGTTTGAGAACGACAGTTGTTGCAATTGGTTAACATTTGTTTTTGCATCTTAATATGGAAGGAGTGAGTGAGTGAGTAGGGTTTAAGGATCCGTCGACTGCTAGGTCATTAGAGCCCCCATATGGAAGGTATGCAATCCTTAAGCCATATCTGTACTTTTATGAATGACCTGAGCATAATAACACTCCTGCACATGCGCTAAATCTATAGGGATCTATAAGGATGACGACTATATTTTTGAGGCCCTATTGCAGGTAAAATATTTGAAAAATTGGAATTGTTTTATTCTCTTTAAAATAGACCATAGTATTGGGATTGCATTTCCAAAGTTCTACTCTTCTGTCTTCATTCTAATTATTAACAAGTAATTGAAATATAAATGAAAGATACTGGGCCACGCACCTTATTAACTTCCACTTTAAGAGAGTTTGCCATTTTTGTATTTCTTGTTGTTTGGTCTTTGTTTCCTATGCGCATTTAGAAGTCTGTCAACAAGATGTCAAAATGAGCTAAGGTCGCTTTGATTTGAAATATTTGCTTTTGGAATACGCCTACAGTAACAAACCGATATAAATCTTTAACAAAAAATTTCTATATTTTACATTTTTTTCATTTTATGGTGCATTTTTTCCAAATCTGTTATGTTTACAGTTATCATATATGACGGTTTGATAGCAAGGAGCCTCCTGCATAATCCTATGGAACAGAATTGCAATTAAAAGTTCAGTTAAACGTTGAGGAGGTTTTACTCGAATGGACTTCCAATACTGATATCAAAGATAGCAATGCATTATTTTTATCTCAAAAACGACAACACCTAGAAATTTTGCTCCGTCTGGTTTATTGTCTGATACTCGAGATAACTCATAAAAGTTTTCAATGAAGTATCTCAAGCACTTTTAGGGATAAGGGCCTATTGTAGGTAAAATATTTGAAAAATTGCAATTGTTTTATTCTCTTTAAAGTATTTCATAGTATTGGGATTGCATTTCTGAAGTTACACTCCTCTAACTTTATTTTAACAAGTAATTTAAATAGAAATGAATGTTACTGGGACACGCCACTTATTTACTTCCTCTTTAAGAGGGTTTGCCATTTTTGTATTACTTGCTGTTTTGACTTTGTTTCCTGTGCGTCTTTAGAAGGCTGTGAACAAGATGGCAACATGAGTTGAGGTCGGTTTGTTTTGCAATGTTTGCTTTCGAAATACGTCTACAATAATATATCAACGCAAATCTTTAACAAAACATTTCTATATTATACATTTTTTTTTCAGCTTTATGGTTCATTTTTTCCAAATGTATTACGTGTACATTTATGATATTTGGCAGGTTGATAGCAAAGAACTTGCTGCATAATTTCAATTAAAATTTCAGTTAAACGTCGGTGAGGTTTTACTCGAATGGCCTTTCAAAAATGATATCAAAGTAGCAATGCAGCATTTGTATCTCAAAAATGTCAATACAAGTAGAAATTTTGCTCCAAAAATGATTACTTTTTTATACTCGAGATAACTCAAAAATTTTCAACCAAGTATCTCAAGCACTTTGACAGATAATACACCTTATTGTTACAAAGATAGCAAAATGTATAACCAAACTCAAAGACCTTAATAAGCTATTAGAAAATTACGCAGTATGTAATGAAGCATTAGTCGTTACCACATTAAACTTCAGTTTTTATAAGTTAGAAAATGTAGGAGTTATAAATAGTTTTCTAGGAGATATTTTTTATTAATCTCTTCCCCTCAAATTACATTGCATTGGATGAAGGTCCAACTTGACATTGTGTATAATGCCTCTGAATAGACTTGGTAACAGATGGCATTCCTTGTTAAATTACCTTTCATTTGTTTATGTGGTTTGTTGATAGATGGCCACAGTACATTTATATTCATTCCTAGCTTATTTCTGCTATATTACAATTTGCAGGTGAAACTTTGAAACATAACATTCAAGTTTTCAATTTGCTAAATTTCTAATGGTTGAGAGAAATTAGAGAAACTACATATTACATTGCGCAATGTAACAAATCTGTTGTATAAACGTACAAAACACGAGCCGTGAATCCAATGATCTTGGCATTTCATTGTCTCTCTCTCTGGTTCAATTAATTGGCTTGAAAATAAAGGCGTCTTTTTGCTCCCTAGCTCTTCAATGATTTAACCACAGAACACGTGTGGGATTTAACTGTTTCCTAACATGTTGTGTTATGTGTAATATGTGCATGCATTGTTTTAGTTACATAGGCGTTATTTGGGCATGTAATAAGATTTAAGCTGACATTTTATGGGCATGGTGTACAACTTAGTGCAAATGTGTGGTGCAGACGTTAGCTAAGAATATTATGATTTATAAATTTTGTGACCAATGAGAAGGCGAAATAACTCGAGATAACTCATAAAAGTTTTCAATGAAGTATCTCAAGCACTTTTAGGGATAAAGGTCTATTGTAGGTAAAATATTTGAAAAATTGCAATTGTTTTATTCTCTTTAAAGTATTTCATAGTATTTGGATTGCATTTCTGAAGTTACACTCCTCTAACTTCATTTTAACAAGTAATTTAAATAGAAATGAATGTTACTGGGACACGCCACTTATTTACTTCCTCTTGAAGAGAGTTTGTCATTTTTGTATTTCTTGCTGTTTTGACTTTGTTTCCTGTGCGCATTTAGAAGACTGTGAAAAAGATGGCAACATGAGTTGAGGTCGGTTTATTTTGCAATATTTTCTTTTGGAATACGTCTACAATAATATATCAACGCAAATCTTTAACAAAACATTTCTATATTATACATTTTTTTTCAGCTTTATGGTTCATTTTTTCCAAATCCATTACGTGTATATTTATGATATTTGGCAGGTTGATAGCAAAGAGCTTGCTGCATAATTTCAATTAAAATTTCAGTTAAACGTTGCTGAGGTTTTACTCGAATGGACTTTCAAAAATGATATCAAAGTAGCAATGCAGTATTTGTATCTCAAAAATGTTAATAGAAGTAGAAATTTTGCTCCAGATAATACTCCATATAACTCAAAAATTTTCAACGAAGTATGTCAAGCACTTTCACAGATAATACACCTTATTCTTATAAAAATAGCAAAATGTATAACAAAACTCAAAGACCTTAACAAGTTATTAGAAAATTACGCAGTATGTAATGAAGCATTAGTCGTTACCACACTAAACTTCAGTTTTATAAGTTAGAAAATGTAGGAGTTATAAATAGTTTTCTAGGAGATATTTTTTATTAATCTCTTCCCCTCATATTACATTGCATTGGATGAAGGTCCAACTTGGCATAGATAGGTAATAGACTTGGTAATAGATGGCATTCCTTGTTAAATTACCTTTCATTTGTTTACTAACCATTCTTACAAACTCGCATTCCTATATCATCTTCGTGTTAGTTAAGATAAGCACTTGCACAAATTATCTTATTGCTTATTTGCTTATAGGTGCAAGGGGAATATTAGAATACAGTAGGATTTGTGCGATAGTGAAATACTTTAAAGCTTTGAGATTCTGTTGTCTTTGCACACTTAACACATAAAATAAATTAATAACAATGATCCATTTCACGAAAGTTCCAAGTTTTCAGAAGCTCACACACATAACAAGAAATATCTCCGAAATGGTTCACCCTACAAGAAAATTTATTGAAACATAAATTGTGTATTTTAGCAAGTTCTACATTTTTTGTAGAGTAAGATTTGGTCTATCTCTAACGGTTTACCAGTTATGCAAAAGTCGTCCAGGGTAAATACGAATACAGGGGCTATAGCCAGAAAATTCAAGATATACATTTCATTTGTGATGAAAGTATCTCAAACATGACATTTTAATCAATATCTGTAGCACCATTTTCAAGAAAATTAAAATTTTCGAAAAATTTTCCATGTAAAGGGTAGTTTAGGGTGGGGCTATTTTCTTCAAAATCATCGTGCCGCATCCTTGAAAGACATTAAACTTAAACACCAACTTTGGTGTTTAACCGAGTTTTCGTTTTTGAGTTATGCTGTCCACAGGGTGACAGACACACAGACACACACACGGACCTTTTTCTAAAAATGCTTTTTTTTGGATTCAGGGACCTCAAAACATATATTTCCGGCAAAATCTCGACATCGAATTTTTGGGTGGAATACAATACTTCTCCTACTTACCAGTAGAGAAAGTAAAAATGAAAATATAAATGAATCATATGGAAAACCTGTGTTCTTTTAAAGTAATTAAGTCCAAGCAATGGCCTAGATACCTGTATACTGAGCTCAAATTGAAAATTTAACAGATATTACAATCTGTAGGGTTCAAGGTTAGTTTTATATTAGCATATCAAAGTGATTTGTTGTTAGAAAAACATTTCTACATCATACAAACCTGTGTATTATCATATTTAGCAGTTTGATATCAAAGAGCCTACGCCATTATCCTGTGGAGCAGAATTGTAATTAAAATTTCAGTTAAACGTTTGTGAAGTTTTACTCGAATGGACTTTAAAAAATGATATCAAAGTAACAATATATTATTTCTGCTCTACGTGATTATTTTTTCATACTCAAGATAACTCTTAAAAGTTCTCAATGAAATATCTCAAGTACACCTTATAGTTTTATAAATAGCAAAATGTATAACAGAACTCAAAGACGTTAAAAAGCTCTTACAAACTTACGCAGTATGTAATCAAGCATTAGTCATTATCACACTAAACTGCAGTTTTATAGGTTAGCAAATGTAGGAGTTATAAATAGTTTTCTAGGTGATATGTTTTACTAATTTCTTACCTTAAAATTTCTACATGGGATGAGGGTCCAGCTTGGCATTCTGTATATGACTTGTTAATAGATGGCGTACCTTGTTAAATTGTCTTTTATTTACTTATGTGGCTCGTTGACAGATAGCCACAGTTGACTTATATTCATTCTTAGCTTATTTCTGCGATATTATAAGCTGCAGGTGAATCTCTGAAAGATTGCATTGAAGTTGTCGGTTTTTCAGATGACTAATAATTGAGAGAAATCACGGAAACTGCATATTACATTACACGATATAATAAATCTGAACTACAAACTTAGAAACTAGACATCGTGAAACCTACGATCTGGGCGCTTATTTCTGCCCAACTGAATGTTCAATTAATTAAGAACATTAAGAACATTGGTTTATTTTGCAATGTTTGCTTTCGAAATACGTCTACAATAATATATCAACGCAAACCTTTAACAAAATATTTCTATATTATACATTTTTTTTCCAGCTTTATGGTTCATTTTCTCCAAATCTATTACGTTTACATTTATGATATTTGGCAGGTTGATAGCAAAGAGCTTGCTGCATAATTTCAATTAAAATTTCAGTTATACCTCGGTGAGGTTTTACTCGAATGGCCTTTCAAAAATGATATCAAAGTAGCAATGCAGCATTTGTATCTCAAAAATGTGAATAAAAGTAGAAATTTTGCTCCAAAAATGATTACTTTTTTATATTCGAGATAACTCAAAAATTTTCAACGAAGTATCTCAAGTACTTACACCTTATTGTCATAAAGATAGCAAAATGTGTAACAAAACTCAAAGACCTTAACAAGTTATTAGAAAATTACGCAGTATGTAATGAAGCATTAGTCGTTACCACATTAAACTTCAGTTTTATAAGTTAGAAAATGTAGGAGTTATAAATAGTTTTCTAGGAGATATTTTTTATTAATCTCTTCCCCTCAAATTACATTGCATTGGATAAAGGTCCAACTTGGCATTATGTATAATGCCTCTGTATAGACTTGGTAATAGATGGCATTCCTTGTTAAATTACCTTTCATTTGTTTAAGTGGTTTGTTGATAGATGGCCACAGTTGATTTATATTCATTCCTAGCTTATTTCTACTATAATACAATTTGCAGGTGAAACTTTGAAACATAACATTCGAGTTTTCAAGTTGCTAATTACTAATGGTTGAGAGAAATTAGAGAAACTACATATTACATTGCGCAATGTAACAAATCTGTAGTATAAACATACAAAACACGAGCCGTGAATCCAATGATCTTGGCATTTGATTCTCTCTCTCTCTCTCTGGCTCAATTAATTGGCTTCAAAATAAGGGCATCATTTTACTCCCAAGCTCTTCAATGATTTAACCACAAAGCACATGTGGGATTTAACTGTTTTCTAACATGTTGTGTTATGTGTAATATGTACATGCATTATTTTAGTTACATAGGCGTTATTTGGGTATGTAATAAGATTTAAGCTGAAATTTTATGGGCATGGTGTACAACTTAGTGAAAATGTATAGTGCAGACGTTAGCTAAGAATATTATGATTTATAAATTTTGTGACCAATGAGAAGGCGAAATAAAGATTTTCATCTCAAGAAACAACTAAGCAAACACAAAATTCTCATGAACTGCACGTGAAGAAAGCAGCAGAGAGCATATGGCTGGGGAGTTTTAAGTTGATTTGATTTACAAAAATATATTCTCAAACTCTTAAAATTCATTTTTATCAATTCCTGTTTCGCTGATCAAAATTCTCCTTGTACTGCAGTTTATAACATACTATTTTGAAATTTTTTTATAAAAGATTAAGAGTTTAAGGGACTAATAATTCCCAGTTTAAAATAGAACATTACTGACTGAAAATAAATATTTTTTATAACTCGTATTGAAAAAAATCTGATGTGTTGCACTGACATGACTTTCTCTACTCTTGTACTAACCATTCTTACAAACTCTTATTCCTATATCTTCGTGTTAGTTAAGATAAGCATTTGCACAAATTATCTTATTGCTTATTTCCTTGTAGGTGCAAGGGGAATATTAGAATACAGTAGGCTTTGTGCGATAGTAAAATGCTTTAAAGCTTTGAGATTCTGTTGTCTTTGCACACTTAACACCTAAAATAAATTAATATCCAGGATCCATTTCACGAAAGTTCCAAGTTTTCCGAAACTCACACACATAACAAGAAATATCTCCGAAATGGTTCACCCTACAAGAAAATTTATTGAAACTTAAATTGTGTATTTTAGCAAGTTCTACATTTTGTGTAGAGTAAGATTTGGTCTATCTCTAACGGTTTACCAGTTATGCAAAAGTCGTCCAGACTAAATACGACCACAGGGGCTATAGCCAGAAAATTCAAGATATACATTTCATTTGTGAGGAAAGTATCTCAAACATATGACATTTTAATAAAAATCTTTAGAACCATTTTCAAGAAAATCAAAATTTTCTATGTAAAGGGTAGTTTAAGGTGGGGCTATTTTCTTCAAAATCTTCGTGTCGCATCCTTGAAAGACATTAAACTTAAACACTAACTTTGGTTTTTAACCGACTTTTCGTTTTTGAGTTATGCTGTCCACAGTCTGACAGACTGACACACAGACACACACGGACCTTTTTCTAAGAATGCTTTTATTGGATTCGGGGGCCTCAAAACATATATTTCCGGTGAAATCTCGACATCGAATTTTTGGGCGGAATACAATACTTCCCCTACTTACCAGTAGAGAAAGTAAAAATGAAAATATAAATGAATCATATAGAAAACCTGCGTTATTTTAAAGTAATTAAATCCAAGCAATGGCTTAGATACCTGTATACGGAGCTGAAATTGAAAATTTAACAGATATTGCAATCTGTAGGGTTCAAGGCTAATTTTATATTAGCATATCAAAGTGATTTGTTGTTAGAAAAACATTTCTACATTATAAAAAGCTGGGTATTATCATATTTAGCAGTTTGATATCAACGAACCAGCGGCATAATCCTGTGGAGCAGAATTGTAATTAAAATTTCAGTTAAACGTTTGTGAAGTTTTACTCGAATGGACTTTCAAAAATGATATCAAAATAACAATGCAGTATTTGTATCTCAAAAATGTTAATACAAGTAGAAATTTTGCTCCAAATGATACTCGATATAACTCAAAAATTTTCAGCGAAGTATCTCAAGTACTTTGAGAGATAATACACCTTATTGTTATAAAGATAGCAAAATGTATAACAAAACTCAAAGACCTTAATAAGTTATTAGAAAATTACGCAGAATGTAATGAAGCATCAGTCATTACCACACTAAACTTCAGTTTGATAAGTTAGAAAATGTAGGAGTTACAAATAGTTCTCTAGGAGACAGGCGCGGCTCCTCAGGGTAGGCAGGGTAGGCATTGCCTACCCTATCGTAATACATCAACAAATAATGTTTAACTATGATTCTGCATTTTATCATTTGAACCGTCATTTTCCCCTAAATTGCAGTTCAAGAAAAGTTTTCTTGGTTATAATGACCAGCGCATGGTCAAATCCTTTAATCTCAATTCCGATTCATCAAAACTGCGCTGCGTGTTTGAAACGCGCGGCAGAAATGATACGCATGGAACCTGGGTAGTGGAGAGCAGGCTAGCTTAACCTCTGCCTGCCCGGCCCCATATCCTCAGTACGAGGCCCTTGAACATGGATAAGGAAACATTCGGTCTGTATATGCACTCCGAGCATGCGTAGACGCGTCTGCCAGCAGTCCGAACACTTGCCGGCCCAAATCCGAAATTATGCGACATTTTCGGAACAGCCATACTCCACGAACGAAGATCTCAGAGAATTGCATCTGTCGTTATCTCTGTGTAATACCAGTATGACCGACTTAATTAGTGAACTATTACAAATTTCGCTTTCGCGGCGCACTGACAATGAAAACAGGAGTGTTTTAGCTATTTAACACAAACCTGCAGTCAGACAATTTTTCAATTTCTTAATCTATTTTAGTCATGGGCGTAGCGAAACGGGGGCAAGGGGGGCCACGGCCCCCACTTGGAAGTTGGTGAACTTAATGTGCAGTCAGTTACTGACTTTTAAACTATTATTTTAATTTTGATGTAAAGAACAATATTTGTTAAGCACAAATTAATACGGTTATCTGCAACAAATACTATAAATTTTGACAGTAAAATAATGATCTAATATTATATGATTACAAATTTCCAACATGTGGCCCCCCCCCCTGGAAAAAAATCTACCGACACTCTAGATTTTAGTTTTGGCGGTAATTCGTCCGTAAGTCACACTCATTTACTCTGCTCTTATTAAACTACCAAACAATATATTGTTTGCGTTATCCGCAATGACTTCGCCCCCTATATTTCGGTTTATTATTATTATTATTATTATTATTATTATTATTATTATTATTATTATTATTATTATTATTATTATTATTATTATTATTATTATTATTATTATTATTATTATTATTATTATTATTATTATTATTATTATTATTATTATTATTATTATTATTATTATTATTATTATTATTATTATTATTATTATTATTATTATTATTATTATTATTATTATTATTATTATTATTATTATTATTATTATTATTATTATTATTATTATTATTATTATTATTATTATTATTATTATTATTATTATTATTATTATTATTATTATTATTATTATTATTATTATTATTATTATTATTATTATTATTATTATTATTATTATTATTATTATTATTATTATTATTATTATTATTATTATTATTATTTATTATTATTATTATCATTGTTGTTGTTGTTGTTGTTTGTTACTGTTACACTTTGCCTACCCTAAAATTTTGACTGCGAGCCGCCACTGCTAGGAGATATTTTTTTATTAATCTCTTCCCCTCAAATTACATTCCATTGGATGAAGGTCCAACTTGGCATTATGTATAATGCCTCTGAATAGATTTGGTAATAGATGGCATTCCTTGTTAAATTACCTTTCATTTGTTTATGTGGTTTGTTGATAGATGGCCACAGTTTATTTATATTCATTCCTAGCTTATTTCTACTATAATACAATTTGCAGGTGAAACTTTGAAACATTACATTGAAGTTTTCAAGTTGCTAATTACTAATGGTTGAGAGAAATTAGAGAAACTACATATTACATTGCGCAATATAACAAATCTGTATCATAAACATACAAAACACGAGCCGTGAATCCAATGATCTTGGCATTTGATTTTCTCTCTCTCTGGTTCAATTAATTGGCTTGAAAATCAAGGTATCATTTTGCTCTCTGTGACACTTTCTCTACTCTTGTACTAACCATTCTTACTAACTCTTATTCCTATATCTTCTTCGTGTTAGTTAAGATAAGCACTTGCACAAATTATCTTATTGCTTATTTCCTTGTAGGTGCAAGAGGAATGCTAGAATGCAGTAGGCTTTGTGCGATAGTCAAATCTTTTAAAGCTTTGAGATTCCGTTGTCTTTGCACACTTAACATATAAAATAAATTAATAACGATGATCCATTTCACTAAGGTTCCAAGTTTTCCGCAACTCACACACATAACAAGAAATATCTCCGAAATGGTTCACCCTACAACAAAATTTATTGGAACATAAATTGTGTATTTTAGCAAGTTCTATATTTTTTGTAGAGTAAGATTTGGTCTATCTCTAACGGTTTACCAGTTATGCAAAAGTCGTCCAGACTAAATACGACTACAGGGGCTATAGCCAGAAAATTCAAGATATACATTTCATTTGTGATGAAAGTATCTCAAACATATGACATTTTAATCAAAATCTTTAGAACCATTTTCAAGAAGATTAAAATTTTCGAAAAATTTTCCATGTAAAGGGTAGTTTAGGGTGGGGCTATTTTCTTCAAAATCTTCGTGTCGCATCCTTGAAAGACATTAAACTTAAACACCAACTTTGGTTTTTAACCGAGTTTTCGTTTTTGAGTTATGCTGTCCAGAGTGACAGACACACAGACACACACACGGATCTTTTTCTAAAAATGCTTTTTTTGGATTCAGGGACCTCAAAACATATATTTCCGGTAAAATCTCGACATCGAATTTTTGGGTAGAATACAATACTCCTACTTACCAGTAGAGAGAGTAAAAATGAAAATATAAATGAATCGTATAGAAAACCTGTGTTATTTTAAAGTAATTAAGTTCAGGCAATGGCTTAGATACCTGTATACTGAGCTCAAATTGAAAATTTAACAGATATTACAATCTGTAGGGTTCAAGGTTCGTTTTATATTAGCATATCAAAGTGATTTGCTGTTAGAAAAACATTTCTGCATCATACAAAGCTGTGTATTATCATATTTAGCAGTTTGATATCAAAGAGCCTGCGGCATAATCCTGAGGAACAGAATTGTAATTAAAATTTCAGTTAAACGTTTGTGAAGTTTTACTCGAATGGACTTTAAAAAATGATATCAAAGTAACAATATATGATTTCTGCTCTACGTGATTATTTTTTCATACTCAAGATAACTCTTAAAAGTTTTCAATGAAATATCTCAAGTACACCTTATAGTTTTATAAATAGCAAAATGTATAACAGAACTCAAAGACGTTAAAAAGTTCTTACAAACTTACGCAGTATGTAATCAAGCATTAGTCATTACCACACTAAACTGCAGTTTTATAGGTTAGCAAATGTAGGAGTTATAAATAGTTTTCTAGGTGATATGTTTTACTAATTTCTTACCTTAAAATTTCTATACTCTGTTCATCTAGAGATTAGAGGAGACGTAAACAAAGCCACGTGCGTTTTGACCACAGCGCACCCTCTTGACGCTTTCGCTGTCTAAATAGTCCCTTGAAGAAATACTGTTACTGAGGTCTGAAATGTCACTTAATGTTTGCTAAGTATGAACTAAGTGTACTAAGCATAGTTAAAGTGTAAGAATACGCAGTTAAGTGAATCTGTAACCAGCCTAATTCATTCTGCGCGCGCATTATTCAGTATGAAAGTAACATGGCGGAACAAGTGACTGTTGTAAAACATAAGCGCGGCAAACCGTTGCAAAGTGGTGAAAAGACAACAATATTGAACATATTTAACAAGTTCTGCGAGAAATATCCCGAACTTGCTATCGAAGACGTGATGAAATTAACATCCGAGTGTACCGGTGTGTAGTTGCAAGTATTTACAGTACACACAAAGAAAAATCATCAGTTGGTGAAGATCCCAGCCAAAAGCTTCCACGTACAAGATAAATGGTGGATGTAGTTTGCGAGGAATTTGTGAGTGCGAGATCTGCAATCCGTCGAAAAGTTCACCAGTTCTTTGTTAACAATGAACCCGCACCTTAAACAAAGTGCTGTTGGCAGTTAACTCCGATCCCGATCTTCCAGATTTAAAACGAACTTCCCTCCACAAGCTGCTTCTGGAGATTGGTTTCGAGATTGTGAGCAGGAAATGAAAAAGTGTTATTGTGGACAGAGAAGATGTAAGTAGCAGTTAATTTCCATCTGCTGTATCTTATTTGGATCATATAAATATATCCTTTTAGTAGTGTAAAATGTATATTATACCTACGCGTAGCGGTAGGTAACCGTGTTGCGTCATTGTGAAAGCACGTGGCCGCGGAGTGATACAAACCGGTACTTTGTTTATATCTCCTCTAATCTCTTGATGAACAGAGTATACATGGGATGAGGGTCCAGCTTGGCATTCTGTATATGACTTGTTAATAGATGGCATACCTTTTTAAATTGTCTTTTATTTACTTATGTGGCTGGTTGACAGATGGCCACAGTTGACTTATATTCATTCTTAGCTTATTTCTGTGATATTATAAGCTGCAGGTGAATCTCTGAAAGATTGCATTGAAGTTGTCGGTTTTTCAGATGACTAATAATTGAGAGAAATCACGGAAACTGCATATTACATTACACGATATAATAAATCTGAACTACAAACTTAGAAACTAGACATCGTGAAACCTACGATCTGGGCGTTTGTTTCTGCCCAACTGAATGTTCAATTAATTAAGAGTATTGTTTTGGATGTCTAAATGTCCGGGAAGATGGGGTAGAAAAACATAATTGTACAAAATAAGGCATAAAATAACAATGAGATAATCTAAAGTAGGTTTTTTGAAACCCTTCTATAACATAGGTGTTGATGTTTTTAATCCAACGCCAAAAGGCTCTTATTTCAACAATTACTATATACCTTACTGTTAAATGTAGATCCAACAACACTTTTAAAATCCAACAGAGCAATTCGAAAACACTATATACGGCAACAATGAAAACGTCAAACCCATTTGGAAGACGGTGAAGATAATACACGTTTAGCAAATTTGAAATGACTGGTTGAAAGTTAAACCCTGTAGCTTCTACACAACTGTTTGTAAACAAATTATACAGGTTTTGGAATCAGAAAATACTGTTGCAACACAAACCTGGTTTATTCTAATAGTTCTTCCTAGCTCTAGTGTAGCATGTAATATAGTTGAGGCATATGTACCATATGAATGAGCACCATCTTGCAAAAGTTTTCAGGAAGTAAGTTCAGATACAGTTCCTCTGCATATTTGTTTCATCTTCACTTTAGGTGAATTGAAACGGTTCCTTAGCGTTAATATTCTAGTAGAACAAACACTGGGTGTTCCAAAACCAGCGACAACGGTTGGTATGTTGTGCGGGATGACAAATTTATCGGTGTTTAAAGAGGAAGTGCACGGTTTGGACGCTGGCGTTGAAGTTTGAGAACGACAGTTGTCGCAATTTGTTAACATTTGTTTTTGCATCTTAATATGGAAGGAGTGAGTGAGTCAGTGAGTAGGGTTTAAGGGCCCGTCGACAGCTAGGTCATTAGAGCCCCAATATGGAACATATGGAACCCCTTAGCCTAATGTGTACTTTTATGAATGACCTGAGCATAACAACATTCCTGCACATGCGCTCAATCCATAGGAATCTATAAGGATGACGACTATATTTTTTAGGGCCTTTTGTAGGTAAAATGTTTGAAAAATTGGAATTGTTTTATTCTCTTTAAAATAGACCATAGTATTGGGATTGCATTTCCAAAGTTCTACTCTTCTATCTTCATTCTAATTATTAACCAGTAATTGAAATATAAATGAATGATACTGGGCCACGCACCTTATTAACTTCCACTTTAAGAGAGTTTGCCATTTTTGTATTTCTTGTTGTTTGGACTTTGTTTCCTATGCGCATTTAGAAGTCTGTCAACAAGATGTCAAAATGAGCTAAGGTCGCTTTGATTTGAAATATTTGCTTTTGGAATACGCCTACAATAACAAACGAATGTAAATCTTTAACAAAGCATTTCTATATTTTACATTTTTTTCATTTTATGGTGCATTTTTTCTAAATCTGTTATGTTTACAGTTATCATATATGACAGTTTGATAGCAAGGAGCCTCCTGCATAATCCTATGGAACAGAATTGCAATTAAAAGTTCAGTTAAACGTTGGTGAGGTTTTACTCGAATGGACTTCCAATACTGATATCAAAGATAGCAATGCATTATTTTTATCTCAAAAACGACAACACCTAGAAATTTTGCTCCACTTGTTTATTGTCTGATACTCGAGATAACTCATAAAAGTTTTCAATGATGTATCTCAAGCACTTTTAGGGATAATACACCTTATTGTTTTATAGATAGCAAAAGATATAACAGAACTCAAAGAAGTTAATAAGTTATTAGAAAGTAACGCAGAATGGAATCATGCATTAGTCATTACCACACTAAGGTTTAATTTTCTAAGTTAGAAAATGTAGGAGTTATAAATAGTTTTTTAGGTGGTATTTCTTATAAATCTCTTCTCTTAAAATTACATTACATGGGATGAAGATCCAACTTGGCATTGTGTATAATGCGTGTGAGTAGACTTGGTAAGAGATGGCACTCCTTGTTAAATTGCCTTTCATTTGTTTATGTGGCTCGTTGATAGATGGCCACAGTTGGCTTATATTCAGTCCTAGCTTATTTGTGCGATATTATAATCTGCATGTGAAACTTTAAAACATAGTATTGAAATTTTCAATTTGCTAAATTACTAGTGATTGAGAGAAATTACATAAACTGCATATTACATTACGCAATATAATAAATCTGAACTACAAACATACAAAACACGCACCGTGAAACCTAGGATCTGGTCGTTTGACCTAAATGGACGTTCAAATGATTAAACCGATTATCCCCTTTACTGGGAAATATTCAACCTATTCAGAACATCAGTTCGGCTTTCGTCCGAGGCACACTACGCCTCAGCAGCTGCTGCGGGTCGTGGAGGCTGCTGCCCTGGGTTTCCAGGAATGCGCCTTCACTGCTGCTGTGTCTCTGGATGTAGAAAACGCCTTCTCAACGACCTGGCACACAGGGCTCCTTCACAAGCTGATTTATCTGGGGCTACCCACACAGCTTATACACACCCTACACAGTTTCCTCCGACAACGGACCCTCAAAGTCACAGTCGCGGGGCGAACCTCCACACTTAGGCCAACAAGAGGCGGAGTCCCAGAAGGCTTTGTTCTGTCCCCTACTCTCTTTAGTGTCTTCATGGCAGACTTCCCAACAGAACCACAGGTCAGTATAGCCCAATACGCAGACGACGTATTACTATACTGCACCAACAAACACATCCTCAGAGCCTTCAACCCCATACAAAGACACCTCCGCCTCTTCCAAGACTGGTGTCGACGATGGCGAATGTTTGTTAATCCAGACAAGAGCCATGCCATCCTCTTCACGAGACGTCCCACACCTGTAGACTGCCCCACTTTCCAACTTAGGGGTCAAAGGATCCAGTGGAGAGACTCCATCACCTATCTAAGAGTCAAACTGGATAGGAGTCTAACATTCCGAGGGCATATTAGAGACTTATCGGCGCGGACGCAGTGGGCTATTGCCTCACTGTACCCTAGGCTGAGGTCTGAGATGCCAGTCCGCCTAAAATTACACCTATTCCGAGCTCTGATTATCCCCCTCATGCTTTACGCCTGTGAAGTGTGGGGCATGGCAGCGGGTAGTTGACTCCTGTGGCTCCAGAGGGCGCAGAACAGGGGACTTCGGTCCATCTTCTCTGTCCCCTTATCCTTCCCCGTGAGACTACTTCACGAAGCCTCATCTCTTCCATACGTGGAGGATGAAATTAGGCGCCGGTCTGCAAAATTCTACGACAAGTTACCAACACATGAAAGCGCCGTGGTTAGATCTCTAGGGGATTATGACCCCACAACACGCCGCTTCAGGTCGTATAGGGTTCCCCGTATGGCTTGCGGGTATATCCCATAACAAAGTAGTTTAACCCATCAGCAGCAAAAGCTAAACTACAAACATAATCCCAACAAAGAGCTATTCGGCTCAAAGCTCAAACCACCATCAAAGTTCAAAATTTAATAAGATCTAAAAGATCTTAAAACTTTATTTATATTTTTTTTTATATCCACAGCATGCAGACATTGCTGACTTCTGCGAGTCATCAGTAAAGGGGCAAAATAGCCTCCTTAATAAATAAACATTAACCAAAAATTTAACGTCACCCTTAACCAACCAATATCTCAGAAATCTATCTGCGGTTAAACCCTATTAAGGGTAGGTACGCAGCAAAATAATCATCGGGCTGAACCTCAGCCTGCTAGTAGGTCGTCGTCGTCGTTCAAATGATGGGTATGAAATGTAGCGTGGGCATATTGCTCCCATGGTTCTTCAATGATTTAACTGTTCTCCTATACATGTCAATGTGTACATGCATTGTTCTATTTACTTACCTAGGTGTTATTTGGATGTGCAATAACTTTTAATTTTATGAGCTTGGTGTACAACATAGCGAAAGTGTATAGTGCAGACGTTTGCTAAGAAAATTATGTTTTATAAATTTTGTGAACAACGAGAAAGCGAAACAAAGGTATCCATATCAACAAAGAACTAAGCAAACAAAATTATCATGAGCTGCTACTGACGCCAAGAAAGCAGCGGAGGGCCCCAAATATGGCACTGGGATTTTCAAGTCGATTCGATTTCGCCTGATACAAAAATATGTTGTTAAACTTTTAAATCCGTTTTTATCAACTCCTGTTTAAGGCACTAATATTTGCCATGCGCTAGTTTAAAATAATACATAATTGACTGAAATAAAATATTAAATTAACTGTATTGAAAAAGTGAAAATATAAAAAAATCATACACAAAACATGTTTTATTTTAAACTAATTAAATCTAAGCAATGGCTTAACTAACTGTATACTGAGCTCAAATTGAAAATTTAAGTGATATAAACTGTGGGGTTCAGGTGTAATTTCATATTAGCATATCAAAGTGATTTGTTGTTGTTATTGTTACTATTGTACTATTATTACTATTATCATTACAATGATTATTGTTATCATTACCATTATTATCATTATTACTACTATTATTGTGGTTATTATTATTATTGTTGTCATTATTACTGTTGTTACTGTTATTATTATTATTATTATTATTATTATTATTATTATTATTATTATTATTATTATTATTATTATTATTATTATTATTATTATTATTATTATTATTATTATTATTATTATTACTATTATTATTACTATTATTATTACTATTATTATTACTATTATTATTACTATTATTATTATTACTACTATTATTATTGCTATTATTATTACTATTATTATTACTATTATTATTACTATTATTATTACTACTATTATTATTATTATTATTATTATTATTATTATTATTATTATTATTATTATTATTATTATTATTATTATTATTATTATTACTATTATTATTACTATTATTATTACTATTATTATTACTATTATTATTATTACTATTATTATTACTATTATTATTACTCTTATTATTACTCTTATTATTATTATTATTACTATTATTATTATTATTATTACTATTATTATTATTATTATTATTACTATTATTATTATTGCCATTATTATTATTATTATTACTATTATTATTATTGCCATTATTATTATTACTACTATTATTATTGCTATTATTATTACTATTATTATTACTATTATTATTATTACTATTATTATTACTATTATTATTACTATTATTATTATTTATTATTATTATTATTATTATTATTATTATTATTATTATTATTATTATTATTATTATTATTATTATTATTATTATTATTATTATTATTATTATTATTATTATTATTACTATTATTATTACTACTATTATTATTACTACTATTATTATTATTATTACTACTATTATTATTACTACTATTATTATTACTACTATTATTATTACTATTATTATTACTATTATTATTATTGCTATTATTATTGCTATTATTATTGCTATTATTATTGCTATTATTATTGCTATTATTACTATTATTAGTACTATTATTATTATTATTATTATTATTATTATTATTATTATTATTATTATTATTATTATTATTATTATTATTATTATTATTATTATTATTATTATTATTATTATTATTAAATATATTAATAATTTAAAACCGATTTCATATAAGATATTGACATTTCATGTATAATGTATATATTGTGTTCATAGATACATGACTATAGGGGTTTCACTTTAACTATCATTGCTTTATCGGGGGCTTTTACTTCAGCACCAATAATTGTGTGATAACTCGCTTAACTAATACTTTTCCTACTCTGGGACATGTCCGCAATCATATTCCTTTTTGCTTTCTCTATTATGAACTTACAGTAAGCAGGGAGAGTAATATAGTCAATCCAGAAATTCGACACTGAGACTTTCACCGGAGATTCACGTTTTGATGCCCTCTCAATAAAGGAAATCTGGTGTTACACTCACATGACTTTCTACTCTTGCACAAACTTTTCTTAGAAATACTTATTCCTCTATCTACTTCATTTTCATCCAGATAAACATTCGTGGAAATTTTCTTATTGCCCTCTTTCTTGTAGGTGCAAGAGGAATTACACGAAACTCAAATGTTTTAAGAGTGGTTGTTCTATGATGACTTTGAAATCCCTCTCTCTTTGCATGACCAACACATAAAAAATAAATAACGACACCCCATTTGAGAACCATCTATGAGTATTGAAAATTCTGACAAATAACCAGGAATAGTTCCAAAATTCATCATTTGACACACAGTATCATTTTATATAAATTGTGTGTTTTAGCGATACCTATCTAAATTATTCTGTAGTAACATTTGATCTATCTCCTACAGTCTACCAGTTATACAAAAGTCATCAAGAGCAAACAGGACTACATGGGCTATAGAAAATTCGAAATTCAAAATATACTTTTCATTTGCCTTAAAATATCTTCAAATAAGGCATTTTAATCAAAATCATTAGAACCACTTTAGAGAAAATCAAACTTTTCGAAAAAGTGTTCATGAAAGGGGTGGTTTACACTAGAAGAATTTTCTTCATAACATACGTGTCGCATCCTTGAATGATTAAACTTAAGTAAAAATTTTATTTTTAACGCTCTTCTTTTTACTTTCTCCACTGGTAAGTAGGGGAAGTATTGTATTCCACCCAAAAATTCGATGACTAGATTTCACCGGAAATATATGTTTTGAGACCCCCTGAATTCAAAAAAGCATTTTTAGAAAAAGGTCCCTGTGTGTGTCTGTGTGTCAGTCTGTGTGTCAGTCTGTGGACAGCATAACTCAAAAACGGAAAGTCTGTTAAAAACCAAAGTTGGTATTTAAGTTTAATGTCTTTCAGCGATGTGACACGAAGATTTTGAAGAAAATAGCCTCGCCCTAAACTACCCTTTACATGGAAAATTTTTCGAAAATTTTGATTTTCTTGAAAATGCCTCTAACGATTTTGATTACAATGTCATATATTTGAGATTTTTATGACAAATGAAATGTATATCTTGAATTTTCTGGCTATAGTCCCTGTAGAGATATTTACTCTGGACGACTTTTACATAACTGGTAAACCGTTAGAGATAGACCAAATCATACTATACAAAAAATGTAGAGCTTGCTGAAATACACAATTTATGTCCCAATAAATTTTCCTGTAGGGTGAACCATTTTGGAGATATTCCTTCTTATGTGTGTCAGTTTCGGAAAACTTAAAATGCTCTCCGAAATGGAACATCGTTGTTCATTTTTTTATGTTAAGTGTTCAAAGAGAATGGAATATCAAAGCTTTAAAAGATTTGACTATCGCACAAAGCCTACTGTATTCTAACATTCCCCTTGCACCTACAAGGAAATAAGCAATAAGATAAGTTGTACAAATGTTTATCTTAACTAACACGAAGAAGATATAGGAATAAGAGTTTGTAAGAATGGTTAGTACAAGAGCAGAGAAAGTCATGTGAGTGCAACACATCAGATTTTTTGAGTTATGCTATTCACAGACAGTTCCACACGGCCTGTTTTTCTAAGATATTTTTTTTTTTTTTTTTTTTTTTTTTTTTTTTCAGGAGGCCTCAAGGTATTACTTCCGGTGAATCCTCAACATCGAATTTTTGCCCGAATAAATACTTCGCCTGCTTAATATACTTACTAGAGAAAGTAATAACACAATGTTTTCAAAAAGGTGTGTGTGTTAATTAGCTACCAGCAATTACACCAAAGCACGCAAACGAAGCGAGCGTGGTTTCCTAAAAGATACGTAGTGGAGGTGAAATAAGGGTAGCTGCTGCATTTAAGTGTGAAGCTTGCAGGCGCGGCTCCTCAGGGTAGGCAGGGTAGGCATTGCCTACCCTATCATAATACATCAACAAATAATGTTTAACTATGATTCTGCATTTTATCATTTGAACCGTCATTTTCCCCTAAATTGCAGTTCAAGAAAAGTTTTCTCGGTTATAATGACCAGCTCATGGTCAAATCCTTTAATCTCAATTCCGACTCATCAAAACTGCGCTGCGCGTTTGAAACGCGCGGCAGAAATGATACGCATGGAACCTGGGTAGTGGAGAGCAGGCTAGCTTAACCTCTGCCTGCCCGGCCCCATTTCCTCAGTACGAGGCCCTTGAACAGGGATAAGGAAACATTCGGTCTGTACATGCACTCCGAGCATGCGTAGACGCGTCTGCCAGCAGTCCGAACACTTGCCTGCCCAAACCCGAATTTATGCGACATTTTCCGAACAGCCATACTCCACGAACGAAGATCTCAGAGATCTGAATCTGTCGTTATCTCTGTGTAATACCAGTATGACCGACTTAATTAGTGAACTATTACAAATTTCGCTTTCGCGGCGCACTGACAATGAAAAGAGGAGTGTTTTTAGCTATTTAACACAAATCTGCAGTCAGACAATTTTTCAATTTCTCAATCTATTTTAATCATGGGCGTCGCGAAACGGGGGCAAGGGGGGCCACGGTCCCCCTTTGGAAGTTGGTGAACTTAATGTGCAGTCAGTTACTGACTTTTAAACTATTATTTTAATTTTGATGTCAATAACAATTTTTGTTTAGCACAAATTAATACAGTTATCTGCAACAAATACTATAAATTTTGACAGTAAAATAATGATTTAATATTATATGATAGCAAATTTCCAACAGTGCCCCCCCACTGGAAAAAAGTCTGCCGACACTCGTGATTTTAGTTTTGGCGGTAATTCGTCCGTAAGTCACACTCATTCAGTCTGCTCTTATTAAACAACCAAACAATATATTGTTTGCGTTATCCGCAATGACTTCGCCTATATTTCGGATAAACGGGGTTTATTATTATTATTATTATTATTATTATTATTATTATTATTATTATTATTATTGTTATTGTTATTGTTATTGTTGTTGTTGTTGTTGTTGTTGTTGTTATTGTTATTGTTATTGTTATTGTTATTGTTGTTGTTGTTGTTGTTTGTTGTTGTTACTGTTACACTTTGCCTACCCTAAAATTTTGACTGCGAGCCGCCACTGGAAGCTTGAAACGTGACCCATTGTATACGCTCCTACTCCCTAATTTATCGCTTATTCACATTTTCATAGGTTGGCTACACTGATTTAGCGATTTTTGGCACCTACTTTAGTAACCATTTACTTTCTTTCCTCTCAAGATGCCGCTGGTTTCTGTATACGCTTAAAAGGGAGACCCAGATAGTCCATCTTGGCAATGTCTTGTACTTGAACCACTCGTTGATTCTCCAGGTTACCATTTAGCTACACTGTATTCGCCAGTGTAAGTATTTTTTTCAAGTTTTACTTCATTGCTATATGCGGGATAGCGACTTCTACCCTGGGATGAAGATCGCTGATGACCATATAGCTGAGGCCCTATTGTAGGTAAAATTATTCAAAAATTGCAATTGTTTTATTGTGCTTAAGATGGTTCATAGTACTGGAATTGGATTCACTCTTCTATCTCCACTCTAAATATTAACAAGTAATTTAAATATAAGTGAATGTTACTGGACCACGCCCTTATTTACTTCCTCATTAAAAGGCTTTGCCATTTTTGTACCACTTGCTATTTTGACTGTACATAAGTTTCCTATGCGCATTTTGAAGGCTGTGAACAAGATGGCAAAAGGAGTTACTGAGGTTGCTTTGTTTTGAAATATTTTCTTTTGGAACACCTCTATAATAATGAAAGTCAAAGTCAATCCCTAAGGGGAGTGAGGGGTGAGATTTGGCCCATTTGGTAAAAAAAGTTGATTTTTAGATTTTTATGTTGAAAAATTGTTCAATGTTTTGTCTATTAAAAGATGCAATGGTTTTGATGCAGCGCCATTTTTAAAGATCTGGCGGCCATTTTTAAATAGTGGTGCATAGTGATTAAATGGCTGGTGGCTAGGCGTGTGCACCCGCCAAGACTGAATATCGACGGATCAGAAACTCAATCATGTAAATTATCCTCAATCTGCATCCACAAAATCACAAGTTGTCTCCAGAAGTGGTAACTAGAATTCTATTTCCGGATCGGCGACTTGGTTCTGACCAGCTGCTAGAACGCTATGCTAAGGGTACGACACAGAACTCGAATGTATCTCTTCACAATGTTGTGGGAGCTATTTGTCCAAAATAGGCGTGTGTGTCTAGGAATAAACTTGAACTTGCATTACTAAAAACTGTCATGGAGTTTAATATGGGGTGTGTGAAGTCAATTCAAGCGTTGAATAGTCTTAGGAATGAAAACATTTCAGTTGGAACATTATGCATTTGTCAGAAGTGCAATGCTAGAAGATGTATTCAGAGTAGAAAATGCAGTGCCAGGAAACAAACACACACAAGGAGAGCCCATAAATTGCAGAAATTGTCAGTACAGGAGAGGGTAAGAGATCAGAAAGTGAAACCTATTCTGCAACACACCTCTGATGATGTTAGAACGTTTTAAAAGTTTAATGCTGTTTTTCTCAGTTTCTTTTTCTCAGCATTTTCACGCATCTGAAAAACTCCCTGCGACAGAGTTCTTAAGGGATTCTTTTGAAAATTTCAGGATGTGTTCTTATTCATATAAGGCTCAAAAATTGCTCTGGGTTTTGATATCAGTCAAGTAATATTGAACATATTCACATTGAAATGTCGATGGGAAGTTAAAAAAACGTGAAATCTGTAAATAGACATATTAAAAAATTTCCAGATACTAAAGTACTGGTGTAAAATAAAAATCCAGAACAATTATGACTTTCAAGTGCATGGAGCATCAGATCACCAAGTTTCATGTCAAACATATAAAAATTGTTACGCAAGGAGCATTTTTAATCAGTATCTTTTTAATCAATTAAAAGCTTTTAATTAAAAAACTATGACTTACATACTTCCAATTTTGTATACCTGCATATCTAAACACTATATTAACGTGGTTAAAATTTAGTAATGCTGGCATACAAATTGTAGAATTTCCTAAACTCACCCCTAACTCCCGTTAACTTTTCTACATTATACAGCTATTATGTCTACAGTTATTTGGCAGCTTGATAGCAAAGAGCCTACTGGATAAACCCGTGGAATAGAATTGCAATTAAAATTTCAATTAAACGCTAGTGAGGTTTTACTCCAATGGATTTTCGAAAATAATATCAAAGTAGCAATACATTATTTTTATCTCAAAAACTATAATACATATTGTCACCGCGCCCGCCGCATCTAATTTCCGACAACAGCAGTGTCACCCATCGCATTATTGTCGGCACTACCGCAAAGGAGCCGAAGGAAAGAGACAGAGAATGGGCGCATTGTTGGGGCGCTTGCCGAAAGAGAGAAAAGGATAGAGACTTCGGGAATCTTCTGCTTTGTATTTCACCGCAATAACTGAACTTTCCAGAATAGTGCCTGGGAGATATAAATAGCGGTAAAGTGCGACAGAAGAGTCAGACAGACGTATGTGAAACGATGAGTAGTCGTGCCGACGGAAAGAAGAGGCGTATGCGAAGCGTTGAGGAGTCGTGCCGACGGAGAAGGGACAGTTCTTTGTGTTACGAATTCGGAGCCGTGCTGTTGGAGAATCGGAAAAGACTTTCTTGCTGTTGCAACGAGTGTACAACGTTACTGTTTACGGAAATAAAAGTGTTTCCTTATCTCGACTACATCTATCGTCTTTACTTCACACCCAACCAAAAAGTCACACTGGTGTCAGAAGCGGGATTTAACGATGGAGGCTACATTGGTGAGCTTTTTACACGAGCTGAAAGCAGAGATGAAAACGGCAAACGACAACCTCGCTGCCGAGCTGAAAGAAATGAAGACGGCAAACGACAACCTCGCTGCCAAAATGAAAACGTCAAACGACAACCTCGCTGCTAAGCTGAAAGACATGAAGACGAGAAACGACAACCTCGTTGCCGAGCTGAAAGAGATGAAGACGGAGCTATCGGCGAAAATTGACGGCGAACTGACTGGCGTGACGGAAGACGTGGAACAACTCGGCGAACTGACTGGCGTGAAGGAAGACGTGGAAGAACTCGGCGGAAAGGTGGAAGACCTCTGCCAGCATGTGGACGTCGTGGAGGACGACGGGGAACGTCTTGGCGCCCTGGTAGTAAGAGTTGACGAGAGCGTCAAAGTACTGGATGCCAGGGGCAGACGGAATAGCGCGGAGCCGGGGAGGGAGCACCTAGTGGCCGAGGCGACAGTTGCGCCCGTTTCAGATGATATGAGGGAAGACGTGGAACAACTCGGCGAACTGATTGGCGTGACGGAAGACGTGGAACAACTCGGCGAACTGACTGGCGTGACGGAAGACGTGGAAGAACTCGGCGGAAAGGTGGAAGACCTCTGCCAGCATGTGGACGTCGTGGAGGACGACGGGGAACGTCTTGGCGCCCTGGTAGTAAGAGTTGACGAGAGCGTCAAAGTATGGATGCCAGGGGCAGACGGAATAGCGCGGACCCGGGGAGGGAGCACCTAGTGGCCGAGGCGACAGTTGCGCCCGTTTCAGATAACGAAAGTGTACGTCTCGGGGAAGACAAAGGGGCAGTTCAGGAACGTGGTCGAGGATCCTCTGGAGGAGTGTGTTCGGGTACGTAACCAACCAGGATATGACGTGGAGGACGATCAGCAGGGAAGCGCACAAGCAAACGAGCAACACGCGAGAACCGACTTGGCGTGGGACATGGGGGGACTGTCGGAGCCATCCAATCACCTGACGCATAGTGCCGTGAACGGAAGAATGGTGGACATCATCGTGGACGGCAGGATACAGGAGAGACCGTGCCGAGCACGAGTGAACACGAGTGAAGCGGTGGACGCGACTCGCGCGGATGTGGCGGGGTTTGTTGCCGGACCCATCGGAAGCAAGGTGGCTGCGAAGGTGCGCCAGAGAGGTCGGCGGACATGGTACCCAGTGAGCCGTTTCCAAGTGCGCAGGATGGCCCGTTAACACACCAGGAAGAAGGGCAACTGGACGAGGGACCGTCAAGACCGGCGGTACTGTTGCAGAATTTCGAAGCAGGATGGCATACATCGTCCTACCCGGACCAAGGGACACTATCCAACAGCGATACCTAGGATCGTGCCTCCTGGAGAAGAGGTTCGATGGGTTAGTCCACCGGGGCGCAAGGGAGATACCGCAGTGATAGTGCTGGTCGGGACGACCAGCTGTGAGGAGGGAGCAGTGTCACTGCGCCCGCCGCATCTAATTGCCGACAACAGCAGTGTCACCCATCGCATTATTGTCGGCACTACCGCAAAGGAGCCGAAGGAAAGAGACAGAGAATGGCCGCATTGTTGGGGCGCTTGCCCAAAGAGAGAAAAGGATAGAGACTTCGGGAATCTTCTGCTTTGTATTTCACCGCAATAACTGAACTTTCCAGAATAGTGCCTGGGAGATATAAATAGCGGTAAAGTGCGACAGAAGAGTCAGACAGACGTATGTGAAGCGTTGAGTAGTCGTGCCGACGGAAAGAAGAGATGTATGCGAAGCGTTGAGGAGTCGTGCCGACGGAGAAGGGACAGTTATTTGTGTTACGAATTCGGAGCCGTGCTGTTGGTGAATGGTAAAGACTTTCTTGCTGTTGCAACGAGTGTACAACGTTACTGTTTACGGAAATAAAAGTGTTTCTTTATCTCGACTACATCTATCGTCTTTACTTCAACCACCCAAAGTCACAATATAGTAATTTTTTCCACATGATTATGTTTCTATACTCAAGATAACTCATAGAAATTTTCAATGAAATATCTCAAGCAATTTTAGAAATAATACACATTATTTTGTGAATAGCAAAAGGTATAACAGAACTCAAAGACGTTAATAGGTCATTAGAAAATTACGCAGTATGTAATCAAGCATTAGTTATTACCACACTAAGGTTCAGTTTTCTAAGCTAGAGAATGTGGGAGTTATAAATAGTTTTCTAGGTGATATTTTAGGGACACTGGGAGTGAAGTTTGAAAGTTCCACATTTTTTGATAGATTTCTCTGAAATTTGTACTGTGTTTGTATTTATGACAATAGGAGGTACACCAAATGTCATTAAGATTGGATAATTCGTTTAGGATTATTTTATGAATTTAATTGGCACATTTTCAAAATAGAGCTCGCGTCTATTGACTTTTCAAAATTCATTTATATTGTCAAAACTGATACTCTAAAACATGGTAACAATTTTATGAAGAGATATTTCAAGTACGTTTGCTGATTATGCTGTACATGTTTTTTTAATAACAAAGAAAATTTAATCTTAAAAAATATTGATTTTTTTTTCGTACAAAAAAAATGTTTTTGGAATTCATGTTAATGATAGCATCAATATTGAAGCATAGTTTTGTTTAGCTGCTATTTATGAATACTTTTGGAAATTTTCATTGAATTTGAAGCAAAACTCAGGTGCGACCTTCTTTTGGAATGTGCAGAAATGTAGTTTTGAGAAAAACAGGATTTTATATAGGAGCATCCTGTGTACGTTAAGGGAAGAGCACTATTTGAAAGGGCCGTAATGACCACATGGAGTGGGGGATATGAAAAATGTTAGCTCATCCAAATGCACAGGTGTTCCAGGAACATTTTAAGGTAAAAAAACAATTTTCGACTTTTTGACAATTTTGACCAAAATTTCACTCCGAGTGTCCCTTTATACCCATCTCTTCCCTAAAAAACTACATTGCATGTGATGAAGGTCCAACTTGGCATTCTGTATAATGTGTGTTCATCGACTTGTTAATAGATGGCACTCCTTGTTATATTGATTTTCATTTACTTATGTGGCTGACAGATGGCCACAGTTGACTTATATTCATACCTCGCTTATTTCTGCGATATTATAATCTGCAGGTGAAACTCTGAAACATTGTATTGATGTTATCGGTTTGTCAAAATACTAATGATTAAGAGAAATTACGGAAACTGCATATTACATTACGCGATATAATAAATCTGAACTACAAACCTAGAAATTACGCACCGTGAAACCTACGATCTGGGCGTTTGACTATCTCTAAATGGACGTTCGATTAATTGGGTGAAACTGCAGCAGTTATGTATGCAAATATATACTCTGTTCATCAAAAGATTAGAGCAGATATAAACAAAGCACCGGTTTGTATCACTCCGCGAGCCACAATGACAGAACAGTTACCTACCGCTTTTTCATTTCCTGCTCACAAAATCGAAACCAATCCTCAGAAGCAGCTTGTGGAGGGAAGTTCGTTTTAAATTTGGAAGATCGAGATCAGAGTTAACTGCCAACAGCACTTTGTTTAAGGTGGGGGTTCATTATTAACAAAGAACTGGTGAACTTTTCGACGGATTGCAGGCGCGGCTCCTCAGGGTAGGCAGGGTAGGCACTGCCTACCCTATCGTAATACATCAACAAATAATGTTTAAGTATGATTCTGCATTTTATCATTTGAACCGTCATTTTCCCCTAAATTCCAGTTCAAGAAAAGTTTTCTCGGTTATAATGACCAGCGCATGGTCAAATCCTTTAATCTCAATTCCGATTCATCAAAACTGCGCTGCGTGTTTGAAACGCGCGGCAGAAATGATACGCATGGAACCTGGATAGTGGAGAGCAGGCTAGCTTAACCTCTGCCTGCCCGGCCCCCTTTCCTCAGTACGAGGCCCTTGAACAGGGATAAGGAAACATTCGGTCGATATATGCACTCCGAGCATGCGTAGACGCGTCTGCCAGCAGTCCGAACACTTGCCGGCCCAAATCCGAATTTATGCGACATTTTCCGAACAGCCATACTCCACGAACGAAGATCTCAGAGATCTGAATCTGTCGTTATCTCTGTGTAATACCAGTATGACCGACTTAATTAGTGAACTATTACAAATTTCGCTTTCGCGGCGCACTAACAATGAAAAGAGGAGTGATTTAGCTATTTAACACAAAGCTGCAGTCAGACAATTTTTCAATTTCTTAATCTATTTTAGTCATGGGTGTAGCGAAACGGGGGCAAGGGGGGCCACGGCTCCCCCTTGGAAGTTGGTGAACTTAATGTGCAGTCAGTTACTGACCTTTAAACTATTATTTTAATTTTGATGTAAAGAACAATTTTTGTTTATCACAAATTAATACGGTTATCTGCAACAAATACTATAAATTTTGACAGTAAAATAATGATTTAATATTATATGATTGCAAATTTCCAACATGTGCCCCTCCCCCCCTGGAAAAAAGTCTGCCGACACTCGTGATTTTAGTTTTGGCGGTAATTCGTCCGTAAGTCACACTCATTCACTCTGCTCTTATTAAACAACCAAACAATATATTGTTTGTGTTATCCGCAATGACTTCGCCCCCTACATTTGGATAAACGGGGTTTATTATTATTATTATTATTATTATTATTATTATTATTATTATTATTATTATTATTATTATTATTATTATTATTATTATTATTATTATTATTATTATTATTATTATTATTATTATTATTATTATTATTATTATTATTATTATTATTATTATTATTATTATTATTGTTGTTGTTGTTGTTATTGTTATTGTTATTGTTATTATTATTGTTATTGTTGTTGTTATTATTGTTGTTAGTGTTACACTTTGCCTAACCTAAAATTTTGACTGCGAGCCGCCACTGACGGATTGCAGATCTCACACTCACAAATTCGTCGCAAACTACATCCGCCATTTATCTGGTACGTGGAAGCTTTTGGCTGGGATCTTCACCAACTGATGATTTCTCTTTGCGTGTGCTGTAAATACTTGCAACTACACACCGGTAAACTCGAATGTTAATTTCATCACGTCTTCGATAGCAAGTTCGGGATATTTCTCGCAGAACTTGTTAAATACGTTCATTATTGTTGTGTTTTCACCACTTCGCAACTGTTTCCCGCACTTATGTTTTACAACACTCACTTGTACCGCCATGTTTCTTTCATGCTGAATAATGCGCGCGCAATATGAATTAGGCTGGTAACAGATTCACTTAACTACGTATTCTTACACTTTAACTATGCTTACTACACTTAGTTCATGCTTTAGCAAACATTAAGTGACATTTCAGACCTCAGTAACAGTGTTTCTTCAAGGGACTATTTACACGGCGAAAGCGTCAAGAGGGCGCGCTGTGGTCAAAACGCACATGGCTTTGTTTACGTCTCCTCTAATCTCTAGATGAACAGAGTATAGGTCCAACAACACATTTAAAATCCAACAGAGCAATTCGGAAACACTATATACGGCAACAATGAAAACGTCAAACCCATTTAGAAGACGGTGAAGATAATACACGTTTAGCAAATTTGAAATGAGTGGTTGAAAGTTAAACCCTGTAGCTTCTACACAACTGTTTGTAAACAAATTATACAGGTTTTGGAATCAGAAAATACTGTTGCAACACAAACCTGGCTTATTCTAATAGTTCTTCCTAGCTCTAGTGTAGCATGTAATATAGTTGAGGCATATGTACCATATGAATGAACACCATCCTGCAAAAGCTTTCAGAAAGGAAGTTCAGAGACAGTTCCTCTGCATGTTTGTTTCATCTTCACTTTAGGTGAACTGGAACGGTTCCTTAGCGTTAATATTCTAGTGGAACAAACACTGGGTGTTCCAAAACCAGCGACAACGATTGGTATGTTGTGCGGGATGACAAATTTATCGGTGTTCACTTCCCTGTCCGGAAGTGCAGGTTTTGGACGCTGGAGAGTGTACTTGAACCACTTCCTAATTACTCCAGGTTCCTATCTAGCTACACTGTATTCGCTAATGTAAGTATTTTTACTTTCTCTACTGGTAAGTAGGGGAAGTAGATATTGTATTCCACCCAAAAATTCGATGTCGAGATTTCACCGGAAATATATGTTTTGAGGCCCCCTGAATCCAAAAAAAGCATTTTTAGACAAAGGTCCGTGTGTGTGTGTGTGTGTCTGTGTCTGTGGACAGCATAACTCAAAAACGAAAAGTCGGTTAATAGCCAAACTTGGTATTTAAATTTAATGTCTTTCAAGGATGCTACACGAAGATTTTGAAGAAAATAGCCCCACCCTACACTATCCTTTACATGGAACATTTTCGAAAATTTTGTTTTCCTTGAAAATGGCTCTAACGATTTTGATTAATATGTCATATGTTTGAGATATTTTTATGACAAATGAAATGTATGTCTTGAATTTTCTGGCTATAGCCCCTGTAGTCGTATTTACTCTGGACGACTTTTGCATAACTGGTAAACCGTTAGAGATAGATCAAATTATACTATACAAAAATGTAGATCTTGCTAAAATACTGAATAAATGTCTGAATAAATTTTCTTGTCGGGTGAACTATTTCGGAGATATTCCTTGTTATGTGTGTGAGTTTCGGAAAATTTAGAACTTTCGTGAAATGGATCATCGTTATTCATTTTTTTATATGTCAAGTGTGTAAAGACAACAGAATCTCTAACATTTGACTATCGCACAAATCCTACTATATGCTAACATTCCCTTTGCACCTACAAGGAAATAAGCAATAAGATAATTTCTACAAATGTTTGTCTCACCTAACGAGAAAGAAGGTATAGGAATAAGAGTTTGTAAGAATGGTTAGTACAAGAGTAGAGAAAGTCATGTGAGTGAAACACATCAGATTTTTTACTAATGTCTTCACTTAAAATTACATTGCATGTGATGAAGGTTCAACTTGGCATTCTCTATAATGTGTCCGAGTAGACTTGTTAATAGATGGTAGGTACTCCTTGTTAAATTATCTTTCATTTGTTTGTGTGTCTCGTTGACAGATGGCCACAGTTAACTTATATTCATTCCTGGCTTATTCCTGCTGTATTACAATCTGAAGGTGAAACTTTAAAACATAACATTGAAGTTTTCAATTTGTTCAATTGCCAGTGATTGAGAGAAATTACAGAAACTGCCAATTACATTACGCAATATAATAAATCTGAACTACAAACGTACAAAATACACACCGTGAAACCTACGATCTGGGCGTTTGAGTCTCTCTCAATGCACAATTTTTTTGCACGTAATCTGTAACGTGTCCATCCATTGTTTTAGTTAGAGGCGTTGTTTATATATGTAATAGCATTTATGCAGACATTTTATGGACTTGGTGTACAACTTAGCAAAAGTGTGTGGTACAGACGTTAACTAAGAAACTTATGTGTTATAAATTTTGTGAAAAATGAGAACGCGCATTAAAGGCTTTCATATTAATAAACAACTAAGCAAACCTAAAAGTCTCATAAACTACAACTAATGCCAAGAAGAAAGCAGCAAACTGACCCACATATAGCGCTGGGGAAATTTTAAGTTGATTTAGCTTAAGGCAAAAATATGTTGTTAAACTTTAAAATCTATTTTTATGAATTCCTGTTTCGCTATTCAAAATGCTCCTAGGACTCTAGTTTATAACATAGTAGTTTGTCATTTTTTTAGAAAAGCCTCGGAGAATAAGGCGCTAATATTTTCCATGCGCTAGTTTAAAGTGATACATATTTGACTGAAATTAAATATATTTCATAACTCGTATTAAAAAAAAAATTAAAATATGAATAAATCGTATACAAATCATGTGTTATTTTAAATTAATTAGATCTAAGCAATTACTTAAATATCTGTATACTGAGCTCAAATTGAAAATTTAAGAGATAGGGCTCAAGGGTAATTTCATTTTAGCGTATTAAAGTGATTTATTATTATTATTATTATTATTATTATTATTATTATTATTATTATTATTATTATTATTATTATTATTATTATTATTATTATTATTATTATTATTATTATTATTATTATTATTATTATTATTATTATTGTTATTGTTATTGTTATTGTTGTTATTGCTGTTGTTGTTATTGTTATTGTTATTGTTATTGTTATTGTTATTGTTATTGTTATTGTTATTGTTATTGTTATTGTTATTGTTATTGTTATTGTTTCTGTTACTGTTACTGTTGTTATTGTTACTGTTACTGTTGTTATTATTGTTACTGTTGTTGTTATTATTGTTACTGTTATTGTTATTATTGTTATTGTTATTGTTACTATTATTATTACTGTTATGATTGTTGTTATTAGTGTTATTAAATATATTAATAATTTAAAACCGATTTCATATCTTCTACAATGACGTTACAGCCCAAAGTAGCTTCCAGAAAAAACCAAAGCCCAAGAATGCCAGATATTTTAGAAGCAAGGGGTCCTCCAATTTGTTATATGGAAAATATTTTCATGGGGCCCCTTATGAGCCTCATGGGGGCCAACTTAAGATTTTTAAATGAAGCCATTGTTATTTTTGTACATTCCGGTTCCCCTCAATAAACTAAACACCTTTTATTAAAAGATTGTTTTTCTGAAACAAACTTTTGAGCTGTTATAGGATGTTTTCATTGACAATATCTCCCTCGTGAACCTGGGGAGAAAATGAAGTATTAAATTAAAGAAAAATTTAATAGATATATGTGCATTATTGGGCATCTGAAAACCCCAGATGAATGATTTTTCAGCATCCCTGGTCGCTAAATGTTTGACGTGGAACTTTTGATAAACTTCTCATTGGCCCTAACTTCTTTGAAGGCAGAATTATTGGTGAATCATATTGCTAGTTTCTCAGCCGTGAATTGCTGTCCTTATTGCAAAACACGACCTTCAGTGTGAGAAGAGAAATGTGATATCAGCAGGATGGTGTACCACCACATTTTGCAATATGTACACAACTTCTAAATGAAAAATTTGCTGATAGATGAACTGGACGTACTGGACCTATCATCTGGCCTCCTAGTTCACCCGAATTGCCACACTTGAACTTTTTATGGTGATATATAAAACAAAAGTCATGTCTAAGCCTTCAAGGAAGGCTTCGAAAACAATTACAACTTAAATCGTTGGATGCATGGTGTCAGCTACCTCACAAGGGAAAGGGGATTGAGACATATAAAGAGAATCCCAGAGCCAATTCGTGGATGAGCAACAGAAAAATCCTGTCATGTTCTGAATGGACTAATGCCATCAAAATCTCATGTAACACGTCAGCAGTAAGATCTGTGCCTGGAAGAAATCAGCGAACAACATTATGTCGGCACTCAAATTGTAAAGAAGTGGAAACCCTTGGGCATGTACTAGGATATTGCCCAAAGGGAGAATTACTTCGCAACACTCGTCACCACCGTGTGCGTTCATCTATTTCTACAGCCCTTCGTAGAGCTAATTGGGAGGTCTATGAAGAGGATGTGTCTCAGGATGGTAGCCATCGAAGAGCAGATATCATAGCCATCAAGAGAGATGCAGGAAAGGGTCTCATTCTTGATGCAACAGTAAGAATGTAGCAACATTTACAGCAGGCGACACAGGTGAACGAGGAAATGGAAGACATCTACCAACCATGCATTCCTCACCTTAGTGAGAGATATAACGTATGCATGGGAGGTAAAAGGATTACTCTTTGGTGCCCACAGAACATGTTTTAAATTCACAAGTACCTGCCTCAAAGCACTGGGTGTGCAATGGTCCGAAATTTTAAATGTATGTTTACATGTCCTAAAAGACTCTATATATATTTTAAATAATCACTTATATTCAATGTGTTAACTGTTATCTTCTTGTTATAATCATTTAATGTTTCTTTAGATATTTTGAATCTTAATTTTAATCTTTTTTTTTTTTTTTTTTAATTTGACTTTGTCATATATCTTTTTATTCTGGATCTTTATGGTCACCTGCAATGTCAGGCAGGTGTCACAATTTTTGTGTGTGATACATATATCAAGAATTCCACACTAAACATTTAGCGACCAACGATGCTGAAGAAGCACAGTTCACATCCATTTTGGGTTCAGATGCCCAATAATGCATATTATGTCTACCAACCTTTTCTTCATTTGATGCTCTTTCTCCCCCATTTCACGAGGGAGATGCTTTTAATGAAAACAACCTACAACAGCTCAACAATTCATTTTAGAAAAAGAAATGTTCTAATAAAAGTTGTTTGGTTTATTAAGAAACTATACAAAAAATTACCATGGTTTCGTTTAAAATTCTGAGGTTGGGTCCCGTTGGCCTCATAAGGGGCACTATGGAAGTGTTTTCCATATCACAATTTGGAATTTGAAATTCTTTGTGTTTGGTTTATTCTGTTCGATTCACCTATAACACTATATGGGGCACCCTGAATATTTCTTTCGTTTATTTTTTATTCTATTATTTACTTATAAAAAGCTATTGCATTATAGGATTTTGTTACTCGTGTAACCTTAGCTGAACACATAAGGCATAAGAGATAGACGTAAAAGCTGAATACATATATTTACTTCAGAAGATCTCCTGTCTTAGAAACAGGTATTTATTTGTTTCATATTATTTTTCATTATGCACTATGGTTACTATTTGCTTTTGCAGCATAAAAACAACTAAATCTCAGCTATATCAAAGGAACACGGTAAAATTTGTTATAAAATTTTATAAACAACTACATATTTTATTACTCACTGTAACGTGGAGCCTTCTCTGGATAGGAAAAGGCCTCCACAGAATGAAATATCTTCCTTGGCACAATTTCATAATCTCCTTCCTTCCTGCCGAGCAATCCATATAACTTGAAGAACCTCTCGTCATATGTTTTTAAAATCAATTTAACATATATTCACACCACTTTCTCAATACAGTCTTTCTAAAGGCTTATATTTCTATCTCCTTCAAGTTTAAGATAAACCTTTGCCGAAATTGTTTTATTATATACTAGCTGATGATCCATGGTCCAACTTTTTGGTCCAAAGCATTGTGTACAACAAAAGTGCATCGTGAAACATCGAGAGTTTGTTACAATTTTGTTCCGAACAATTTCTATCCTATTTTTTTTTTTTTTTTTTTTTTTTTTTTTTTTTTGTAACCAACCTGTTTGTATACAATGCGACTGAGTTGCATCTAATTTTTTCATCCAACAATTGAAAATGGCCAGTCAGCATCTGTAACGTAACAATATGGCGGCTGGGAATGCGAAGCGTAGTCAGCTGTTTTGTATATACGGCTCGTGGCACTTTTAACCCTTTAATGCCTGGTGTGTCTTATAAGATACATAAGCTTTTTTTCCTATTTATACTAGTATTAACTTTTTTTTCTGCTATATTCTTGCTCCCAGACCGCCTAATCTAAACCGGTTTCGAATTAGAGGAAGAACGGCATATGTAGCAAAATAATTCAGGCAATAGAGGGTTAAGGTGATGGTTATTTTAATAAAACGTTAAATTTTTTTCTGAAAGATTCATTAACGATTTTTGTGACCATTAATATATATTAAAGAGGTGATAATTACATAAATAATAAGAAATCCAGTTAAGAGTGTGTCAATTTTGCTATGAAATGAGTTCAAATCTCCTGTCCAGCCTTACTAAGATTAAAACCATTACAATTGCTCCTTATCTCTTTCGTGCTTGTGTAATATTTGTGTTCTAGTGTAATTTTGCCTTCGACATGATGTAAAAGGTTGAGAAATAATTCTGCTGCAATTGTTAGAAAATTTCGATAGTTTTCCGGGTCCTCTAATGTCAATTTGTTTTGTAGCAGACTCCGTCCGCGCCCTATTTTCTTCTTTGTAACTATACGCTACGAAAAGGGATATAAGAAATGAATTATTGAATCACTGGCAAGAAGAATGGCAACGAATAAAAGAAGGAAGGAGAGCTTATGAAATTTATCCAAATATTAGGGAAAGATTAGGCTTGAAGAATATACAGCCAAAAAAGGGAGGATGTGCAATTTCTAACCGGACATGGACCTTTTAAACCCTATTTTAAGAAAATCGGACGTAGAATAAAAGACAATTGTGAAATATGTAGCAAGATTGATAACCCGGAACATATCCTGTTTGAATGCATAAGATTTAGTGAAATGTTAGAAGATGGAAGAAGAAATTTAGCGGGAAAAATAATATGGAATATATCTTGGAATAAGGATGATTTTGATCAATTAGAAGAAATGGTGAAATGGAATTATATAGACAAAGGATAGATCAGGTAGAAGAAGGACGTCCAGTGGTAAATATTACCTATGCCAAGAAGATCGCAAAGAATACAGAATATGAGAGATGAAGTAAATTATGAGAATTTAAAAGAAGAAGAAGATGTGATGAATGATGAAGAGATAAGGCTACCAATAAGAATAAATAGCAGAAGAGAATTGTGAATTTCCACGGGAAGAATTGAAGGAAGTGCGGCGTTTGGCAGAGATAGAAGAAGAATTATTAGATGAAGGTCAATCCGGAATAGAAGATCCAGTAGATCTAGATGAAGAGAGAAGAAATCCCGAATAGATGAGAATCCCAAAAGAAGATAAGTAGTAATAGTTTTTGCAGAATAGAAGTAGAAAACATAAGCTGAAGAACCAGCCTCTTCTCCCAATGTAAAGGTGAAATCTTGAATTCCGGTTGAGAAGAGGAATGGATACCAGTTTTTGTTTAGTGGAAGTAGGAGTAGGATCGGCAGTTTATCTTAAATAATTAATAGTATAAATTATAATGTAAATAGTTAATAAATTGCTAAAATAGTTTGTAAAATATAAATTGCTGAATTAGATTAGATATTTGTGTATATGTAAAGTTACTAGTAGGTTTAGTTTAGTAATAGATGTAGGATTTATATCTGCATATTTTGTATAAATCGTTTCTAGAATGTTTTTTTTATTAATAAAGTGGAAAAGAATAAAATCGGTGGATACTATGCCCTGGTATAGGTTCTAGAAGCCAGGATAATAGTTATGCACCTTTTTTTTTTTTTTTTTTTTTTTTTTTTTTTGTAACTGAGATTCGTGGAAATGCATCCCAAACCTATACTTAGTGCATCAATCGCTAAGTATATCAATCATTCTCACGCTTGCTACGTGAACTGTCATTTATATTGGACCAGAATTTATCATAGTGTGATATACACTGTTTCTTTTGTGTGCAATTACATTGGATACAAAAAGTTTGGTCCAAAACCGCGAGCTGACCGTGGGACGCCAGTTTAAGCTTTCAGGGTCGATGTCAATAATTATAAAATGACTATCCGGGCTTGTGGGCCGTGGTCTGGAAGGAGATTCTCCACTAGACCACGGCCCATGAGTCCGGATAATCATTTTTCACTTTATTGGTCATCAAATAACGTGAATGTACTTTTCTGTGTATTTTAATGTCATAATCATAAATAAAAACATGTTTTCAATTTCTATACTACAATAGTAATATTGTCTTAAACGACATTTTCGTTGTAATGCTCTATAGTGTTCTATATTTTTTGTTTGATTACCTGGCGCGTAAACAAACAAAGCTAATCATACTGCAAGATTATCAGCTGAATGACGGCGCGAGTCTTGAACTGACTACATAAATGGAAACACACAAAATAAACCAATCAACCAAAGATAAATCTAAGATTTAAAAGCAACCAAGACAATAACGCCCACTAATTCAGAATCTACTAAAAAACTGTGAAAGTCAAACTATTAAATATTTTTCTTTATGTTGTGGTTTGGCACTCCTTTGGTTTATTTGAATAAAACAAAAGAGTAAGTAAATGAATCGAGAGTCGATTTTAGGGTGCCTGAGATCGATTCACTTAATCGATTCATTACTCAAATAAATTATGTTTACGACCCCAAAAATTCGATTCTTCGATTAATCTCTGCAAGATGGCCATAGCTAGAAATGACAGCTAGGAACAGTTTGAATGGGGGGAAAAGGAACATAGGATTTTTACGTTTCTCCCTGAAATTGTACGATCAATAGCTAATGGCGTTCACAAGTAACAAGTGAATTTGCTTCTTATGGGGACAAGGTAGTCTGAACATACAGAAATTAAACTTGTGAGTTAAATTACGACTGATCTTCAAGTTCTTAATGAATTTTCCTGAAATATTTACGAATTATCCTGTCATGCCAATTACTTCAAGTAGATATTTGCTTTGACAGCTTCTGTTGTTGAGTGTATAAAATTATTTCATCCAGCATAAATATAATAAAATTTACTTTTAAAACAGGTGCATTAATATACCCTTTTCTCAGGAAGTATGAGGGAAAGAAAACTGAAAAGCTGAAATTTTCGGTACATTTACACAACATATGGTTGAACTTTCTGAATCACAATAATTTTAATGTACATAATAATCCTCAACGCAACAGCCTTTCATGGGACAATGCTTGCCGTCCGGCCGCTGCACCCCTACAGGTGCTACAGGTGCTACCTACTACAGGTGTCATGAGTGAGGTGCAGAACTGGATGGTGGGACGTGGTCAGCGTCCCGAGCCTTCCCAGCCCGTTATGCGTGGGATAACTACTTCTTTATAAAGTAGCTCCTCGGTTAACCCCTCCGTGACCTAATGTGCACCCCGTACCAGACCTCCCAGAAGGGGAAAAATCCCCACGGCTTTACAGGGCATCAAACTGGGTGACATTAGTGATATTAAAAAAGCAACAACATTGCAAAATTTCCACATTTTTACCTTTAAGACTTTGCAAGCATTTTTTTTCTAATTTCTAGTAAACTGATAGATATACATAACTAAATAATTGAGATTCACGGGATAGCTGATTATACTAAGAACAAACATCAAAAGTGTGATTCTGTATTGCAATTAGTATCAGAGAAAAAGTATGATGTGTTGCACTCACATAACCTTCTCTACTCTTGTACTAACCATTCTTACAAACTCTTATTCCTATATCTTCTTCGTGTTAGTTAAGATAAACATTTGTACAACTTATTGCTTATTTCCTTGTAGGTGCAAGGGGAATGTTAGAATACAGTAGGCTTTGTACGACAGTCAAATGTTTTAAAGCTTTGAGATTCCGTTCTCTTTGCACACTTAACATATAAAAAAATGAACAACGATGATCCATTTCACGAAAGTTCTAAGTTTTCCGAAACTCGCACACATAACAAGGAATATCTCCGAAATGGTTCACCCTACAAGAAAATTTATTCAGACATAAATTGTGTATTTTAGCAAGATCTACATTTTTCGTATAGTATGATTTGGTCTATCTCTAACGGTTTACCAGTTATGCAAAAGTCGTCCAGAGTAAATACGACTACAGGGGCTATAGCCAGAAAATTCAAGATATACATTTAATTTGTCATAAAAATATCTCAAACATACGACATTTTAGTCAAAATCGTTCAGAGCCATTTTCAAGAAAATAAAAATTTTCGAAAAAGTTTCCATGTAAAGGGTAGTTTAGGGTGGGGCTATTTTCTTCAAACTCTTCGTGTTGTGTCCTTGAAAGACATTAAACTTAAATACCAAATTTGGTTTTTAACAGACTTTTCGTTTTTGAGTTATGCTGTCCACAGACTGACACACAGACACACACACGGACCTTTTTCTAAAAATACCTTTTTGGATTCAGGGGGCCTCAAAACATATATTTCCGGTGAAATCTCGACATCGAATTTTTGGGTGGAATACAATACTTCCCCTACTTACCAGTAGAGAAAGTAATAAGGTAATTTCTGTATGTTCAGATTACCTTGTCCCCTTAAAGCTAAACTCAGCGGAGAACTGTTTCCCCAACCACCTTCCTGACGTTATGGTTTCTATTCATCTGAACATACCATTCAAGCCTTTCTCGGGTAGATCAATGGGGGCTTACTTCCATAGAAGCATAGCACTGTGTACGACTATGCCTTTTCCGTGCTGTAAGTCCAGATTGATCTAATTTGACTGGTATAGAGTTCGTGTAATTTCAGTGATTACTTGTAAACTAAACACCAACATGGGTGTAGTTTTCATAACCGCAAACTGCTGCGCCCTTTGCGAACCGACAATCGATAGCAGTCGTTTCGCTGTTGACGTCATATAACGCACTCAACCGACCTGCGTGCAATGCAGTTCAAATGTAGAGGTAAAATACTGATTCCTGTGTTGCTAAAAGTAATAAGACGCAAATTCAGATATAAGTTCCCGTCTGGTACGCAGCAGCTCGTCCTAGCGTGCTGGTGTGTGGTTAGTACTTGTCCTTAAAAGGCAGTTAGAAATTATTTTCATAGCCTCCTTGGAGTTTAAGTATACGTTTCAATAGTGCCACTCATTTTGCTAAATAACCTTAACCAATAACCAAAACAAACGATACAAAATAGCATACAAACGAAATACATGTTTTCACTTTCGATTGTATTGGCTAAAAGAGAAAGAGATAGAGTGAGTGCATTCAGTTTGTATACACGCCTCCTGTCATAAGTGGTTTGCATACCTTAGACGCTAGAGCAAGGACACGCCTTTGAAGGGGTTGGAATCTAAGGGAAAAAGTTGATGAGTGGTTAGCGAACTTCATAACGTGTGAGAAGATTTTCAGGGGATACAAATTGAAACCTGAACAGTATTTATTAAACACACAGCAAGACAGAGCTTTATAAGACAAAAGTAAACAGAACAGTATTTTCACACTAATATCAATAGAAACAAAAATAAATAAATAAAGTGAATGAATAAATGATAAATAAATGAATAAATAAATAGAGCAGTGTGTTTTTCCTCTAACACATAGTATAATTCAAATTGAGATTTACTAACTTATTGCTGATCGTAGGAACACAAAAGGAATATAGACAAAAATATAACACAACTTAATTTACTATAACACGTATGATCATATGTAAACGATATACATAAACATGATTAGTCAGTTATAACAAAAGAGTAACTTATTTAACCATAGAAAACTTTACTCTCACAAATGTAATATAGCCACAAATTGACATACACAAACATATATAATACTACTATGTTGTATTCCTCTAGTTCTACTTAATATTGCTGTTTCCATTTGGTTTCAATTAGGAATTTTAAGCACCTATATAACACAAGTCTTCTTCGCCAGTATATATATTTAACAAGTGTGCGCGTACAATTATTCTAAATATGTATCACTTTTTACTTCCTCTATTGGTAAACAGAGGAAGAATTGTATTCCATAAAAAAAAATTAAAAAAAAAAAAAAAAAAAAAACTAGCAGACTCTGGAAGTGTATATTTTCTGAGTCCATGTCGTTTCCGCTGTCAATTTACAATGGTGTCACGGAATGCGTGTTTTTAGCGTCGTTCTGTTGTCATCTCTCATATTGAGTCTCAACTATTCAATGTGAGCGGATGGCCGAGTGGTTGGACTGAGACAAATTTACCCTCCCAGAATCTGCTCATTTTTTTGTCTTAGGGTGTATATTTCGAGACCTCCTGAATCCAATAGAAGCAGTTTTAGAAAAAGGTGGATCTGCGTGTGTCTGTCTGTCACTCAGTCTGTGTGTCTGTCTGTCTGTCTGCTTGTCAGTCTGTGGACAAACATAACTCAAAAACAAAAAGTCGCTTAAAAACCAAGGTTGCTTTTAATTTCAAGGTCTTTCAAGGATACTACACGAAGATTTTGAAGAAAATAGCCCCACCCTAAACTACCCTTTAAATGGAACATTTTTCAAAAATTTTTATTTTCTTGAAAATGGCTCTAACGATTTTTATTAAAATGCCATATGTTTAAGATATTTTTATGACAAATAAAATGCATATTTTGAATTTTCTAGCTATAGTCTATGTAGTCCTGTTTACTCTGGATAATGTTTCAATAATTCATAAACCGTAAGGGATAAACAAAATCTTACTGTACAAAAAATGTAGATCTCGCTAAACCACACAATTTATGTAAAAATAAACTTTTTAGTAGAGTGAACCGTTTCGGAGATTTTGCTTGTAATTTGTGTCGGTTTCGGAAAGCTTAGCTTTTGTGAAATGGAATACCATTGTTCATTTTTTTAATATCTTAAGCGTGCAAAGAGAACGGGATCTCAAAGCTTTAAAATATTCGACTATCGCTCAAAGCCTACTGCATTCTAACATTCCCCTTGCATCTACAAGGGAATAAGCAATACGATAATTTGTACAAACGTTTATCTCAACTAATACGACGAGGATATAGAAATAAGAGTTTGTAAAACTGGTTAGTACAAGAGTAGAGAAAGTCATGTGAGTCCAACACATCAGAATTTTTTTTTTTTTTTTTATTTAGAAAAAGCAAAGACATCAACCTCCCCTCTTTTCCCCTATTGCTGTGTTATCAAGTAGAGCACGCCGGAAAAGAAATGATACAACATCCGTCTTAATTTGTATGCCACACTTTTGGATGCCGTTGACGAATCTTCTGCCGGCTGCAACAGTTGTAAGCTATGGATCTTTTTCTCAGGGTATGCGTGGGTGGGTGTGACGATTGACCACACCAGTTAGGCTGGTTTATGAATGTAGCACAGGCTAATAAATGAGGTATTTGAAAGGAGTTGCCGACAGTTTTAGGTTATATAAACAAACTAATTCTGAGTCTTAGCACAAGAGCTGCAGCTGTTCAAGTATTATATTGTAACAAAATCGATGAAATGCGTAGTCCGTTTACTTCTCTAACCCTTTATTTTCCTTGCAATATTACTACAAAATATTATCTTCTCGTTACTAACGCTACTTCCGATAATCTTTCTCAGTCTTTCAATGTCTTTCTCCAGTTTCACTGTCGCTTATATCTTTACCATTACGATACAATCACTCGACGACACATACCTACTCGCTGACAGGCTGGCCGACTCACTCTAGTAACTAAAACTAACTGTACACGACGACTTAAATGACCATCATTCACTCAACTCTAACACTTAACTCTAACAACTAAAACTGCCTTACTGCTCACTGTCTGTCCTGTTTATACTGGAACCAGCGTGACCTAATCTCCTTCGAGTGCTTTCCTTGCGCACATGTGCATGACTCAGCAAAGAAGATTCTAGAGTTTGCTGGACGCTATGGCGTTATCACGCTGTTCGATCTGCATACACACAGTCGCTAGTTGTCCTGTAGCCCCGGACCTCCTTGGTCACGTCACGCTCGTCGTATCCTAGGTCACCCGGCCTCCACTTGCCCATATATTGTTGAACTACCCTGACGTAATATTGTTCGTTACACTGTCCTCAATTACCAACGAAAACATCCGCACTTATACCCTTAATACCCTGTATTTCTACTAAATTACAACATACACACAGTTTTGCTGCTTCACCTCCCACACTCCAGGCACGACGGGGAATAATCCTAAAGAAATAGTTTCATCCTCTCGGCGGGTATCGCACCCGCGACCTCTGCGTTTAGAAGTTAGCATTCTAACCATCACAGTCCGCTCTTTAATTGCCGTTTATCAAACAATGCAGAAGCATATGTAATACATCAGTGTAAAAGCTCTAAATAATCCTTATTTTAATGCTGCTACGTTTCTAATATCCCGAGGTAAAATAGTTTTGCTTTAGTGTCTTATTATATACAGGGTGGAAGGGAAGTCATTACACCATTTAAACCAGTGGTAGATCTCAATATTTGGAACACATTTTGTATCTTACGTTTTTGTCTCTGATCATTTCCTACCGAAACACTTTAGTTTTGTCGAAAACAAGAGACACACAAGCTGACAACACTGCAGATTGTGTGGATGTCACTTTCACTAGTTCAGTACATAAGCAAATACCACAGCGGCGCGTCTCATGAGCATAAACAAATACCAGGCCGAGGTCTTCCGGTTTTACTGTGCGAGTGTAGGTCAATCAAAATTTTTCCCAAAACATTACCCAAATTACACTATCCTTGTGTCTGCAAGCGACTGATCTGTTTACAATAAGAAACTGATTTGGTTCCCTCTCCAACCTCAACGCAACGTTGCCGAGTTACTTCACGTCTCAAAAGGCTCCCCAGAATATTCCTTTAATTCTTTTAAGTGATTATTTCAAAACCTTGTGTGATATACCATAATTACTACCGAAACTATATCAGAAGTACATTACTCTATTCATGTTACAAGCAAGAAACTATTATCTTCGTACATCCTTGAGGAATTATGCAACCGATTTGCTTTATAGGAAAGTTATGCACGAGTAGCTTTTACATTATCAAATAATTATGACACTAATAACAAGGTACAAAGGTTTGAAATTTAACATACTATAACTATCTAAAACTTGGTATTTCATATTCAAGACATTCTCGGGGTTCGAGCCAGGTGTAGTGATGAAGAGCCATCAACGTTTCGGGAGTGTGCATCTCTGCCATCATCAGGATGACGAATGACTAATAACGACCACGACTGCAAAAGGCACTGGGGGATTGTGGTTGCAGAAGACCTTGCAGACCGCCCCACGGTTTTTGCCAGGTCAGGGTAAGACCCTCTTAATGCCGTGAAAGTTTTATTTTAGTAGGAGATGGTAGTAAAGGCTGGTTAATGACTAACAATTTTTTTTCGAGTGGAGGAAAAATTCAATCCGGTTCGCCACTCTGGCAATACTCGACCAAAAAGCCTCCATCGGATGGGAATGTGATGGATTTTTGAGAGGATCAGGATAAGGTTTGTACGGTTCCGCGTAAGCACCTGCGTTAGTCCGCGTATAAGTTTAAATGGCTGCCGCCCATCAGTGCGCTCTTCTCGGAGATCACCAGAGCCTGCTTAACCCTCCGTCCACACCAATCCTTACATTTTGTCGCAATGGTCGTTTTCTGGACAGAAGAAGCCCAGGAGTAAGTACAAGTCGCCTGAGTTAATCCAGGCCGATGGTAAAGTGGCCACGGTACCTATCCGTTTAATACGGATTTACCCGTGAGATTGTTTAAGTTTTGTCTAATTTTACAAGTTTGGTGTAATGTCTTTAATGGTGCAGGTGAGTTTCCTATATTGTTACTGGCGTCGGGATGTGTCCGACCATCCGAGCGACCATTGCCCTACTGCTTACTTCGTCGGCCGCTTGTGGGACCGTCGAGCAATGCAGTGCCAGTGACAGGAAACCGAGAGGAATACAACAAGGGTGTGGTGGTGCCAAGTGTGAAATATATTTGACGGTTTAGGTGTTTCAAGGGGTAGCGGTAGTTACCAGCTAAGGGCGTCCTTGGGCAAGCGGTAGCTCTGCCGCCGTCTAGGTAGACGATGAGCATATTGCCCCAGTGTGCTGACCAACTGGTTAGGGTGGGGTGCGAGTTTGGCATACATTGTGCGAGTCCTGTCCCGCACGACGTTCACAATATATGGGATGCCGGAATAAGTGTGGAGGATGTGCACAAAGAATAAAATACTATCAAGTACAGAAGCGTACAGAGAAGCAATAGCAAGAAAGAAAATTAAGGAGAAGGGGCTAAGTCCTGAATTCTTCGGAACGGATATCATAATAAACAGACAATGGATAGAAAACAACAATCCAAAGAGACAGGCCATAGTAGGTCTAGCAATTCACGGATTCCACCAACTAGTGTGTACAACTAAGAAATACCAAGTGAACAATCAGTGTGTGTACAAATCGTGTAAAAAGAAGTGTCGACTCTACCAGTATAAAAAGTGCGAAAAAGGACACTAAATGAACTCATAAAATAAAACAGACAAAAAATAAATGCTCAATCGAGTGCGACTTTCACTTAATTGTATGCCTGAAGAAAGGATCCCAAGAAATGTGTTAAACTATAGGCTTATTGGAAAAAGGCATGCGGGCAGACCACGGGCCTTCTTTTAAAAATTATTTTTTTGATTCAGGGATCTCAATATATATATATATATATATATATATATATATATATATATATATATATATATATTTCCGTTGAAATCTCATCAAATTTTTGAATACAATACTTCCTCTACTTACCAGTAGAGAAACTAAAAATGAAAACTCGGTTAAATACCAAACTTTATATTTAATCAACATCTTTCACGAGTGTGACTCTAAAAAGGAAAGTCCCTTGCAGCCCAGTCTATCCTTTACATGGATCATTTTTCAAGAAGTTTGAGTTTCTCAGAAATGACTTATCTTCTACTATTATTCGTCATACTGAATCTGTTACTACGTGGAAACTGCGCACTAGATACCTCTAACAACCTATATATGGTAAAATCTGATATCTTCAAACGAGCAATTCTTGTTTATATATACTGGGTGCCCCCAACGCAGAAAAACAAAAACACTGACAAGATTAGTACCTATGTTGTACGGGATGGTAAACTGATCGGTTTTCACACAGGAATCGCTGTCCGGAAATGCACGGTTTGGATGCTGGTGAACGTCGAAGCTTGAGAATGAACGGTTGTGACAACATATTAACATTCGTTTTGGTATCTTAATACGGAAGGTATGCAACCTCCGCATGCGCTGAATTCCTCCATAGAGTCCTTGGTGTGCATCCTACTGCGTTACTTGTGTAGTTTCCAGTAGTAACGTTTTTTCACACCAGTGCGACACGTACCGGTACACAACTGCTGAAATGGCTGACTTGAGCTCCAGCACACTTTGATGTAAACATGCGGAATCACCTCAACGTCGCATATCCGAGTTGTTGGATTGGTAGAGATGGACCTGTTCCATGGCCATTACGGTACCCAAATCTAACACCTCTCGACTATTTTCTGTGGGGTTATATATGAAGAGTATGATGCATGGCACTCCTGTAACGTCAGCACAGGAGCTTATGGCAGGAATCCACGGAGCGACTGAAAATCTTCAAGCACAACCGCACGTATTGGGTCACGTGCATGAGGCTCACCACCGCCCATATAGGCTCTCCAATAACGTAGGAGGACACAGTTCGAAGCCCGTTTGCAATCTAGACAGCTCGATGTTGGATTTATTGAGGAAATGTGAATGTATACTCTTTCACACTTCGAAGCGCTACAGCGTCCAAACTGTACATTTCCGGACAGGGGTTCCTATTTTAAAATCGATTACTACGCCGTCCCGCATAATACTGTATGGATTATCGGTGTTTTTGGGACTCCCTGTAAGCATATGGTGCAGCTGGGAAACGGCTCTAACTATTTGGATCGTATTTTGCATTTAGATACGGTATTGGTTTTTACGATTATGTATATGAGTGTCTTTCCTGAAGAAAAAATTTGATGTGTTGCACTCACATGACTTTTTCTACTCTTGTACTAACCATTCTTACAAATTCTTATTCCTATATCATCTTCGTGTTAGTTAAGATAAACATTTGTGCAAATTATCTTATCGGTTATTTCCTTCTAGGTGCAAGGAGAATGTCAGAATAAAGTAGGCTTTGTGCGATAGTCAAATGTTTGAGATTCTGTTGTCTTTGCACATTTAACATATAAAAAATGAACGATTATCCATATCACGAAAGTTCTCACACACATGACAAGTAATATCTCCGAAAAGGTTCTACCTACAAGAAAATTTATTCAGACATAAACTATGTATTTTAGCAAGATCTACATTTTTTGTATAGTACGATTTGGTCTATCTCCAACAGTTTACCAGTTATGCAAAAGTCGTCCAGAGTAAATACGACTACAGGGGCTACAGCCAGAAAATTCAAGATATACATTTCATTTGTCATAAAAATATCTCAAACATATGACATTTTAATCAAAATCGTTAGAGCCATTTTCAAGAAAATCAAAATGTAAAGGGTAGTTTTGGGTGGGGCTATTTTCTTCAAAATCTTAGTGTCGCATCCTTGAAGGACATTAAACTTACATGCCAACTTTGATTTTGAACCGACTTTTCGTTTTTGAGTTATGCTGTACACAAACTGACACACACACACACACACATACACACACACACACACACACACACACACACACACACACACACACACACAACCGTTCTACAGAGCAATTCTTGTATGTGTATATATAGATCTAACGATTTGTATCAAATTTTGTATTCAGAAAAGGCTTAGCTTTCTAAGTTGTCTTTGCTGAAAAACTCTATTTTACACCAAAAATATTATTCCCTCTCCTAGAAATAATTCATACCTACCATTTTCCGTATTTTGAAATAGAAATGCTACGTTTTACATTCACACTGTTTTCTCTACTCACTTTTAGGTAACACATTGCCATCTCTTTCTCTTCTACAAACAATTCATATCACATCTATATACAATATTACTTTCACATGTTTTTCTCTACTCACTTTTCTGTTACGTAGCGCATTCATATATCATTCTCTACTCGCTCTTCAACATACGAGTAAATTCATAAAGGTTTTTGTAATTGAAATACAAATGCAACATATATTCGCACGGTTTTCTCTACTCACTCTTCTTGTGTGAGACACAATGGTGAAATATAGAATTAGGAAGGTGTGGTCATCCAGCAGATAGAGAACTGGGCTAGCATTGACCAAAAGCTCGGTATAGCGAGGGTGACACCGGGCACAAAGCGGGGAATTAACCACCAGAAAGCCAATGTGACACATGCAGCTCTCTCAGATCCATATTCTCCAGAGAATATTACATTGGATGGACACCATGTATTCCCACACTAATCCGATATCATCCCTGTGCTGCTTTTTCAATGAATGCTGCGTCCTTTCAAAGAACCTAGATGAGAGACGAAATTCGATGTCTTCTTTCTCATTTATGTATCAAAGACAAAGGACAGAGTGCTTAGAAAAATATCGGATGTGTTGCACCCACATGACTTCTTCTACAGTAGGCTTTGAGCAAGGCCATCTTTATCTAAGAGGCCTGTATACGGAAAGAGATTACGTTAATGACGTCATCACGGGAGGCTTATGTTTATCACCTATTTGTTTATTACGGGAATGCAACACATCATTACGTGGTTGGAACGCTAAGAAGTTGCTTGTGCCTTACAACGTGTCAGTACACAAGTGAGCGAAAAATTAAATTACAAAGTGGTGTAGTTTTCAATACAAAATGCCTAGGAAGTGTTGTGTGCTGGGTTATACCTCAAACTATAAAACAAGTGTAGAAAAGTGTGTTACAGTGTTTTCGTTTCTAAAGGATCCACACAGGAAACAAAAGTGGGTACGTGCTATTCACAGGGATATTTATGAACCGGGTGTGGTATGTATTAAACATTTTTCTGAACAGCACATAGTGAAGGGATTTACTGTTACGGGAAATGAGGCAAGCGTTTTTTAGCACCCAGAAAAACTCCTAAACTTACTGAAAATCCATAGCATTTCGTAAATGACTCGAAGATGAAAAAATTGTTCATTTTCAGAGCTTTAAAAATAGAATTAGTGACTTGAAATTAGAGGGATTCACCGTCATCATAAAAGAAAACGATGTAATTTTTGTGAAAATTGTACTGAAGAAACTCCTAAAATTGTAGCAGCATTAAAAATTAATTCCATTGTTATTATTTAGGTTCTATAGGGTAAAATTGTAATACCCAATAGTAAGTTTAAATGCATTCTCGGTGAACAAATGATATTGGATAAATGGTCTAAATTTGATGTTCTTTTGGTTCACAATAGCAAGTGAACAAAGAGAACATAAACTACTTCAGGCTGTCAACATTTTAAAGGTATGTTGGGAGGACATAAATGAAGATTCCACAGAATATCTAAAACCTAAATTCCTAGAAGAGCAGGTAAAATTGGTCAGTCAAAAGTAAATTAAGTACACTCCCCCAGGAGCTTACAGACACTTACTTGATTCCAATGTTCTTTCTTTACCCCATCCTGATAACCTCAGACAACTTTCTCAACCCCTCAGTCCTGATAGAAACTCTTGCATTTAAAATATTTATCAGAGAAGGTGATCATGAAAAAGTAGTAAATTTGTTGAGACATATGAACAAGAATTTCGTAAAGTAGAAAACCAGAGAAACTTAATTCTACATTTAGGTGCTGAGACATGTGACATTAACAATATCGGTGCTGACTGTAATGCCAGTGATTGCGAGTTACCGGGTGCTATTTTGACGAGGAAAATAATAAAAGTAATAACCAACATCCTCTTGAAAAACTACTGCATTATTAAACAAAAAAGTTTGGTATCATCTACAGGAAAAAAAAAGAAAGAAACTGGAGATATATTCGCATTGCGAACGTAAGAAGCATGCATTAACAACTATGCAAAGCATGTTTTCCACTAACATACTAACACACATTAACTTTTAGTACGAAATGTGAAAATATAAATGAATGCACGCTTCTTCCAGCGCAGAAATGCTGTAAAACATGTGTTTATTCCGTATGAATTGCTTGGAACGTCAGCCTCGCGTTGTGACGTCACGAATCGCATATCCAGGCCTCTTACTTAGAGATGGCCTTGCTTTGAGTGACAATAAAATCTTTTAAAGCTGGTTGCTATGTCAAGGATTTGAAATTCCGCTCTCTTTGCACAGTTAATATATAAAAAACTTAATTACGCCCTCCAAATTAAGAAAAGTGTAAGCATTGAAAAGCTCACAGAAACGAGGAATATCTCTGAAATGGTTCACTACAAAAAAATTCGTTTGGACATAAATAAGGTCTAGTTTTTTGGTTTATTGGTTATGCAAAAGTCACCAAGAGTAAACAGGACTACATAGGCTATAGCCCCAAAATTCAAAATATACATTTCATTTGGCATAAAAGCATCTTAAACATATGTATAGCAGTTTAGTCAAAATCGTTAGGGTAATTTTCGAGAAAATCAAAATTTTCTATGTAGAGGGTAATTTGGGGTAGAGGAATTTTCTTCAAAATCTTCGTGTCGCATCCTTGAAGAATATTTAACCTAAAAAATACCAATTTTAGTTTTTAACCGTCTTTCCCTTTTCCAATTATGCTGTTGACAGTCACACACACATACACACATACACACATACACACACCACACACCACACACACACACACACACACCACACATACACATACACACATAGACACACACATACACACACCACACCACACAGACACACACACAGACACACACACAGACACACACACAGACACACACACACCACACACACAGACACACACACAGACACACACACCACACACACAGACACACACACAGACACACACAGACACACACACCACACACACACACAGACACACACAGACACACACACGACACACACACACACAGACACACACACACAGACACACACAGACACACACACAGACACACAGACACACAGACACAGACACACACACCACACACACAGACATACACACACAGACACACACACCACACACACAGACATAGACACACACACAGACACACACACCACACACACACAGGAATGCATTTACTTCTAACTGACCAATGATATTTTTTCCAGCTTGCTACTAGAGATAGCTCTAGCAGCTGTCTAATGGCATGTCTGTCTTAATTTCTATAGTAAAAAGTCAAGAAGCTTAAGCAGTAGGGGATTATTTCATCAAAGTGTTTACTGCAGTTACTATGCTTTGAAACCTTGCTTGGCTGTGGTTTTTCTTTCCAGGTTTCAGATCTCCGTTGCTCTCCTCCAACAATGAGCTAGGAATGAACGTTTCAGTTTCAGACACACACACACACACACACGGAGCTTTTTCTAACACTACCTTTATGGATTATGGGGACCTCAAAAATATATATTTCGAATGAAATCTCGACATCAAAATTTTGAGTCGAATACTTCACCTGCTTGCTACTATACGTACTAGAGAAAATAAAAGCTCTGTTTATATAGGCTCATAGGAGTTATGTTCTTCGTTTAATCAGCTTCCATAAACTATTATTATAAACTAAATGACATACTGGTTTCGAATTTGAATGAAACATTAAAACATTCTGGATTAAAATAAATGAAGCAGTGTAACGCGTTAGATATAATAACGCAAAACAAATTAGCCAGTTTTATATTATTTCAAATAAAAAAATAAATCATTGCAAAATCACACACTGGAAGTCTCACAATTATACAAAATGCGGGAAAACAATGTACTAATAGTTGCATAGGTAATGATATGGAAGTATACCCAGCGGGATGGCTCAGGTGGTAGCGTCTGTAACCTGCTTTGGGAAGGTCGCGGGCTCGATTCCCGCGGCCGAACTTCCTGATCTTGGTTTTTTGGAGGTTTTTCCCGGGTCACTCAGGCGAATGCTGGGAAGGGTATTTACCTTACATACCCTTTCATTTTATTCTCTTCACCCCCTCTCTCTCTCTACCCGGTCTTTCCAGTTTCAAAAGTCAGCGGAGTCGCCGGTAGGGTGCGCTGCGGTGGAGCTTGCGCACTGGATATACGGTGCTCGGTTGAGGGGAGTCGCTGCGATCGGCTAGCCGTCAGCCTGGGGATCTGATTGATCAGCCGGAACTGATTCGTTTGGTGCGCTCTCTGTGGCGGGCTGAAGAACTGCCTGCATCTGTTGGGAGCTCACCGTAGTAGTTCTGCTTGTGATACGTTCTGGCCGCCTGTAGAGTACCTTCATGTCATCCTTCCTCCCGGGGTCGGACGCACAGTAAGCCATCGGCTGACGACCTGGATATCCCCACCGTGAAAAGTAAGACAGGACAAGAGGATACGAAATATTTACGGAGTAGGGTGATATTGTGGACAAATGATAGTTCTAGGTAAACACGTCAGAGTTCTTAGAATTTAGCAAGTCACACAGAAAAAAGTGTTTCAGATAAGAATAAAAAATTAAGATGTGGCAACATGTAAGTAGGAACTTTGGTGGGATAGCCATTAAGTAAGCGGCACTTATGTTGATGGAAGAACGCTGTAGTTCTAAAATACTGTCTATTTTCATGTCTTCCACCCTTGCAGAACTATACTACGGCCGTGAATCCCAAGAACCGCGCTCGGGTTATGCATATTTGGTGGTCACCAGAAGATGATTCTTCGATTAGCATTTCAGTCACTCGCGGCAGCACTTATTTTGAACTGCAAAGTTATTGAAACGTCAGCAGTTAGCAGCAATAGTTATAGTTCCCAGTACTCAAATTCAGAAACAGTTTAATTCCGTATTCTCAAACAGTCGGCATCTTGCTTCAGTTAGCTTGTTTATTAATTTCCCTTGCATTTATAAGTGAACTTAGCTGGTGTTGTCTATTCTACTACCCAACCACGCATTCTGAGAGAAAGATTACATAGTTCGCCACTATAGCAGCCGGCAGCACATTCAGCAAAGATTGAATATTGGCGACAGCATAAAATGTGTCACATACAGAGAGACCTTATCAGTATCTAGACTCATAGATAAGAGCGTCTATACGAAGACTAGAATCTCAGTTGTGATATTGACTTTCTTCGATCTAATAGAAATTTTCAAACTTGTATTCAATAAAGGCTTCCAAATTTTACTACAACGGTTAGTAGTGTGATGCCGAACTTTTGTCTGTCAAAAAGACGCTCAAGGACAAGCTACTTCACCTCACTATTTGTAAATACGTGGCCCGACGACAACGGAGCTAAGTGCGGCAGAACAAAGCATTTCCAGATAGTTTGAGAAACTGTTAGTGAGCCGAGCTTATTTAAAAGAGATGAATTACGAGAAAAATCCGTGCTACCTCATTCTCGCCTATATAAAGTAAATGCAGTGTTAAGAGGGACGAGTCGTCAAGTGTTGAACGAGAGAGCTGTTAGTATTTGGCTTTAAGTGTGTGTGCGTGTATACAGTCAGTGTTGAAAGAGTTTGAATAAATAGTTGTAGACATTTAATCGTCACGTCGGAGTTGTTTGTTGTGTGAAGCACTCTTTAGTTCAGCTATTTGAGCGAGTGTATCGTCGGAAGCAGTTTGTGAGCTACAGAGAGTAGAATTGAAAGACATGAAGTACGTGTCAAGGTTGTGACAGGACAGAACAGCTCTGTGTTGCAAGTTCACGACGATCTGTAGAGTGTGTTAACTATGAGAAAAATCTGATGTGTTGCACTCACATGACTTTCTCTACTCTTGTACTAACCATTCTAACAAACTCATTCCTATATCTTCATGTTAGTTAAGATAAACATTCGTACAAATTATCCTACTGCTTATGTCCTTGTAGGTGAAAGGGGGATGTTAGAATACAGAAGGCTTTGTGCGACAGTCAAATCTTTTTGACCTTTGAGATTCCGTTCTCTTTGCACGATTAACATAAAAAAATGAACAACGTTGTTGCAGTTCGCTAAAGTTCTAAGTATTCCGAAACTCACACACATAATAAGGAATATCTCCGAAACGGTTCACCCTACAAGAAAATTTATTGAGACATAAATTATGTATTTTAGCAAGATATACATTTTTGTGTTGTATAATTTGGTCTATTTCTAACGGTTTACCAGTTATACAAAAGTCGTCCAGAGTAAGTACGACTACAGGGGCTATAGCCAGAAAATTCAAGATATACATTTCATTTGTCATTAAAATATCTCAAACATATGAACATTTTAATCAAAATCATTGGAGCCATTTTCAAGAAAATCAAAATTTTCGAAAAATCTTCCATGTAAAGGGTAGTGTAGGGTGGGGCTATTTTCTTCAAAATCTTCGTGTCGCATCCTTGAAAGACATTAAACTTAAATACCAAGTTTGGCTTTTAACCGACTTTTCGTTTTTGAGTTATGCTGTCCACAGTCTGACAGACACACACAGACACAGACAGACACACCCACGGACCTTTTCAGCGGGCCTCAAAACATATATTTCCGGTGAAATCTCGACATCGAATTTTTGGGTGGAATACAATACTTCCCCTACTTACCAGTAGAGAAAGTAAAAAAGACAGTGTTTTTGTGATTCGATTTTACAGCAAATAAAGTGACAGAAGGTAACTGAAAGTGAAATTTGTCAGACTGGTGTCAGAAGTGGGATTATGACTTGGTCAGTATATAAGAAAAAATTGTTGTAGAAAGTGCAACAGATCTCTTTCAAGGTTGTCAAAAACTTCCTTTGTAGTGCGTTTAGATACACGTCAGGCTTTGGAATGATGCCATTTGCGAGGTAGGTATCTCCGGAGACTGTTATGCATTTCAAGCAAGTACAGAATGAGCTCTAGTTGGGAAACCACGGGGGTTTTGGCATGGGCCGACCTGGACCGCAACAGGGAAGCTGTTCGCTTAGTGGGTTTGCTCTTGTTCATTACCGCTCTACATATGATGCACGTCGGCTCTGCAGATCTCACATGTTCACACTAACTGCATGCCTAATGAGATTATGACAAAACACTAATACCGGGAGCTGCCTGACTCCGTAATTCAAGGATGACGCTCTTGCATAAAGTTGCAAATGTGAGCAGAATTTCGTCGCTACTACACAGAACAAGCAAGGAACAACGAGCTTGCTGCAGACACAGTCAAGTGTAATACCAGCAAAATTGTAGCATTGCATATCACGTGTTAAAATAATGAATCCTACCTGCGTAACTCATTGGCTAGCTTACTCTAAACAAAATATTCGAATTTGTCATTACTGCAGTTTTTACCTTCTCTATCCTTTATCTCAGGCAGAGTAAGCGTCTCTAACAATACAAACATTTGTAAATGACACCAAAGACGCACGTTAAATGCACCTTAAATCGAAAAGAGATGCATGTATGTACTGTGCTGCGCGTATCAAAGGTGCTCGAGGTCAGGCTGCCTCAAACAACTGCGTATTAACACATGACAATGAGCTCGGCAAGATAAAAGCTATTAGAGATTACTCTAGAGGCGTCCGACAGCCGGCTTATTTGTGAGAGTTCGAGAAAGGTCCGAGTTACGTCATTGTCACTATACAGGGAGGTGAGGCGACGAGAGAAGCGAGTAATAGTTAATTACAGACATGAGTTGTCGCAGCCGCCAGTGTTTTTCAGTGTGTGTGTGTGTGTGTGTGTGTGTGTGTGTGTGTGTGCGTGTGTCAGCCTTTGCACAGCATAACTCAAAAGCGAAAAGTCGGTGACAAACCAAAGTTGATATTTGAGTTTAACAACCTCTAAGGAATCGACACGAAGATTTTGAAAAGAATTTCTCCAGCCTAAGCTACCCTTTACATGGAACATTTTTCGAAAATGTTTACTATCTCTAAAATGTCTAACGATTTTGATTGAAATTCCGTATGTTGAAGATATTTGTATGACCAAATGTATACTTAGAATTTTCTGGCTATAGCCTATGTAGTCCTGTTTACTCTTGATTACTTTTGCATAACTGTTAAGAGATAGACCGAATCTTACGACATAAAAAATATAGATCTTGCTAAAACACACAATTACGCATGTGTAAATTTTTTTTTTTTTTTTTTTTTTTTTAGAGTGAACCATTTCGAAGATACTCCTTGTTATTTGTGTGAGTTTCGGAAAACTAAACTTTCTTCAAATGGAACATCGTTATTCAGTTTTTATATTTTTATATGTTAGCCGTGCAAGGAGGTGTCATAAACGTCACCTAGTAAATTAATGTAACGTATTCCTTTGGATTTGCTATACAGGGTGTTTATAAAATCAGCATTTTCAACTTAAACACTTTTTATAGACTATAAACAACATGAAGGCTCATTTAGACCTTTTGTACACAAATTCAATACATTTTAATGTAATATCTCTACAAATCTAACCACAAGTTCCATCGTTTCTTTATAGCCCAACACATCTTTGCTAACGTATTAGGCGTTATCTGTTCCGCAATTGCGAAAATGCGGTTTTTCAATTTTTCAAGACCCCTGAAGTACCAGGCAAAAAGTCCATCAGGATCCAATCGGACGAGATGGGAGCTCAAAGTCTTGGCAATGCATTGCCAATCCATCTCGGCATAGTCTTCGAGTTTATGAACATTTTGAATGTGGTAGGCATGTTTTTCTTTCTTTCTTTCTTTCTTTCTTTCTTTCTTTCTTTCTTTCTTTCTTTTCTTTCTTTTTTTTTTTTTTTTCAATTTAAATCGCAGTGTTTTCCACACAGTGGTGTGTGCGGCAAGTTCCCTGCTTAATGTTCTGGTTGTTGCCCGTAATCGTTTCTTGAATCCTTTGCACAGTTTCATTTGCTACACCCGTTCTCCCAGTTTGCGGTTCGTTATTAACCTTACTAGAGTTAGGCTGAATTTATTTACCATGTTTTAAAATGGTGGTAGGAGTTTTAAGATACATAGGCTTTCTTTCCTATTTGTACTAGTTTTAACTTTTTTTTCTTCTATATTCTTGTTATACTGTCCTTCACCAATTAAAAATACATATTTGAGACCGTTTGAATTGTAAAAAATTATTTTTTTTTTTATAATTTATATTGTAGTGTCTTTCTTTTTTTGTTTTTTTTTAAAGAAAAGAAGCAAAATCCATGCAACCGCAGTCAAATGATACCCCGTCATCATCCACGCGCGCCATCACACCGATTATTTTACGTGGGCCCTCCCCGTCTTTTACCACAGGCACATTTGACTGCGGTTGCCGAGACTCGAACTCACGACCTCAGGCTTTGAGTGCATGGTTAGTGCACTACGTGTTGCCTTAACGATCATGGCTATTCAAGCCAGCAGGCTGAAGGTCTCACAGACCGCCTAATCTAAACCGGTTTCGAATTAGAGGAAGAACGGCATATGTAGCAAAATAATTCAGGCATGAAAGGGTTAATGGTGTATCTGGTAGGAGTTGGTTTGTGAAATTACCTCGCGATTTATCATACGTCACGCCACGTAGTCAGTAAGAAACAACAGAAATGGTAAGTGACTTTATGAACACCCTCTATTGTGTTTGGTTATTATGGCACGAAATGTGCTGTACATATTTTACACACTGCTCTGTTATTATTAGACTGTCAACATCAAAATAGTTCTACTCCTGATTCATGTTTTATTCAAAATCACTTTTGTACATTGGTAAAACAAAATATTCATGGAAATTATTCCTACGGTATACCTGAGGTTGACTCGCGAAGCACAAAAGATAAAAAGAAACAAGCATCTCCATGTTACGATGGATTCATTGATTTTAGTCACTGGAGTAAGTAAACGTTATGGCTGAGAGTGAATCGCCAAGCCAGGTTACTGCGGAAACGATATTTAGTGCGTCAGCTACGTCAGCTTCATTCTCAACTCAGTTAACAGTGCATGTTACACGAGTATCTCTGCTTCTTCTCAGGTAGCAATTCAGGTAGCCATAAGAAATGGAATATTTAATTCATGCACTCAGAGGAAAGTACAATAAGAACTATAGTCCAGCGACTCCTTGGGCAATGTGTATTTCCAATCATTCCTTATCTAGTTAATCAAGATAAAAATTATCTTATTGCTGGTTTTAATGCACGTACAAAGGAAATATGGCAATACAGTAGATTTTCAGCGATAGTCAAATTTTTTAAAGCTTTCACATTCGGTTCTCTTTGCACGCCTAACGCATAAAAAATGAATAGTGATGTTCCATTTGCAGAAGTATAAATTCTCCAGAACATATACAAATAACAAGGAATACCTCCAAAATGGTTCTCTCTACAAAACAAAAAAAAAAAAAACAAAAAAAAAAAAAAAATATTTGGACATAGATTGTCTATTTTAGCGAGATCTACATTTTTGTATGGTAAGATTTTGTCTATCTCTTACGATTTACCACTTATGCAAAAGTCATCCAGAGTAAATAGGACAACATGGACGTAGCCAGAAAATTCAAGATATACATTTCATGTGTCATCAAAATATCTCAAACATGTGGTGTTTTAATCAAAATCGTTAGAGGCATTTTCAAGAAAATCAAAACTTTCGAAAAATTTTCCATGTAAAGGTAGTTTAGGGTGAAGAAATTTTCTTAAAAATCTTCGTGTTGCATCCTTGAAAGACATTAAACTCAAATAGCAAATTTGGTGTTTAACCGACTTTTCGTTTTTGAGTTATGCTGACCGCAGGCAAACATACACACAGACACACACGGACCTTTTTCTAAAAATGCTTTTTTTGGATTCAGGGGATCTCAAAACATATTTCCGATGAAATCTCGACATCGAATTGAGGGTGGAATACAATACTTCCTCTGCTAAACGTAGTAGAGGAAGTAAAACTACTGGACGTGGAACATTGGTTTTAAAGGCTGTACTTGTAGTGCCAGCGGTCTGAAATGCGTTTATTTCCTGAGAGTTGCGTTTCTCTAGATGAAATGTTACGGTACGCTGAGCATGTTACGACAAAGAATTGATGTTAAACGTTTAAAAAGATTTGGCGGGTAAAGTTGGAACAAGTTGTCGAGTTTCACAGCCAGTGGAGCGTGACCGAGCAACCCTGCGGCTGATTTCTGGAATACCATTAAGGTATGCAAAGCCTCGGTGTTTACACAGTCTCCAGCACGCTTCAAACTTCTGAAGGGATGCTAAGAAACGCAACAGCTGACACTATGCACTTCTTATTGAAGAGCTCTTTCTCATCACACGACTTTTCTCCTTTATGCATTTTTTCTCTATTTTACAGGAAGTAGTCTTTGTAAGCTTAAAGTCGTCTGACCTGGTTTTTATTTTCTCTACCACTTTCCTATGGTGATATACTTCTACTTTACCCCAAAAACTAAGTATAGGGGTTTCGCCGGAAGTACATAAAAAGGGACACTGGGAGTGAAATTTTGGTCAAAATTGTCGAAAAGTCGAAAATTGTTTTTTGTTTTTTTTACCTTAAAATGTTCCTGGAACACCGGTGCATTTGGATCAGCTAACATTTTTCATATCCCCCACTCCATGTGGTCATTACAGCCCTTTCAAATAGCGCTCTTCCCTTAACGTACACAGGATGCTCCTATATAAAAGCCTGGTTTTCACAAAACTACATTTCTGCACATTCCAAAAGAAGGTCGCGCCTGAGTTTTGCTTCAACTTCGATGAAAACTTCCAGAAGTATTCATAAATAGCAGCTAAATAAAACTATGATTCAATATTGTTGTTATCACTAACATGAATTCCAAAAACAGTTTTTTTTGTATGAAAAAATCAATAATTTTTAAGATTAAATTTTCTTTGTTAATATCTCTTCATACAATTGTTATCCATGTTTTAGAGTACCAGTTCTGCCAATATACACGAATTTTGAAAAGTCAATAGGCGCGAGCTCTATTTTGAAAATATGCTTATTAAATTCATAAAATAATTTATATATCCTAAACGAATTATCCAATTTTAATGAAATTTGGTGTACCTCCTATTGTCATATAAATACAAACACAGTAAGCATTTCACAAAAATCTATCAAGAAATGTGGAACTTTCAAATCTCACTCCCAGTGTCCCTTGAGCCTTTAACACAAGTGACATTTTAAAAAATCTGATGTGTTGCACTCACATGACTTTCTCTACTCTTGTACTAACCATTGTTACAAACTCTTATTTCTATTTCTTCTTCGTGTTAGTGGAGATAAACATTTACACAAATTATCTTATTGCTGACTTTCTTGTAGGTACAAGGGGAATATTAGAATGCAGTAAGCTTTGAGCGATAGTCAAATTTAAAGCTTTCAAATTCTGTTCTTTTTGCACCGTTAACATGAAAAATAGAATAATGATGTTCCATTTGATAGAAGTATAAGTTCTCCAAAACTCACACAAATAACAAGGCAGATCTCCGAAATGGTTCACACTATAAGAAAGTTTATTGAGACATAAATTCTGTATTTTAGCAACATACGCATTTTATGTATACTAGGATTTCGTCCATCTCTAGCGGTTCAAACCCGGCCCAGGCCGATGGTTTTTAAGTGTCCTGAAAAACGACAGCTCCATGTCAGTAGATTTACTGGCATGTAAAGGAGCTCCTACGGGACAAAACTTCGCTACACCGGTGACACTGGTAGTAGAGGAAGTATTGTATTCCACCCAAAAATTCGATGTCGAGATTTCACCGAAAATATATGTTTTGCGACCCTCTAAATCCAAAAACAAAAGCATTTTTAGAAAAAGGTCCGTGTGTGTCTTTCAGTATGTCAGCCTGTGAACAGCATAACTCAAAAACGAAAAGTCGGTTAAAAGCCAAAGTTGATATTTAAGTTTAATGTCTTTCAAGGATGTTACACGAAGATTTTGAACAAAATAGCCCCACCCTAACCTAACCTTTACATGGAAAATATTTCGAAAGTTTTGATTGAAAATGACTCTACCGATTTTGATTAAAATGCCATATGTTTAAGATATTTGTATGAGGAATGAAATGTATATGTTGAATTTTCTGACTATTGCTTATGTAGTCCTATTTACTCTGGATGACTTTCGAATAACTGGTAAACCGTAAGAGATAGACAAAATCTTACTGTACAAAAAATGTATATCTTGCTAAAATACACAATTTATGTCTGAATAAACTTTTTTGTAGAGTGAGTTATTTCGGAGATATTCCTTGTTATTTTGCGCCAGTTTCGAAAAGCTTAAAACCTTCGTGAAATGGAACATCGTTGTTCATTTTTTATATGTTAAGCGTGCTAAGAGAACGGGATCTCAAAGATTTGACTATCGCTCAAAGCCTAATGTTCCCTTTGCACTTAGAAGGAAATAAGCAATAAGATAATTTGTAGAAATGTTAATCTCAACTAACACGAAGAAGATGTAGGAATAAGAGTTTGTAAGAATGGTTATTACAAGAGTAGAGAAAGTCATGTGAGTGCAACACATCAGTATTTTAGATTTAGGTTTACCATCTGCTCCTATTTTATTCACTAAATCATAGCGAATCTAACGCGAGAATGTGAAATAGCACAGCTGGTGTCAATCTTTTCCTAATTATTTAAGCTTGATATGTCGCATACATAAATGTGAAATAATTATTCTCTATATGCACTAGATGTGAATTTATCTGCAATACAGTTAAGTCCATTCGGAGTGAGTGTTAGTTCCTTCCAGATATGAGCGTGACTTGCCATATTTACACAGAGATATGAAGTTGTAACACAGAAACCTTGTTCAACAGGAGTATGAATGTTAAAGTGGATTGCAGAAGTGTCCCTTTTGGAAGTTAGCATGTTCTGTGTACCTATATCAAGTCCGAAATGTTCTCGCAACTACAAACAATAGTTACACAGTTATACGCTGTACCCAAGGCTTGTTGTTAGAAGTACAGCTCTACCCTAGGCTACACGCACATACACGTGCGCGCGTGTTCTCGCTTCAGCTGATGAATATTAACAATAACACATACGAGTTGCAGTTACTATTTACAATTGTTCCTTGAATGTTTTAAATTTCAGATAAAAATTCAACGAATTGAGGGTCAAATCAAAACCCTTGTTATGGTTTTTAACATTTAAAATTTCCAATTATCGCACATTATTTATGTTATTGGTTTTCAACTTTACAGCAGTTTGCCTACAATTCGTGCCTTCCATAGGTTCCTATCCTCCCACTGTCCTTCATCCATTCCTTTCTTCATGTTCCGTCATGCCCTGTCCTTCCGTTTCTTCCCCGTTTTCTTCCGCCTGGCATAGGGTTGCCTCATAAGTTCGTTCGTTTTGCCCGCAAGTTCAATCTAGACCGCCTGAAAACCCTGAACCCTTATCACAGTTGTCTAACCACTCCTGTGACTTAGAGATTGGACCAGACTTGTTACTGTATATCTCAGTGTGTGTAGCATAAATTTTGGCAACTGCTCTGTCGTAGCTGTGCTGCGGGTGAGGTGTGTTCACAGGCTTTCTTAGTGATTAAACCGTAAAGAGGAGACAAACTTATATCCCCCAATTCAAGACTCGCTTGGGCCACCTCTCCTTCTACATCCGTTTTCCATACTACTGTAATGTTCTTTTTTATGTTCTGTCAATAATAGTTACTTGCGCATTCATTTCGTATCTACGAGGTCCACTCGTATTTTGATATGTTTTCCACGGGTGCCAGATTGATCAATTATAGAACCTAGATACTTCGTTTTCTCAACACATTTTATTACCACTCATTTATTTGTAGATCTGAATTCCCTCCAACCGTGTTATACTCGGCTTTAAGGTATTTATTTTCAGTTCATCTGCTTCAAATGCATCTACTAATTTCATCTTATATTGTATATCTCCTTTGTCCTGTCCTATTATAATTTGCTCATCCGCGAGTAGTAGATTGTCTAGTAAATTTCCATTGAAATTAATTCCCATATTATTTTTTATCCACTGCATTTTGCTAATACATCCTCTAGGGATATTTTAAACAATGTTAGCCACAACCAACACCCTTGTCTTAATTTTTTATTATAGAAAGCTCTAATGATACCTGGTTTCCAACCTTAGCACTTGTCTTACATTCATACATTATTTTTTTAAATGTATAAGGGGTTTAGAAATTCCGTAGCTTTCCCATGCCTTCCATAGTTTCTTAGTGAGCATCGATCGTATGCCTTTTCCAGGTCAATAAATGCCATATGCAGCTATTTCTCTTTGTTAGCATTTTTCTGTCATATATAGGTTAGTAAATAAATCAATTACCTGTTACCTTCCGAGTCTTCTAGAGTCGTATTTTATAAAATCTAAATAAAACTAAGTGTTTCCCAGGTAAGGAGTAGTATGGGATAGCAGGATTTTCTTGAAACGTTTGCTGAACTTAAATATCAATCTGGTATGTAACCTAACTTTTTCTTTTTGAGTTATGCTGTTGTCAGCGTTAAAACTGTATTTTTGTATGTTCATGGAATCCCAAAACGTGTATTTGCGGGAAAAACTATATCGAATTTCGAGGTGGAATGCAATAAACTACGAATAACGCACTCCCTCTCTCGTGACCCTATCTGTAGGTGATTCTGTTTTATTTGGTTGTGTAGCGGCGTGTGGACGAACAGAAATAGGAAGAGTTAACCTAAATGGTTTTCAGTTTGCGCCGCAGGACTTACCAGTCAATTGTCTGAGGTAACAACCTTATCCTAGCTTTGCCACTTTCCTCTGAGCCAAGCACAAACAAGATGACAACAGAAAATGAAACGAATATCCTTTTGCACTATTTGGCTAACAGCACTTATGGTGTCCTTTACAAAAGTGTTTATTTCTCTCTCTTCCTCCTTTCTTCCAAACGATATTACTTCCAAAAACAACTTTTTGGTCAACTGGGACTAAAAGTAGAGCTTATAACATAGCTATATACTAAGCCTTTAAAATTATGACAGTAGAATAATGTCTTTATAACGCTTTATTGGGTGTACCAATGGAGCATTCTTTCCTTTCTTTTTCTACTTTACGTATCTTTAACTATGTCGTCATATTGCGACGGATCTGTTTGGAGATAAACCGTGGATCGGACGGTTGGCCTATCATCTCTGTACCATAACATCGTGTTTGCTCATGGGTCCACAGAGGCCCTAGTACTAAGTATCTATAGCTCTGCTTCTTCGAGTGAAATAGGGCCACTAAACTACATTGGAACAAGAGAAAGGCAAAGAAACAATCAGCGCTAGACAGCTTCAGTAAACTGTACTGTGGAGGGATATGCCCTTAAAAAATCATACGATACATCCCCATTATGTCAGCTTTTTGGAAATTACTTGCATGAATTATTGGAAGAATTGTATGGTTTAACTTCAACAAATGATATTCCGATTCTATAAACTTATACAGTCCGTCTGGTCTAAGTTGGAACATGACCTACTTAGCGCTACCCCTCCCTGTGATAGGGGAGGGATGACAACACCTCGCCACGGCTATCCGCGACTGCCTAGTCTGCGTCTGTCGGTAATACGTGTTTCGACGAGTGTACGGGCTGCTTATGTACCCTTAATATTGAGAGTGAAATATGGAAATGCTGGTGATGCGTTTAGTCCTGCTCATTGTGTTGACAATCGCATTGTTCCAAGCTGGTGTTGGAAGAAAGGGGAAACCTCTTCAATCTGATGCACGGGAAGTTGTATGTTTGGTGCATAAGTGTTTTGCTGATGAACTAGAGGCGTTAACATCGGGTAAACCAACAATATCCGTGATACAGGTCATGGAAAGAACCGCCGCAGCTACTGGTGTATCTCGCACTTCAATATACAGAATTTTGCAAGAAAAGAAGAAAGCAGACGAAAATGAGACCGCTGTTAGAACACCAGGAAGGAAACGACCAAACAGACAACCAACAAGCACAACAGCAGCTTCATTTACAAAGGCGGCTATTCGTAGTACAATTTGTAGGTCGTACACATCGCATTTCTTGCCCGAAAATTGGAAAGCTGTCTGTGAGCATGTGAAGCGCGTAGAAGAAATGTACTGGGGAAAAGAATTAATGGACGACATATTGGACAGTTTCAACATAATTTTAGAAGACAGTTACTCTGAATTGGAAGATGCATGTGCAGACTGCGGATGTGATCCAGCATCCGATATCCATGAAGCCGAAGATTTTACCAGCTTACCGGTACCCTCCAAGGAACCCTTCTTGGACGGGATCTCTACACTGACGCTATCTAACAGCAGTTATTAAAGCGCTGCTCTCTGATAGCTGCGCTATAGTCAGGCAGTCAATCGCACCGTTGCATGTTGCATGGGACCGATGCGAAATGGGATTAGGCAGTCTTGGAGTACCCACAAGAGGGCGGGCAGTAGTGCGTTCTCTCTCTAATTCCCATGTTTCAACATAAACCGAACGAACTGTAGTTATATAAAGCGTTTAAAAACATATTCGTCACAGTACGCACCAAGATTGTTGCAAGCATTAAATGAGGACGTTTCTTATCACAAACTTGATTTTTGTGAATTATTTCAATGTATAGAAAATTATAATGGAGAATTTGTGACAAACATTGTGTGGATTGAAGTGACCCAATTCCAACTTAACCCTTTCATGCCTGAATTATTTTGCTACTTATGTCGTTCTTCCTCTAATTCGAAACCGGTTTAGATAAGGCGGTCTGGGAACCTTCAGCCTGCTGGCTTGGATAGCCATGATCGTTAAGGCAACACGTAGTGCACTGGCCATGCACTCAAAGCCTGAGGTCGTGAGTTCGAGTCTCGGCAACCGCAGGCAAATGTGCCTGTGGTAAAGGACGGGGAGGACCCACGTAAAATAATCGGTGTGATGGCACGCGTTGATGATGACGGGTTATCATTTGACTGCGGTTGCATGGATTTTGCTTCTTTTCTTATATAAAAAAACACTACAATATAAATTGTAAAAAAAAATAATTTTTTACAATTCAAAGCGTTTCAAATATATATTGGTGACAGACAGTAGGTATAACAAGAATGTAGCAGAAAGAAAAAGTTAAAACTAGTACAAATAGGAAAAAAAGCCTATGTATCTTATAATACACAACAGGCATATATATTCTGCAGACTCTTTGTCAGAATCGCCTGTAGAGAAAGCTGAGCTCCTATGCAATCCCACTAAGAGATGCTTGGATTTCAAAATTTGCAGTGAACCCCCATTAATTGAATACAGTTATAACACCGGCAGTGTCCAAGTATTGTGGCACCCTGACCGGCAGCCGTTGCGGAGCAAATCTTGCTCTCTCCTGTCACTACCCCAACCTCAATTTACGCCACCATTCTGCAAATTCCACATTTCATCAGTTCAGTGTTTAAGCCCTGACAAGAGCAACTATACCCATGACACACCTCGGGCTGTTCTCATCCTGTTGACGCTCTTTTGCCAATAAATTACTGTAGCACGTGCAAAAACTTCCGTGAACAACATTGTTCAAGCAACCGTTGACTATTTCGACGTGTGTCTGTCCCCACTGATAACCACCTTAACTGCTGGAACTAACTGAATAGGTGCAAGAAGTATTAAATCTGTAATATACCTACAAAGATTTCCACTGTTCCCAATTTTATTTAATATTTTTATATACATGCCAACAGCAACTGGCAGCATAGTTTAGTAAGCATTTTAATATTAATGGACAAGCAATGGATAGTATATTATACGCAGACGAACAAGTACTTACTGCAGAATCAGAGGATGGCCTAAAAATGAAAGTACATATATTAAGTAAAATACTAGAATGTTACAATTTAAAAATATCTACAAATAAAACCAGAGCTTTAGCATATAAGACAAAGAAACGTGTTAGCAGCGAGGTTGTAACAAATAAGAAAATTATACAACAGCTGGCAATATTAACTACTTGGGATCAGAATTAACTGCTGTATTAAAAGTGAAAGATGCTGACAAGAAATTAAACCAATTCAGTCTCTTGTGCGGCACAATAAAGAGAACCTTTAGAAGGAAAACTAAAACAGAAACTGAAATTAAATTTTATAAGATAATGGCAGTCCCTGTACTACTATTCAAGTGAAACATGGGCATTAAAGAAAAAACAGAAAAGAAACATTGAATCAGCACAAAGGAGATTAGTGGCTGGATACTCTGGTAGATTATAAAAGAAATTAAGAAATAAGACAAGAATTGAAGTTATTTAACTTAGTAGTAGGAATTAAACAAGCTAAGGAAAACTGGAGACGATATGCACAGAGGATGAACAAGGACAGATTCCCTAGAATAGTGACCGATTATATTCCAATCCATAAAAGAGAGGCTGAGGAAGATGATGTTGATTGGTGTGGACGGAATTGATCCATGGGTCCAAACCTTGAATGATGATGACGATGACGATAAATATACCCAATATTTGATATGAGATTTACTACATGATAAGGAATTTGTTTGATAAACTGTGTAACTATTGCAAAATATTACTATGAAAAATCAAGAATAAAAGATGGGAACTACCAAATTCCTGAGTATCCTCGAAAAACAGCAGTTGCAACCTTCAGGTTGATTACAGGACAAGATTGTCTGCCAAAACATTTAAACATAATTGGGATATATTCTTCACCACTCTGTCCTCTATGTGATCTGCAAGAGGAAATGGACCGAGACCACCTTCAAATATGCCCGGCCACTTCTAGTGCCAAATTCCTGAGTATCCTCGAAAAACAGCAGTTGCAACCTTCAGGTTGATTACAGGACATGATTGTCTGACAAAACATTTAAACATAATTGGGATATATTCTTCACCACTCTGTCCTCTATGTGATCTGCAAGAGGAAATGGATCGAGACCACCTTCAAATATGCCCGGCCACTTCTAGTGCCCCATCCATCAGTGAAAAATATTGGAGAGCAAGAGGATTAATGACTTCATTGGCAGAAATCCAGCATTAGCTAACAACAACAACATTTTTGACGGACTCTGTATTTACACAAAATGCAACATCTGTAGCGTCCACATAGACAGCACTGAGGTTCTGTAGTGATAAAAATAAAATCGAAAACATTCTGTAGAATATCCAGTTTCTAAGAGTTTTTGACATTTTTCTTTATTCCAAATACTGAACTCAATATTCTTTATAAAGCTACGTCAGAATGAGTTGGTATGCGTGTTTTTCAGAGAGGTAGGGAAAGAAAAGCAGGTATTATAAACGGTGCTTTTCATCGTGGAGAGACTATTTCCTCATAGAGCAGAAAAAACTTTTCCTTACAAGTATGAAATGCAAGTCCTTAGCTACCATCGTTTTGCTTAGGGCCAGAAACTCTCAACACCTCCAAGTAGTGAAACACACATAAAACACTTGAGGCACGCCTGCTGTCCAGCGCTAGTTTCATACCAGTTTTAACTATGTATGGCGCAACTTGTCAATACTTCACAGCTGAGAGAGGAAAAAGCTGCTTTGAACAAGTAAGAGCATCTCCGAGATGGCAAAAAGGAAAAGAAAAGAAATTGAGAAGATGTAGATCGAAAAGGGCCCTGGAGCCCTGCCTGTCTATTTTTTACCCTTTTGTTCATCTTAAAGGAAGCTGGAATATTCCTGTAGTACAAAAGTTATTGAAGCTGAAGGAATTTAAAAGCAAAGTAATAATAAAAAATCTAAATTAGTCATCAAGTTTTCTCTCAATGTCTTGCTGCCATTTGTAATGAGAAACCATAGGCATTTACTTCCTAAAATTGGCTTGTCTTCCTCCCTCGAGGCCTAAGTTACTGTCTTCTATAATTATTTCCATCGTCTGTTTAAATGTATACCAGGCGCGGCTCCTCAGGGTAGGCAGGCCTACCTATCGTAATACATAAACAAATAATGTTTAACTATGATTCTGCATTTTATCATTTGAACCGTCATTTTCCCCTAAATTGCAGTTTAAGAAAAGTTTTCTCGGTTATAATGACCAGCGCATGGTCAAATCCTTTAATCTCAATTCCGATTCATCAAAACTGCGCTGCGTGTTTGAAACGCGCGGCAGAAATGATACGCATGGAACCTGGGTAGTGGAGAGCAGGCTAGCTTAACCTCTGCCTGCCCGGCCCCATTTCCTCAGTACGAGGCCCTTGAACATGGATAAGGAAACATTCGGTCTGTATATGCACTCCGAGCATGCGTAGACGCGTCTGCCAGCAGTCCGAACACTTGCCGGCCCAAATCCGAATTTATGCGACATTTTCCGAACAGCCATACTCCACGAACGAAGATCTCAGAGATCTGAATCGAGTCGTTATCTGTGTGTAATACCAGTATGACCGACTTAATTAGTGAACTATTACAAATTCCGCTTTCGCGGCGCACTGACAATGAAAAGAGGAGTGTTTCAGCTATTTAACACAAAGCTGTAGTCAGACAATTTTTCAATTTCTTAATCTATTTTAGTCATGGGAGTCGCGAAACCGGGGCAAGGGGGCCACGACCCCCGCTTGGAAGTTGGCGAACTTAATGTGCAGTCAGTTACTGACTTTTAAACTATTATTTTAATTTTGATGTAAAGAACAATTTTTGTTTAGCACAAATTAATACGGTTATCTGCAACAAATACTATAAATTTTGACAGTAAAATAATGATTTAATATTATATGATTGCAAATTTCCAACATTTGGAAAAAAGTCTGCCGACACTCGTGATTTTAGTTTTGGCGGTAATTCGTCCGTAAGTCACACTCATTCACTCTGCTCTTATTAAACAACCAAACAATATATTGTTTGCGTTATCCGCAATGACTTCGCCCCCTATATTTCGGATAAACGGGGTTTATTATCATTATTATTATTATTATTATTATTATTATTATTATTATTATTATTATTATTGTTGTTGTTGTTGTTGTTGTTGTTGTTGTTTGTTGTTACTGTTACACTTTGCCTACCCTAAAATTTTGACTGCGAGCCGCCACTGATGTATATACACTATTAGAGCGCGAAACCACGTGCGGTCACAGCGATACAGGTTATTGGACATGGAGAATGGATGACGTAACTGGTACTGCGCAGCCGTCGTATATGCACGCGCATCAGCAGACACCTGCAGTTGTGTACATGCAAGAGTAGTAACAGTTGAACCCATGGGCGCTAAACTTCTGGATTATTGCATAATGTTCCGCCCTCCACACATCATTAATGCAACCATCTGATTGTTACATTAGTGTATACGAAGGGTCCAGGAAAAAAAAGAGCTAAATCCATGTTTCCGTTTTCTGAGTTTTCACCAGTATATGAAGGTATCGAACAAACTCTTTATTTTCTACTGTAATAAAATGGGAAAAAAACAAGTTCAGTCAGGCTGTAAATGAGCTTTGAAGCAAAGGTACAAGGAAGCAAAGAAAGAGGTAAGACCATTTGAAACACGGGAATAAAGTCTTAGTCCGTTAAACGTTGATATTTAAAGTAAAATAGTGATTAGACAAACAGTTGTCAAACATTGTTCTAAATCTGTGCATTGTTGGCATACTAAGCTTTTCTAAGCAGGTCTGTGTAATACTTTAAAATTTCTCCAATTTTGTAAAAATATTGAAATGGAAACGGAGCTATTGAGTGATATTTATAGTGAAAGTGGTGGTCACCAACAAATGAAGAAAACAAAACAGCATATGCTACCTGACAAAGTCATGAAGCGTATCGGAAAGAATGTGAAACTGCCCAGTTGTTTACGTGAGCTTATCGCATAAATACGGTGAGACAATGTGTGTACACTCATATCTTCAGGACAGCAACGTACCATTTATCGGCAGGCGCGAGAGATCACCGACTATACTCCAAGTTACTGATATTTCGCTCTGCTAATAAACAAGATAGGAAGCGATCGCAGCGCTAGACCACCAAGGTCAATACGCCTCAACGCTTTGCCAAGTAATATGTGTTTGTTTATAATATTGGCGTGTATTTCGTGTTTACGATAGCTGAAAGAGGACTCCATTAGGAAAAATAAATAAGTAAATAAGTAGATAGACAGATAAATGGATGGACAGATAGAGTTGGTGGATGGACGGGCGTGCGGTTGGATAGATAGATAAACAAACCCACCAACCCAATCACCTCAATCAGACGAATCAGACGAATCGAGCAATAAATCGAACGACCAATCAACAACAAATGATTAATTAAATCTTGAGTATCCTGCGCTACTGGTTTCTCAACTTTCGTAATTACACAGTGCAAAGGCTGCTGCTGTTTAGATGAGGGGTAATGTCCGACCCTCCCCTACTCTAGGCTTTAAAGCAGGTGCACTTAGTAAAGAGAAAATCTTCTACACGGAATGACGTCACAGAGCGAAAGACCTACCGATCCCTGGCCTAAAGCACCAACAGAATGGCCATAGCTTCGTACAATGATAAGTAATGTGATATAGTCGCAAGATTCTGTGAGATTTTCTTTGGCGCTCTTTGTACCAGGAAGCTACAGGACGTAGGTTCTACAACCAAGAAGGATACCTAGCGCATTGTTATATTATACGGGACGGCTGATACTACCCCCAGAAATAAAGGATGAAACGAAGGAACCAGAGGCTATAAGCTGCAGGTGTACAGATAACAGAGACGCGCGGAAGTCCCTTAGACTTCTTAGTTCAAAGATCCGTCCCGACAGCTGTGAACAACCTGGCCAACCAGGCAGCCCTCTAGTGGCCACGGGAAATACTCTTTACTTGGAACAAGCATTCGTGACATCTTACTGCACCGCCACCCACCACGAAGTCTAGAAGCAACCATAAAGATGACAAGGGGAAGGAACGAAGAAAAGGAAACCGTGGTAGATGAGAAATCACCCCAGTAATCGCCTACCAACCGGGAAAAAACCATTAAAAACCCAAGCTCAGGGTCAGCAATTGACGGAAATTAAACCCAAACCTAATAAATGTCTCATGCATTACCACAGGCACTTATCGTTGGGCTCAGGAAGCTGTAAGGAGACATTGTTATATTTCAGAACACTTAGTGCTTGCAAAACTGTGTTCATTAACGTAAGGTTGTTCAGTATTTTTCGGCAATGTTTCAATCCATATTCAAAACCAAAAGTAAAAGATCTGATGTGTTGCACTCACATGACTTTCTCTACTCTTGTACTAACCATTCTTACAAACTCTTATTCCTATATCTTCTTCGTGTTATTTGAGATAAACATTTGCACAAATTATCTTGTTGCTTATTTCCTTGTAGGTGCAAGGGGAATATTAGAATATAGTAGGCTTTGTGCGATAGTCAAATGTTTTAAAGCTTTGAGATCCCGTTCTCTTTGGACGCTTAACATATACAATAGGAACAACGATGTTCCATTACACGAAAGTTTTTTTTTCCGAAGTTGACACAAATAACAAAGAATATCTCCGAAATGGTTCACTCAACAAAAAAAAATTATTTGGACAATAATTGTGCGTTTTAGTAAGATCTACATTTTTTTTAAATTAAGAATTTGCCTACTCTTAAGAGTTATTCAAGTCATTCAGTGTAAACAGGACTATATAGACTATAGCCAGAAAATTCAAGATATGCATTTCATTTGTCATAACAATATGTTAAACATACCGCATTTTAATCAAAATCGTTAGCCATTTTGAAGGAAATCAAAATGTTCAAAAACATTTCCCTTTAAAGGGTAGTTTAGGGACGGAGTATTTTCTTCAAAATCTTCGTGTCACATCCTTGAAAGACATTAAACTTAAATACCAACTTTGGTTTTTAACCGACTTTTAGATTTTTAGTTATGCTGTCCCCCCCCCCCCCCACACACACACACACATACACACACACATACACACACGCACCCGGACATTTTTCTAAAAATGCTTTTTTTTTTATTCAGGGGGGCCTCAAAACATATATTTCCGACATCGAATTTTTGGGTGGAATACAATACTTCGGCTACTTACCAGTAGAGAAAGTAAATATGACATACCTTTTCCTTCAGTCTTAACATTGAGTAATTTACCTGCTAAAATCAAAATTAATCAACTAAATTGAGATTAGAGGAAACAAAATGTAGCAAGAAATACTATATTCTTGGAAGATGTATATTTTTAATGATTTAAAAGCCTTGTCAACTTTAGAAAAAAGAGGTACAGAAGTTTTCTGTTTTTCACTGGAGACCGAAATTAATATTAGGTTGTCTTATAAATAATGTCGGATTTTAAAGTGGGTTTATAACGTGAGTATATGTGCTTTTACGGTCGTTAATGTTGTTTATAGGGTGCTGTGGTTGTTATTCCGTATTGTTGACATGTTGTTAGCCAGCAGTTGGCAATACTAAATTTTAAAATGGGGGCAATAAAGTTTGAGGTTAGAGTCCTTCTGAAACACTTCTGGACAGAAGTTTATAAAACTGATGTGGCTCGAGCAGTATGTGAAATCAAGTTGGTGTCGTTAGTGAGCGAGTAACACAATGATGGAGACGAAAACATTAAAGATTTATAATGGTTTGAAAGACACAAGCTCTGGAACATTGAGAACATTGCACAGTTCTTGAAGGAAATCCGAAAATCCACAAGCAGTTGGAGGTTGTTGAAAGAACTGGGAAGACGATTTAAAAAAAAAAAAATAGAAAAAAACTGCTGGCCTACTGATCACAAGGTCGCGGGTTCAAATTCGGCCCAGACCCGTGTTTAAAAACGACAGCTCCATGTCAATAGAATTATTGGCATGTAAAAGAACTCCTGCCGGACGAAATTCCGGCACACCAGATGATCCTGCCAATTGATAGCATCGTTAAATAACAAAAGAATGTATTTAACTTGTCGTTAACAAACAGAATATTTTTTTCAAGCTCTCGTCCGTATCTATACCATCTTGCTTTGTCGCAAGTCCACAGAGAAACCAGTGCAGGGCAACTGTACCTCCACATCTGTGACAGGCAGTGGACACTAGGGTAAATAACGTAAATACATTAATCAATCATTCTAACGTATATTATACTCGTTTATAAACCTTTATTTGCTAAATATCCGCCGCATACGCGAAATAAAACCACTGCATAGCACATACGAAATTTGCTCATAAATAAAAAACGAAGCTTAAGCGCATAATAAAACTTTCAAAATCGTAATTAACAATAAAAACTGCATCCATTGCACTATAATTCATTCGTTTTCTCGAGCGGCCGATTTTATAAATAATTACCCAAAGTTGCTTTACAATGCTGATTTAAGGTTACGTATTTCATTTACAGTGCTGTTTTACGGTTATTATTTTTAATATTTCATGTGCTTTTGTGGATTCCTCCTGTAAAATAAAGTGTCATGAAGTGCTGCGTAATATGTTGTTGCAAACTGAGTAATCAAAAGTTTTCAGTAATAGTAAAAGCAAATTTCCACCCTAAAGCTTTTGAATTTAGTAGGTAGCTAATTATTCTAAATGGCAGCATTTGTATATCAGCCATCCAGTATAGTATGTTTTGTGTAGCTATATAACATTATGTACATTGCACAAGTGTGACAAACAGTGTAAATGATGATTAATAATTGAGTCGACTCAATGTCAACACTTCAGTTTTATTTAAGTAACATGCTGCTTGCAGTTTTGTCTATCTTCTTTGTAATTTGAGTGTGTAATGCAGTTACATAATGGCATGTAGACCTGTAGATTGCATGAATGATATTTAAGGTTATATATTTCATTGCCCATGGGTTATCGTTTAATATTAAATGTCATCCTTTTTGTTTACTTGAGGTTGTGTTTAAGACAGTGTTTTTGTGTTTAACACAGCCCATATTCATAAAATAGGCGTGTTATTACACAACATTTTTATTTTACTGCGTTGAAATCGTAGCCTGTAGACGAGTTGTTTATAAGTAGTTCCCACCACATAGGCTGCCATCTTGAATCACAGTGTCAGGTCCGGTATTTAGGAGGTCCTGCTTTAGTCTATCTGCTTACATGATCTGTGCATAGATGGCAAAGCATTCACTTTACCCTTTATTTTTCACTTACACTATTCCACTTGAGGTGGAACCTTGGGTCACGGTATTACATATTCAATCAGGTATTAATTTTGGTGACCCAGGGAGGCCACGAAAAAATTCCAGTCATATCAGTCGGTCCATTAGATTTGAACCCTGGGACTACCAAATGCGGGCCATGTATGGATGTTGTCATGTATATTTAGAATGTAGTAAACAATGGGAACTAATGGTAAACAAGTTATGACTTTAAGGTAGACAGCTTATGGATTTTTGGTGAAATCCAAACTAGCAGTATAATCTTAAAAATATAAATAATTGTAAATGTAAATTTATAGCCTGTAAGCCGGCTACGTTAATTGTACCATAAAATTAAAAAAAAATATTCTGTTATTTAACGACGCTGTCAATTGCCAGGATCACATCAGCGTCGCCGGTGTGCCTGAATTTTGTCCCTCAGGAGTTCTTTTGCATGCCAGTAAATCTACTGACATGGAGCTGTCGTTTTTAAGCACACTTTAAAACCATCGACGTGGTCCGGGTTTGAACCCGCGACCTTGGGATCAGTAGGCCAGCGTCTAACCAACTGAGCCACCCAGACCGACTCCCCCTCTTTCAAGAAAACTTGAAATTATGAGTGAGACGTTTGTGCGTGTGAGCTATGTCTCACTACTCTACATTTGTATTACCTGCTGTACGCACGCACGCACGCACACACACACACACACACACACACACACACACACACACACACACATACACATGACTTTAGTCTTATACCTACTCACCACTTTACAAGCTCCTATTCCTTTATCTTCTTCGTGTTGAGATAAACATTTGCAGAAATTGTTTTCTTTATTTTCTAGTAGGTACAAGGGGAATATGAGAATACAGTATGCTTTGAGCGATAGTCAAATATTTTGAAGCTTTGAGATTACGTTCTCTTTGCGAGGTTAAGATATAAAAATCTGAATCACGATCTTCCATTTGACGAAAGTTTTAAGCTTTCCAAAACCCACACAAATAAGAAGAAATACCTCCAAAATGATTCATCTACAAAAAAAAATGTGTTTTGATATAAATTGTGTGTTTGAGCGAGATGTGCACTTTCTGTATAGTAAGATTTGGTTTATCTCTTACGGTTTACCAATTATGCAGAGTCATACAGATTAGACAGGAATACATAGGCCACAGCCAGAAACTTCACAATATACATTTAATTTGTCATAAAATTATGCTAAACATATGACATTTTAATCAAAATTTTATAGCCATTTTCAAGAAAATATATATTTTTGAAAAATTATCCATGCAAAGGGTGGTTTAGAGACAAGTAATTTTCTTCAAAGTCTCCCTGTCGCATCCTTAAAACATATTAAACTTAAAGACCAACTTTTGTTTTTAACCGACTTTTAGGTTTTGAGTTATGCTACACACAGACGCACGCGTGCGCGGGCGGAAGGTTTTCTAAAAATATTTTTTTTGAAGTCACATGGCACCAAAACATATATTTCCGGTGAAATCTCAACATCGAATTTTTGGGTGGAATACAATACTTCCTCTACTTACTATACGTAGTAGACAAAGTAAAATGTGTATGTTGCACTCACATGACTTTCTCTACTCTTGTACTAACCATTCTTACAAACTCTTATTCCTATATCTTCTTCGTGTTAGTTGAGATAAAGGCTTCAGAAATTATCTTATTGCTTATTTCATGTAGGTACAAGGGGAATATTGGAATACAGTGGGCTTTGAGCGATAGTCAAATCTTTTAAAGCTTTGAGTTTCGCTTCTGTGTGCACAGCTAGGATATAAAAAATGAAAAATGAAGAACGATCTTCTATTTGACGAAAGGTTAAGTGTTCAAAAGCTCACACAAACAGCAAGGAATTACTCCGAAAGGTTCACTAAAAAAAAAAAAAATTGTGTGGGTATAAATTGTTTTTTAACGAGATCTAGGTGGCGCCGTGGCCGAGCGGTTAGCGCGCTCGCCTACCACCTAGGCGGCCCGGGTTCGAATCCAGGGACCCGCATGTGGTATTCGTGGTGGATGAAGCGGCGTCAGGGCGGGTTTTCTCCGGGTGCTCCGGTTTCCCCCGCCATCTCATTCCACCGGTGCTCCATCTTCATTCCATGTATCATCAGTGTCACCGCCTGTGGTGCCGTAGTAGTTAAAGCGGGCGTTAAACACTACAACAACTTGACGAGATCTACATTATTTGTATAGTAAGACTTGGTCTATCTCTTACAGTTTAGGAGTTATTCAAAACTCATAAAGACTAAGCAGGTCTACATAGACTATAGCCAGAAAATTCAAAACATTCATACATTTCTTACATTTCATTGGTCACTAAAATATCTTAAACATATGGCATTTTAACCAAAATTGTTAGAGCCATTTTCGAGAAAGTCAACATTTTTAAACATTCTCCAAGTAAAGTCATTTTCGTGTTGTATCTTTAAAAGATAAAACATAAATACCAAGTTTGGTTTTTAACCGACTTTTCGTTTTTGAGTTATGCTGTACAGAGATTGACTGACACACACACACACACACACACACACACACACACACACACACACACACACACACACACACACACACACACACACACACACACACACACACACACACACACACACACACACACACACACACACACACACACACACACACACACACGCGCGGACTTTATTCTAAAAATACCTTTTTTGTATTCAGGGGATCTCAAAACGTATATTTCCGGCGAAATCTCGACATCGAATTTTTGTGTGGAATTCAATACTTCCTCTACTTACTATACGTAGTAGACAAAGTAAAAAAACTGCAGTAAAACAACAGTAACATTAAAAAACGGATCTATTTGGTTTTTTCTTCTTCAGAGAGCTTCGGTCAGGAACCGACCAGTGTTCACTGCGGTCACGTGCTTAAGTGCTTCAAGTGGCTTTCTTATTTCCTATTTCCTTCAGTTTTAGTGGATATCTTGTAGAGTTCACCGGAACGCCTAATGTCCTTAACTTCTGCTTATAACAATAGCACGCACAACATTTAATGACGGGTTGCAGGAGAAGCTTGCCAGCACAACATCCAATCAGAGACTTGCCCCATCTTGCGGGGTTGTATAGTTAAACACAGTGTGAAATCACCCTGTATGGCTGCTGATATAAATATAATTTGCTCCCACAAAATTTATTTGCGTGGCAAGAATAAAAAATAATGTGAACACAATGTGGTTATTAGTCGTCATTAAATGTTGTGTCTGCCATAATTGCTTTGCCTCAACATGTAGATAACTTTCCTGTCTAATTACTTCTTATCCTTCGACAAAATTGCAATATTTAGGAAATATTTATTGCAATAATTTTGTTATCAGTTTATTCTACTTCAGCTCTCCCGCTTCGTGTTTATGCACATTGATGTTTAAAATTCAAGTATTAGTTATAGTTTTTACTGTCAAATCTATTCGTTAGCCTTTAGTGTGCGTTTCAATGAATTGTGCTTTCAAAGACCCGAAAAAGCTAAACCTGGAAAAGCAAATACACACGAAATGCGCTAAGCGATGTTCCTTTGACATGAGATTTCCTTTCATTTCACCATGCTGTTCATGTGACTAATCATGCTGTTTTGAAATTGGAGTGCTCCAGATGGTTCTGTGCGTATTCATTGCCATTAATAGCGTTCATACATCATTGCAATAACTATGAATAGTAATTCATGCATTGCATCTTAATGCTAACGAGATGCGTGATAATTATCTAAGTTCTTACAAACGATTGAATATTAATGTGGTGATTGGTACGCTTGTATGCAAGCGAGCAGATTGCAAAACACTTTAGAAGATTGTTCCACTATGTACAACTTGGCAAAGCGATGAGGCGTATTTACCTTGGTGGTCGAGCACTTCGATCGCTTCTTATCTTATTAGAAGAGCAAAATAATAGTAACTTCGCGTATAGTCAGTGATAAAACACAAATAGATCATCTCTCGCGTCTGCTCATATGAGACGTTGCTATCCTGAAGATATGATTGCATCTGAACAGAATATGCACCCTCTATCTCGCCTTGTTTGTGCGATAAGCTCGCGTAAACAGCTTTCCCATACACCTCAGTTCAGGCGACGTTGAACGTTCTACTCTCTATTACAAGTGAATGGTAAAAGAGGGCACCACCAATGAGAGTACCACAGCTGCAAAAACATAAAATAAACACAAAATGCACGGTGTTGATCAATTAACCTCTGGGCATGACCATGTAGTGGTTAGACTGCCCCCTGGTCATTGTACTTTGAATCCCACAGAATACGTATACCACTGCAGCCAATAATGCCTTAGGAAGAAAAAATATTATTAAAATTCAGCCTTGTTTCGAAATACTACAAAGGATATTGAAAACCAGAATCACAGGCTTAACTACATACGTCACGTTGAACTAGAAAACAAATATCGATCTTTTGAAGGTATAATAGAAAACAGCCAGCCTCTGGTAATCGATCTAGAAGATATTTTCAGAGAATGACCAGTAATATTACATTAATGTTATGGTATAACCAGTGCAATAAAATATTGAGTATATTTTACTGTTTTATTTATGCTTTGTGTTTACATTACTGCACATCCCTTATATCTTCTTCGGCATATAAGTTCAAGTTTCTTATTTACAATAAAGCCTAATAGATATTGTAAACAAAATTCGCGGTCGTATTGCATAGTAAGGACGATATTGCAACGCCGATATTTCAACTACTCACGTCTGGCACACAACCACCACATGCCTTACTGACGTAGACGGAAGGTCAGAGTAACCCAACCCCTTCCTCCTCCTTCAAGCTCTGCCCGAAAAGAATACGAATGAAATGTAGGTTGAATCGATTGTTGAAATCTTTTAAGGGCACTATATGAAGGCTTTAAAATTCCATGACGGAAAAAAACGAGTAACAACTTCCCATTTGAAAGAGGTGTAATCATTAGAACTAGGACAAATATCCACTGAGTGGGGAATCAATGTAACTACCACTTTACACGTACACGTGACGTCATACTGAACTCACGAGTACAAGGTTGTATAGTCGACAGTAGTTCTGCTGGCAGAATAGAGTTGGTCGCTGTCACCCTGTTTTTCTCTTCTGCGCTATACAAGGTTCAATGTGTCACAATCATCGTGTTCTGCCACAATTAAAATTTTGGTGGACTTATGTTAGCACACATAATTTCACCGTTAATGAAGAAAACATACAATGTATGTAGGTTGTATCATCCTGTAGCAGTTTTTCTGTATAGCGCTTATGATATACAAAATATAGCGAAGTTACAAAATCCATTAATAGCAAAGGGTTAAGAATATGTACCACAGGTGAAGGGATGCCAAAAAGGCACTACCAAGGGTCATTAGCGAACGTCCCAAACATTAACGTAAACGAGATACAATTAGTTTGGCAAGGTCTTCAACATAAAGAAAAAGAGCCTGCTATTGTATTTTTACAAAGTATCGGAAACCCGAGGGGTTTCGCCAGAGGGCAAAGTCTTGACTTAATGAAGTGAGGGCCATTATGGATGTTTGGGAAGCTAAAAAGGATAATGACTGAGGCACAGTAGGAGACAGGCATCGTTACGAGGGAGATACATGTAAGCAACACGGTGAAAGTTCGTTCCAGCGGTTACGTTAAACTGCATATTTTATTCTATTTAAAATTGTTCAGCAAAGCTTAAACGTGTAAAAATAAAACAAATAAAGTGTTCTAAAAAAACTACAATGTCGCTCTCTGTAACCCCCACGGATACCCGAGATTAAGACTCATGTGTGAGCAGCCGTAGGCACCCATAATAAGAAGCAGTCAATGGAGTGATAAAATGCTTCAATCCTTAAATAACAAATTGCACAGAGCATTATTAAAAGAACACTGTAATACAAAAAATATATAAATCATTGTTGCATCGTCAGGTAGTAAGAATGAAGAAGAACAAAGTTCACCACTACAATTGGAGTTCTTTGAATATCTGTGTAAAATAATGATACATACCGGTATACAGTTTTACAAACCACACCATCCTGAGTTTAAAACCCTCATTAGGAACTATACTGAACTGTACATCTACATGTTTATATTTTTGACGAAATAATGCAGTTGTTTAGGGAGGGCGCTGGTGTACCATGGCACGGTTTAGAGGTCGAGATGGCGAGAATATAGTGCAGTACAGTTTCACCATTAAAACATCAGCACAGCGTACGTAAATAGGAATAAACTAAACGATCCACAACGGGTTAAACTTACTCTTTCCTTTATCACTAATGAAACACGTCCTTAATCCACAAGTGGTTGAATTCCTGATATAGAGAGCAGACTTTCATCGGCTGTATCTGACTATAGTGCTCGCAAAAGTTAAAGACACGTGAACACTGGCCAATGCTCAAGCGGAGCGCTGTTGCCAAGCGTAGTGCATGTACCGGCCGTAGACCATTGGTTTCATATCTCAAGTTGATCGTGTATGAAGCCTCTATTGCCAGTAAAATTCGTGTGGTGTTATTCATTTACACCCTGTGTGTGTGTGTGTGTGTGTGTGTGTGTGTGTGTGTGTGTGTGTGTGTGTGTGTGTGTGTGTGTGTTCTAAAGATCATCGTATCGAATTCTTGGAACAAACAGGAATGCCAACTTTGGTATTTAACCAACTTGTCGCTTTTGAGTTATTCTATCTACGAACAGACGTGCAGAATAGTGTCCATTTATGTCCTCTACCTTTCATGATACATGAATTCGTTATTGAATTTTTTTACTCATCGTATTTGAATCTACCACCACACGAAATCTGCACACTATACCCTTAACACACTGTATATTGTAACTACAGCTAAATGTTCATTTCTGAAAATAATTTTGCCAAGTGTTCCTTGATATCCCTGCATTTTGGCCAAAACAATATTTAATGATAACTGTATTTCAGGAACAGAGTTTCAAAGAGAACCGTGTGTTGTGACACGTGCTTTAAAAAGCATACATAAAAGAATAAAACGACCGCTGTGTAATAGGCAACCACTTTGTAGAGAAGATAAAGCCTTTTGTTTCGACTTTCAGGGAAATTGTAATTGTTTTTTGTTAAAGGCAGTGGACAAAGGGGCTAGGTGTGGCTGAAATTAAGTACACGGTGGAACAATGGCGTAAGTTCACAGCCGCGTTTGAAAGCGTATTGTATGACAGACGCGCAAAAGCCCATCATGGTCGTGTGCATCAAAGCGTGCCGATATAATGCTGAGGGTTTATGTTGGTACGGAAATACTAAACCACGTCTGTTACGCCTAGGCCTGCTTCTCTTAGCTGGTCCTACCTTCCCTCATAATGCCTGTCTTGCTTCCCACTTTTCCTTCAATCCTGAGCCTGAAACCAACAGATTTGTGTACCAAACATTTGAGTTCTCACCTGTACCTACTAAACCTTGTTTCTTACAACCTTGCCCTACTGAATATGTTGGCGTTCCTTCTCCTTTCAAATGATTGGCTAATATACACTCTACCCCGTTGATGTCGCCACTTTACAAACAGTATCATTCCCACGCAGTGTGAACATGCATCTGTTTGCTCACGTGACTCTGTGAACACAGCTGCCTGTGCTGTGGCGTCTTCTAAGAGTTGCAATACAGGTCGACATTTATGTCATCATTCAGATAGAAGTCTCAGTTTATTGAGTTTATACACTGGTGATGTCAAAGAAGTCAAAGAATAACAGGACAACTAAAACAAAACGTTTACTGAAGATTCAAAATTCTCTCTTGTGTCTATAAAGCGGAGCCGTCGTACACGGTACAGGTTAGTTGGGCATTGAGAATGAATGAGGTTACCGGTTCCGCGCAGCCGTCGTTCATGCACGCGCATCAACAGATGCCTGCAGCTGTATACTTGCGAGACAGCAAAGTAGAACCCATCTTGCGGCTTTTGTTACACTTATTCCTCCTCTATTTATGTCATACAAGGGTTTTAAATCAACAAAAGCTTAGTTCTAATTTAATTATGAGCTCAAAGAAATGAACGTGTTCCAGGTAATCTTAACGTGTTACACTTTTGATTGCGAATGTGAAGAATCATAAAAATAAATTTAAAGCATGAATTATACTAACATATATTTCAAGATTTGCAGTTACACAACACAGGAGAGAAAGTTATGTGTGGTTTCCACTTACAACTCCTTTATAAAACCTTAATCATAGTGACAAAGATAACAAGAAAAAAATCTGATGTGTTGCACTCACATGACTTACTCTACTCTTGTGCTAAACATTCTTACAAACTCTTATTCCTACATCTTCTTAGTTGAGATAAACATTTGTACAAATTATCTTATTGTTTATGCTCTTGTAGGTACAAGGGGAATATTAGCAGACAGTAGGCCTTGAGCGACAGTCCAGTCTTTTAAAGCTTTGAGATCCCATTCTCTTTGCATGCTTAACATATAAAAAAATGAACAACGATGTTCCACTTCACGAAAGTTTTATGTTTTCCGAAACTGACACGATTAACAAGGAATTTCTCCGAAATGGTTCACACTACAAAAACAATTATCAAGACGTAAATTGTGTGTTTCAGTGAGATCTGTATTTTTTGTGTATTAAAAATTTGTCTATCTTTTACGGTTTACGAGTTATTCAAAAGTCATCCAGAGTAAAAAAGCCAGAAAATTCAAAATGATGCAACAGGAAGATTTTGAAGAAAATAGCCCCACCCTAAACTACCGTTTACATGGAAAATTGTTCGAAAATGTTGATTTTCTTAAAAATGGCTCTAACGATTTTGATTAAAATGCTATGTGTTTAAGATATTTGTATGACAAATGAAACGTATATTTTGAATTATACTACATAGGCTATAGCCTATGTAGTCCTGTTTACTCTGGATGACTTTAGAATAACTCGTAAACCGTAAGAGATACACAAAATCTTACTGTACAAAAAATGTAGGTCTTGTTAAACAAGCAGTTTATGTCTGAATAAAGTTTTTTGTAGAGTGAACAATTTTAGAGATATTCCTTGTTATTTTGTGAGTTTCGGAAAACAAAACTTTCGTGAAATGGAACATCGTTGTTTTTTTTTATATGTTAAGCATGCGTTCAAAGCTTTAAAATATCAGACAACAGCTGAAAGCCTACTGTATTCTGATATTCCCTTTGTACCTACAAGGAAATAAGCAATAAGACAATTTGTACATACGTTTACCTCAACCTACACAAAGAAGATATAGGAATAAGAGTTGGTAAGAATGATTAGTATAAGAGTAGAGAAAGTAATGGAGTTGAGAGTGCTGAACGAGACAGCTGTTAGTATTGTGTGTGTGTGTTGTTGTTGTTGTTGTTGTTGTTGTTATGTGTGTATATCTCGTTGAGAGAATACGTGTATCGCCAGAGACAGTTACAGACATAAATGTGTCGCAGTTGTGTGAAATAGTTTTAGTGATTGTGGGCGTCGAAGACGGGTCCTGCACAGAGAGAACTGAAAGACAGAAAAATGTGCCTAAAGGTTGCGAGAGGACAGAACAGCTGAGACTTCTAAGGTCACGAAGTGTCGATAGTGTTAGCAATGAGCTGTTTTGTGCTTCAGTTTTAGAAAAGAAAATAAAGTGACAGGAAAAGTCACTGGACATTGTCATTTTGTCACAGTATAAATGATCTGGATTAATACAAAGCGGGTAGAATAATAACAATAGTTTGCAGGACAGTGAGTAAGGAAAGTGTGTAGATAGTACATAATGTTTCTCCAGTTAATCTACCCAAGTTAAGTAGATCTGTACTTATCAATTACAGACAGGCCTAGTATTGCATGCATCCCTCACGGAGCAATCAGCACAAACAAAACATATTGTCTGTACGTAAACACAGCCGTGTGCACATCGTCAGATAGATTTCTGTAGCGGTGTTATTGTAGAAGGACAGGAAATTAATTCTGTCACCGATAGTGTAATACTCTCCGGCACGATAACACAATTGGGCCGGTATGTCATCCTCTGGGAAGCAACATATAAACTCGCCTCTCTCTCATATGTCTATTTAATAGCGCCTTTGTATTCGTATTATGTTAACCTAATATGCCATCCTGTCAGGAAATGTAAAATTATGGCTTTTCTCGTATATCTATCTATATAAACATACATTAAAACTGTGACCTGTAACTGTCACATTTTTTATTTTGAGCAAATAACTGATCCTAGTTTATATATAAGTTGATTGTGAAGTTTTTACATTAATTTAAACCAATTACAGATCCCATTATTTGGAACACATTTTTCCAACCATTTCCTGCGGAGATATTTGATGCTTTTCTAGATCATGCAACAGCTGGCAACGTTGCAGGTAGCGGGGCCAACATTTCACTTTTAAAATCATTTTAGGTCGCTACCTAAATACATTTGACCTTTAGTTTCATGTGGTGTGTCTCGTGAGTGTACAAAGCAAACGTTTCGTGTCTGCTACATTCTAATAATTCCATTTGAGTCTTCCAACGATACATTTTATAACCTAAACTAACAAAATGGTGTAATATAACCAAGCAAACCATTTTTATGTCATACAACTATACTATTAGGCCCTTATTGGACGTTGTAGTGTTTGCTAATAGCTCGCCAGAATAACTCCATTACACTTAGAATACGCCTTTCCTATTATTTGAGAGGTAGAATTGTAACTTCGAAATTCAGTGCCACAGCTGGGATTTGAACCACAGACCCTCGGCTAACCATCCGGGTCCTCTAACCATTAAGCTACTGTGACAGCCTGTCAGAATGATATCGAATTCTCCAACAGATTCGTATTTCTTCCGGTAAACCACAAAGGCAATCTCACATCAGAGATAATTACCCCAATGGCGACTTACTATTGCAAGTACTTTCTAACCCGGGATTAAATAATCTTCAGATGGTAATTATTATTGCTAACCAGAGGCTCTGTGGTTCAAATCCCAGCTGTGACATTGAATTTTTCAGTTCCGATTCTACCTCTCAAACATTTCCCACACATGGCTTGTGTGTTTAAAGTCACCAACAGTAAGTTTGTAGGCATAAATAAATAATAACTTTCGTAATTGCCATTTTGATTTTCCGCCAATGGAAAAAGGGCCGCAGAACACCAAATTCTGCGGCTGTAACTGAAGTGCAGTGCATCGTATTCATATTTCTCCCCTTTGATTCATTGATACCACAATTGTTTTCCACTGAGGGAAATATCAATAATAATATAGATATTTGAGATTGTTTTGATATCTTCGCCTGATGACTAAATCCAATAAAAAAGGGAAAAAAATCGTCGAACTCTAAAATAGAATTCCTACCGGATTTTACAAAGGAATTTTTCCATCAAAGGTGAATTCACGGGCGATTAACGGAAGTTAAAGTGCAGGTAATGACTTTAGTTGTCCCTGGAAAGTACATGAGTAACCAATCTTTTGAAGTTTAACTTCTCTCTGTAAATTGCAGAAGCAAACGATTAAGGAGTGATAACAGATTCCTAATCCAACATTCAACCAATTTTATTACTTATTTGTTCAACAATGAACTATTGAGAAAAATTTCAGAGGAATGAATGACCTAAGGACGCTCAACATGAGGATAATATCCTTAGAGAAGTATATTCACATTGCATGCTCTATACTGGACGCCGAACAAGGTGACTGACAGTTGCTTACCACGTGGTGGAAAGGTATAAATGAACAGGAGGGAATGGATGCGGTCGTTATAGCAACGAAAAGAAGAGCCAATTAGAGGTAAGACACTTCCATAGCAACGATACATGGAAACCAGTGCTAAACACCTAATTAGCCTATGGCTGACGAGCAATCCAGCAGTAGTATAAACTGTGCGTCTTATCTTCTGTTTTCGCTGCAATATATAAAATGCCTTCCTGTAGCGCCAGCTCGCAATCAGTTACAGATGCCTGTGTGCTGACAAATTCGTTTAAATCATTCTATTTATGTGATTATTTACTTTGTGTTTACGTGTGTTGTGTATCTGTGCGTACGTTGTGATCATTTGCAGTTGTGTTACTCTTTTAACGAATTTTAACTATGTCCAAAAATATTCGCAAAGGTAGCGCAACCATCTTAGCGTAGTCAGGAAGCGAGTAAAATTGTGTTTGGCAAGATACTTGTAACCCAATTAAAGAGTTACGTAGTCGATGGAGTTGCTGTAGAAAATAGTTTGGTTTCCCCCTTTGCTAGTTTAATCCGATTTAATTAATTTGGGCCGAAGTAAAGGGTTACGTTGGGCGAAACAACAAAACTTTCATTGTGACATCTGTAATAAAGTGACAGAAGTGGCTCTAACAGCAGTAAAATCTGAAAAATGTGAAAAAGTAGTAAGTCATACAAAGACTGTAATAAGTGCAGCGTGGGAAAATGAGTTTCAGAAGGATAGAAGAGTTTTCATTTGCATGGGTAATTCCAGCAACAAACAGCAATGATACAAGCGATTCGGATATCGGAGGTATTTTCCCATTAAAATAAGCATCAACATTTCACAGACCAGGTTTGTGTGTCTCTTACGTTAATATATACTTGCACGTTCTATTCTTTGCCTATAGATTCACGTGGTTTACGAATAGAAGAGAAAGTATTGTACTCAACCCAAAAATTCAATGTCGAGACCAGCGAAAATATGTTTTGACACCCCCTGAATGAAAAAGAAAAAAGAAAAACCTTATTAGAAAAATTTTCGTGTGCGTGTGTGTGTGTGCGTGTGTGTGTGTGTGTGTGTGTGTGTGTGTGTGTGTGTGTGTGTGTGTGTGTGTGTGTGTGTGTGTGTGTGTGTGTGTGTCAGTCTGTGGACAGCATAACTCAAAAACGAAAACTCTATTAAGAACTAAAGTTGGTATTTAAGTTTAATGTCTTTGAAAGATACGACACGAAGATTTTGAAGAAAATTGCTTCACCCTAAACTACCATTTACATGGAAAATTTTTCGAAAGCTTTTATTTCTTGAAAATGGCTCTAAAGATTTTGATTAAAATGCCATATGTTTGAGATATTTTTATGGCAAATGAAATGTATATCTTGAATTTTCTGGTTATAGCCCCTGTAGTAGCATTTACTCTGGATGACTTTTGCATAACTGTTAAACCGTTAGAGATGGACCAAATCTTACTCTAGAGAAAATGTTGTTGTTGTTGTTGTTAGCTAATGCTGGATTTCTGACAGTGAAGTCATTAATCCTCTTGCTCTCCAATATATTTCACTGATGGATGGGGTGCTAGAAGTGGCCGGGCATACTTGAAGGTGGTCTCGATCCATTTCCTCTTGCAGATCACATAGAGGACAGAGTGGTGAAGAATATATCCCAATTCTGTTTAAATGTTTTGCCAGACAATCATGTCGTGTAATCAACCTGAAGGTTGCAACTGCTGTTTTTCGAGGATACTCAGGAATCACTGTTTGAATGTTTGGTAGTTCCCATCTTTCATTCTTTGATTTTTCATAGTAATATTTTGCAATAATTTTTTTGAATTCAGAGTTGACTAATCTTTTAGCTGCATAAAATGGTAGATTAACTATAGATTTTTGTACACCGCTGGAACCCTTTTTTGCAAGAAAATCAGCTTTGTCATACTCATTACCACTCAGTCCACAGTGAGCTGGTAACCATTGGAAGACTAGGTGGTTTTGAAGTGCTGTTAGATGGGTAAGGATTTTCCAACATTCTATAATTGTTTGGTTTTTTGGTGACAACTTGGAAGTAATTGCTATTTTGCTAGAGAAATTGCAGATCTTGCTAAAATGCACAATTTATGTCTGTATAAAGCTTTTTTGTAGAGTGAATCATTTCGGAGATATGCCTTGTTATTGGTGTGAGTTTTGGAGAACTTACTTCTGTCAAATATAACATAGTTATTCATATTCATATGTTAATCGTGCAAAAGAGAACTATATCTCAAAGCTTTAAAAAATTTGACTATCGCTCAAAGCGTATTCTCATATTGCCCTTGCTCCTACAAGGAAATAAGCAAATGTTTATCTCAACTAACACGAAGAAGATATAGGAATAAGAGTTTGTAAGAATGGTTAGTACAAGAGTAGAGAAAGTCATGTGAGTGCAGCACATCAGATATTTAATTTTTCTGGTCGTTAGATGGTCGTTAGTGGGATTACGGGTTCATAAATTTAATTCAGTGCACACTTTTGTTTAAAATTGTTTGACTTTTGACGTGAAGGGCCAAGAAGGTTGGAAGGGAAAAGCGTGGGTGCAATACGGGGTCGGATGAACGGCCCAATGGACTTATGTATGAATGTGGGATATATCTCTCTCCCTCTCTCTTACTCATACACCGAAAGTTATTCAGTTTCCGGACATGAGGGCGTGGTTCTGATGGTGTATGTGGATGAGAGAGAGGTCCGGAGCATGTCGCTCTTATGTTGCTTGCGAACCAGATATCGATTTTCAGTACTAAACCCCTCTCTGCCTCTTCCTTTTCTGTTCTTCCGTTTATCATCCCATACATGCTTTTGAACAATATTAACGAGTAAATTAATTAGATCTGAATCTATATGCAGTGTTTTGGAATACGTAATTATGATTGCTAAAATTGCAGTACTTTGACAAAAATAAATATGCACACATTACAGTGTCACCTCCTCTTTATGCGTTTTACAGCAGTTTGTTTTCCTGTGTACTTAACTTGACCACGTAATAAGGGAGTTTTGATTTGATTGGGTCGTATTTTTACTTTCTCCACTGGTAAGTAGGGGAGGTATTGTATTCCACCCAAAAATTCGATGTCGAGATTTCACCGGAAATATATGTTTTGAGACACCCTGAATCCAAAAAAAGCATTTTTAGAAAAAGGTCCGTGTGTGTGTCTGTGTGTCTGTGTCAGTCTGTCAGTCTGTGGACAGCATAAGTCAAAAACGAAAACTCGGTTAAAAACCAAAGTTGGTATTTAAGTTTAATGTCTTTCAAGGATGCGACACGAAGATTTTGAAGAAAATAGCCCCACCCTAAACTACCCTTTACATGGAACATTTTTCGAACATTTTGATTTTCTTGCAAATGGCTCCAACGATTTTGATTAAAATGTCATATGTTTGAGATATTTTGATGACAAATGAAATGTATATCTTGAATTTTCTGGTTATAGCCGCTGTAGTCCTATTTACTCTGGACGACTTTTGCATAACTGGTAAACCGTTAGAGATAGACCAAATTATATTACACAAAAAATGTAGATCTTGCTAAAATACACAATTTATGTCTCAATAAATTTTCTTGTAGGGTGAACCATTTCGGAAATATTCCTTGTTACGTGTGTGAGTTTCGGAAAACTTGGAACTTTCATGAAATGGGTCATCGTTGTTCATTTTTTTATATGTTACGTGTACAAAGAGAACGGAATCTCAAAGCTTTAAAAGATTTGACTATCGCACAAAGCCTATTGTATTCCAATATTCCCCTTGCACCTACAAGGAAATAAGCAATAAGATAATTTGTACAAATGTTTATTTTAACTAACACGAAGAAGATATAGGAATAAGAGTTTGTAAGAATGGTTAGTACAAGAGTAGAGAAAGTCATGTGTGTGCAATACATCATATTTTTTATATGTTAATCGTGCAAAGAGAACGGAATCTCAAAGATCAAAAGGATTTGACTATCGCACAAAGCCTTCTGTATTCTAACATTCCCCTTGCACCTACAAGGACATAAGCAATAAGATAATTTGTACGAATGTTTATCTTAACTAACATGGAGGTATAGGAATAAGAGTTTGTTAGAATTGTTAGTACAAGAGTAGAGAAAGTCATGTGAGTGCAACACATCAGATTTTTTATTCCTAATTTGCAAATAACTTGCTGCGTAATTGTGTCAGTGGTCCCTAGAGGCCTGACAGACCCCTAGCTTGGTTTAAATGTTATGGTTTGCGAACGAAAACAGCTTCTGATTGACTAGGACATCTAGCACTACCCTTTTCTCGACCGCTTGCTGCAGCAATAATCTTATCTGTATACAGGATGGAAGTGAAATGGTTCGTCAGACTTTAACAGCAAATTTCTCATATTGTCAATAACAAGAAAGTCTAATACCAAAATGCTGAAAAGTTTATACTTTTCTAGAAAAAAATATTTTTATGAAAAAAATGCATCACCTGGCTGAATTATTATAGACTGAAGGTTCTTGACTTATGACTATATTCATAGAAAATTGAATAAACGGCAACTTTTTCCTTCGGCATATTTCAATAAATTTCACGGTTTTTGTGTAAATTAAATTTAAAAGAACCCACAAGGTTTCCTTTTCGTTGCAACAAATTGTGGGTTTTTTAAATTTAATTTACACAAAAACCGTTGAATCTATTGAAATACGCCGAAGGAAAAAGTTGTTGTTTATTCAATTTTCTATGAATATAGTCATAAATCAAGAACCTTCAATGAATAATTTTTCAGCCAGGTAATGATAATTTTTTTTTTTTTTGAGAAAACTATTTTTTTTTCCTAGAAAACTATAAACTTTTCAACATTTTCCATCCTGTATTTCTTTAGCTACAAGAATGTCTAATCATTAGTTAGGTGTCGCACAGCTCAATCAGAACCTGCACGCCAACTTTTGTTATAATTGGTGACCCAAAAGACTCCGAACCGGCTCCGTTGTATTTTGTGTGTACGCCTCCTCGGCGCTCGCCGCCTGCCGTTGTCATAGAACAGCGCGGATGAAACCGTGCAACATTTTTAAAACTACTTCTAAATGCTTTACTTACCAATGTTATTAACATCGATGCTGAACCTGGCCACCGTTGTACATACATTTTTGGCACCTCTATTCATCACTCGCCGTAGTTCACGTTAAGAAATGTTGGCAATTTCCTGGCGGATATTTTGTTTTAATTGTTCCAGGGTGTGTAGCTTTGTCTTGTACACTTTATGCTTTAAGTTAACCCAGAGATGGAAATCGCAGATCACCCGGAAATCTTCCTGTAAATCGAACTTTCACTTGGCGAACAGTAGAAAACAAATGCTGAGCCATAATACACTTTCTGACTAAGTACAGGACAAAATAATAAAGCAATAACTCAATCACATGTAATCACGTCAGCTCAACACTGCGCTTTCAGAGCAGAGAAAAACAAGTCAACCACATGAGCTTGTGTACAACAGCTGCGTTATCGTGTTTCTGTGTGCACAGTGGAAACAGCCGTTCGGAGGTTTTTGGGTTTCTCTGTATATTGTTGACATTTGTTTTCCCTGTTACTTGTGTAACATCGCTTTGCCGTTGAAAGTAGTATGTTACTGCTTCTCGCAAACGAGAATTTTCTACAAAACTCCAAGGATTGAAAGAATTGCATCATCTACCTCGATGATGTACTGTATGCCCACGACAAGAAGGCTAGAGGGGAATGAAGGGCAGAGGGGGCTTCAATTGTTTATCTGCTCCGGTAGCGTATCTGTTTACTAGGAAATGAGTGCATGAGAATGCATATGAGTCACCCACGTTGCCAGATCTAATGCGCTTTGCAGTATTAGGTGCAGGTGCAGAGATTTTTTAGTATTATGCATTATTTGGCTCTCGCGCTACAGTTATATACTCGTATTTTGTTAGTTTTATTCTTGGCTTAATATTTACATATGGCTGCAGTTCGAAAGAAGGGACGAAGTATTCACAGTGAAGCAAGGGAGGTAATTAGAAAAGTGATAGAGGTATGTGACGAAGAAGCGAAATCAGGACAATTGAAATGTTTATTATCACAAAGAAATTTACGTGTGGCAAATTATTGTGGGATATCGTAACATAGTGTAACAAGAATAAGAAGAGAAGGTGTTAAAGCTGGTGAAAAATCACTTCATACTCCGGGGAAAAAGAGACCAAAGGCCGAGGAATGCAAATTTCATTGTGATGACTTTGATAGAACAGTAATTAAAAACGTAATTCGAGACTTTTATTTGGTTAAAAAACAAGTGCCCACTGTACCGAATCTACTTGCAGCAATTAGGGAAAAAATAAATTTTCCTTGGGGAAGAGAAACTCTGCGGAAGCTATTGCACGATATGGGGTTCAAATGGAAGCGATGTGGAAGTAAGAGAAAATTACTTATTGAACGTCCAGATATAGTTAACTGGAGAGCTAAATACCTAAGAGCTATAAATGGATACAGAAATGCTGGGAGAAATATCATTTACATTGATGAGTCCTGGGTGGACAATAATTTGACATTTGGGAAGTGCTGGCAGAGTGATGATATCTACGGGATTACGACAAACACTAGCTCTTCAAACCGCCTGATTCTTGTAAATGCAGGCAGCAACGAAGGTTTCATACCCGGAGCTTCTTTGATATTCAAAGCTGGACTTGCTAGCGGCGATTATCATGGACAAAATTTCCAGAAATGGTTGGAGGAGAAACTGTTACCTAATATACCCTGCAATAGTGTCATCGTGCTTGATAATGCTCCATACCACAGTGTACAAGAAAATAAGCCTCCGTCGAAATATGCTGTAAAGCAAGAAATGGTACAATGGTTGGAGAACAACATTTCATATTCTGCTGCAATGCGAAAGACCGACTTGTTTGATTTAATTCAAATACATAAACCAAAGGAAAAAATATACCATATCGACAGAATAATAGAAATGCATGGGCATACGGTTCTTAGATTACCTCCTTATATGTGCGAGTTGAACGCTATAGAATTGGCATGGGCAGCAATAAAACATGTAAGAGAGAGAGAGCATAATGTACCCGGCGATCTACATTTAAAAAATCTACGGCAGGTGTGTGAAAGTGCAGTGAACTCCGTTACAACAGCTGATTGGGAGGGCTATGTTAGGCACGTTAAGAAACTTGAGGATGAGTTCAGGCAAAAGGATGGGCTAGTGGAAGATGCAATAGACAATTTTAATATATCACTAGGAGGTCTGACGAAGACCCAGAGAGCGGTAGTGACAGCAGCGAAGGTGACGACTTCTCCGACTCGGATCTTGCACGACAATTGGACTTCTAGGTGAGTTATGTGACAACACTGTGTATTTTAAACGAACCTGGCATCCTTATCATACTCGGAAACTAGACATAAACACCGCGCGGGAAGCAAAACATGATTACGTTACACATTCCTAAGCCTCGCCTTCTTGTGCTGGGCATACAGTACCGTTATCCGTGAATGAGCTCTTGTATGAATAACATGATTCCAATTCTGAAAATAAACTAAAGATGACATCTTTACAGCCTACCCGTGCCGAGGCCTACCGCTCGACCGCTGTGTCTTCCACCTCTGCTTACCACAGGGTGCAGTACAGCAGGTGAGGTGCTCAGCGAGTGCAAGTTGCAAGGTCAAGAATTGTGATTCAGTTTTAGAGAAAATAAAGTGACATAAAGGGAAACTCGACTTGTTATTTGTCACAATAGCTACACTTTGTAGGCTCCAAATGCTTTAGTAGTAATATCATGCTCAGAACTCAAGTCTATGCAACTCACAGTGTGGTTTCCGCCGGGATATACCTACTTCCTATCTTAGTAGACGAAATAAGATTATTGCTGGATAATACGGCTTATTCAGCGATATTCTCTTGGTTTCGTTTCCCTCGTCTCCCTTGTATGCTTCATCGTAATGTAATGTGACAAAATTACTCAATCGGTCTGTTAATTTCTGCCACTTTATTTATTTTCTAAAATTTTACCACAAATACACAGTTTTCTTCTCGTCGTTAACACATTCTACAATATTTTGGACAATCACAACTTACAATTTTTACTTTCTATAACCTTGCTTAGTCCCTTTAGTGTCTTACTTTACTTCCTCTGTGTCTCACGCACTAATTACGACGATGTAATCACAACTGTCTTGCATTCACTGACACACTGACCGACTCGTGCCTGTAACTTAACTCTAAAAACTCACTCTCAGGCCTCCTTATATACTGGCGATGACCTGATACAGACCTTTCTCAAGTTACACAGAAAATGACGGAGCTAGAAGTCTCGAAAACGTTCCCGAAACCCCTTCCGTGTCTGCTGCCTCATTTTTACAGTAACATACACATAGCAGTCGCCCGAGGCAGTCCGGCTGTGAACGTATTTGGCCGCTCGCCGGCACGGTGTGGTGTGAAGCAGCTTAGTCCCACTCATCCCTCGGTCAGGGCCGAGCCTGACGTCACAATAACATTCATGTGACCCTACTTGGCAGCTCCAACAATGAGCATATAGAACATAAGCTTGGCTGCAATAGTACATTTGCTTATCTACATCCGGCCTTAAACCATTGATAAAAATATTGTGCGTTAGTGGAACTTCAGGCTGCTGGAAGAGGACGCAATGTATCTCAAGGGAGGGAGAGGTACGTTCTGGATGGTCGGCGATATGGGCAGTTGAGGGTGCTGTTTATTGGTTGCCCTACACGCTAGCATCCCTCTGTAGGGAAACATTTGTCTCTTTTGGATGCGATACAACAAATCCTGGATCCCTATGCACTTAAGCGGCACTCTCGCCCCAACTCTGTGAATAACTAATAAACCTAAAAGGGGTCGGTAGATTTCTGATAAGATATGGACGGGAATACTCGCATTTATACAGGGTGGAAGGGAAGTTATTACATTCCTTCTAATACGTGCTTCATAGAAGCATTACAAACAAAAAAGTGCAATTCTATTTTGTTCCTTCTTCAGTAACGTGAACTCTGACTTCCGGTTTAACAGAAACTAACACTTTCGTTATATTGAAGCAATTCTCATACGTTTTTACTTTCTCTACTGGTAAGTAGAGGAAGTATTGTATTCCACCCAAAAAATTCGATGTCGCGATTTCACCGGAAATATGTTTTGAGGCCCCCTGAATCTAAAAAAAGCATTTTTAGAAAAAGGTCCGTGTGTGTGTGTGTGTGTGTGTGTGTGTGTGTGTGTGTGTGTGTGTGTGTGTGTGTGTGTGTGTGTGTGTGTGTGTGTGTCAGTCTGTGTGTCAGCCTGTGGACAGCATAACTCAAAAACGAAAAGTCGGTTAAAAACCAAAGTTGGTATTTAAGTTTAATGTCTTTCAAGGATCTGACACGAAGATTTTGAAGAAAATAGCCCCACCCTAAACTACCCTTTAGGTGGAAGATTTTTCGAAAATTTTACTTTTCTTGAAAATGGCTCTACCGATTTTGATTAAAATGTCATATGTTTGAGATATTTTTATGACAAATGAAATGTATATCTTGAATTTTCTGACTGCAGCCCCTGTAGTCGTATTTACTCTGGACGACTTTTGCACAACTGGTAAACCGTTAGAGATGACGAAATCATACTATACAAAAAATGTAGATCTTGCTAAAATACACGATTTATGTCTCAATAAATTTTCGTGTAGCGTGAACCATTTCGGAGATATTCCTTGTTATGTGTGTGAGTTTCGGAAAACTTAGAACTTTCGTGAAATGGATCATCGTTGTTAATTTTTTTATATGTTAAGTGTGCAAAGACAACAGAATCTCAAAGGTTTAAAACATTTGACTGTCACACAAAGCCTACTGTATTCTAATATTCCCCTTGTACCTACAAGGAAATAAGCAATAAGATAAGTTGTAAAAATGTTTATCTTAAATAACACGAAGAAGATGCAGGAATAAGAGTTTGTGAGAATGGTTAGTACAAGGGTAGAGAAAGTCATGTGAGTGCAACACATCAGATTTTTATTTTCTCTACTACGTATAAATTAGGGAAAATTTGTAATCCAACCAAAAATTCCATATCGATATTCTACCGGAAACATCTTAAAGACCCCTGAACCCACAAAGGTATTTTTAGAAAAAGATTGGTTGTGTGTTGGTATCTGTTTAGATCATTGGCTAAATACCAAACTTAGTATTAAAGTTGAGCACCTTACGGGGACGCGCCAAGAACATTTTTAACTAAACCTATTCACATAAACTACCCTTGACATGGAGACATTTTCTATAATTTTTATTTTCTCCAAAACGTCTCTAACGATTTTTATTGAAATACCGTATGTTTAAGACATTTTTATGATAAGTGTGTGTTGCATTTTCTGGGAGTGGTATTTGAAGTCTCTCCAGTGTGCAGGAGATAAACAAAATCGACACAAAAATGTTGAAGTTATTCCGGCACATAATTTGTTTTAAACACTTTTTTGTAGGATTAACCATTTCCGAAATATTCCTTGTTGTAGGTTTGAATTTTAAAATATTTATACTTCTCTGAATTAGGAAGACATTATTCTTTTTTCTTGGCCATACAAAAACAACGAACTTCAAAGCCATCATATAACAAGCAGTTCTTAAAATATTTGAGTATCGCCTAAGCCTGCTAAATTATCCTCGTTTTGTTCACGTTGGGAAGCTGGTTCAAATACGTGACCTAGCTCGATCTGTTTAGAGTATTACCGAGTTGTACAGCCAGATTACGTCTGTAAAAAGTGTTCAGAATATATTTTAAGTGACTAATTATTTCAAAATGTTGTGTATTCTCACTGATGAAATTAAGACAATAATAGGTTGCTCTAATCGTCTTGCAAATAACGAACTATTATCTTCTTACATTCTCATTGAATTAAGGGTCTAATTTGTAACAAAAGCTTTCCTGAAAACTGCTGATGAAAGAACAAAATATTATATATTATACCTTTTATTTTGTAAAACTTGAGTATGTACATTTTGAAATGCATGTAATACATACCCTTGCACACAAAATGTCTTAAACTGTTCATGGATCAACATGCATACAGAAAAAAATTAACCATTTAAAGAAGAAAATTTAAAAATAGTGAAAATAAAGAAACTGCAGAACTTGTTCAGTGCTTCTAATTTAGCTACTGGCAATTTTTATTAGAGCGACGTTAACAAAGCAATATGTTTTAATATGCAATCTAAAATTTGCTTGCATATTACAATAAAGACCGTAATTTTTTAGGTTTGTTTTGTTTCAGAGCAATAAAAGCCATTCTTCCAAACTAAACTAACCCAATTTAATGTAAAACATGGAGAGCGTTTAAAATTACGCAGTTAGCAGGGTTCTCATATGCTTGGAAGCTTATATAAATATTTTAACTTTGTCCACTTTTGTTGCTAGCTTATTTTACTTTATGCTGTTTTGCATATTAATGCTCCCTCATTTCGCTCAACATAAATTTAAGGTGAAAAGTAAAAGCTTCATAAACATGACAAAAGTATAGAATTAGCTAGAGATTCACCCATTCTCATAATTCCCAAATAGTAGTAAAAGGGCAAAATGGGAATGTACAAGATTCTGCCCTGTCCGCTATATTAATCAACTAAGCTTAGAATAAATTGTAATCCTTGTTAATGGTGTCTAAAATTCATGGCCAACAACCCCAAACCCCGTCCCCGTTGACATTAATTACACTCACATTTATCCAAGGTAAGAAAATTAGGCTCCTCATACAATAATACCACCACAGGGGTGGGCACTTTTTGTCAGCTACTCACACCTATATGTCAACTAACGGAACTGTGGCAGACACAAAATTTAACAGTGACTGATACCTGACCAGGTGTCAGGCATAATAAGATAAATGTTTGATATTAATGATTAATGGAAATAGTCTCATTATTATGAGCTCTATGGGTGGAGTACACGAATGCATTTCTTGAAATCGTTAAATGCTACTCGTTTATAATGCATAGACTCACAAGGAAGATCTTTAATAATTATACAGAGAGATCCAAAAACATGTGAACCGCTATGCGGTGTTTTTCCACTGTTCAGACGGAAACACGGTAACAGCAGCTGGTATACACAAGGTCACGAGCATCACTTGTTTTTCTCTGCTCTGCTCACAATCAGTATTGAGGTGACGCGATATCGTGCGGCTGCATTATTACCAGTGTGCTTAATTATTTAGTCCTGTACTTAGTCACAAAGTGTATTATAGCTCAGCATTTGTTTTCTACTGCACATCGTGTATTTGTATGTGTTAACTCAGTGAGCTCGCCAGGTGTATAGTGCGCCATTAGTGGAGACAGACTTATAGGTCCAATTTTTTTTTCGGGTCAACACTTGACGCCCGTACATATGTAAACACAATTTTGCGCCTTTTTTTTTTTTTTTTTTTTTTTTATAGAGAGAGAATTAACCGACAGGGAGCGTAATTTTTTTTTTTCAACAAAATTCTGCAGCAGGTCATGCGGCCAATCTTTCGATGAGAACAATTGAAAATGTGTTTCAGGACAGAACTATTGGTAGAAATTTGTGCCCCTGTCGGTCCCCTGACCTAACTCCCGGCGGTTTCTGTCTTTGGGGTAACTTGAAGCATAAAGTGTACAAGACAAACCCACTCACCCTGGAAGAATTAAAACAAAATATCCATCAGGAAATTGCTAGCATTTCTCAGCGTGAACTACGGCGAGTGATGGATAGTCTCCTAAAGAGGTGCCAAAAATGTTCACGCTTACTAAGGTATATTGTAGCTACTAAGGGATGAAGCGGAGAAATCGCAAGGGGCTACAGATCACAGGCAGACAGACCACGGAGACGCGCGCAAGTCCTTTACAATTACAGGCTCGAAGGCTGGAGCTGTTGAAAGAGAACGGTGAACATTTTGTCGACTAAGCAGTCCCCAAATGCCTTTGCGCAAGCATCTGCGCTATCTGTCAGCACCGTCATACGCTGCGAATCCAAGAAGCTTACTTGAAAGATGAGAAGGAAACAGAAATTAAGGAAAATACTGAAAAGGAAATCGTGGTAAATGAGCCGACCAACTGGGAAATTTTATCAAAAAACTGCGGTTCAGAATAGGAGTCACGCGCGCTACCGCCTTGCACTACCTGTTCGGTTAAAAGCACCAGTTGGTTAAGTTGTGAACTTAGAGAAGCACCAGCGTGTGCCGAAGCTCAGGGTATCTGGTGTCCGCGAAGTGAATACGCATATTTCGTGCAATGCCAAAAAAACACCCGCACAACTACACTAATACAGTGATCCATAAGTTGGTGTGTTATGGCTAAAACGACAAAAATCTGGATAAGATGAGCCTGCATATATAAAAATTTTCGGATATCACTATAATTTACTTCTCTCAATGACAACGAGGGAAATTAATCTACTGTGGAAGTCTGGTGAACAGAAACATCACAGAGTAGCAGTCGTGGAAATTAGGTAAATCTGCGCGAGAACTATGTTGAAAGGGTTGGGGGACTGATAAGATTTCTCTGGTCTTGGTTCCCTTGCCCCGTCTCTCTGTTGTCTTCTTCCTTTGCATCTGCCGAGGTGTGATAGGTTTAGAATGTAAGAGGATTGGCAAAAATCCCTTCTCAGGTAGTCGTCTATGGAGATAAGCAACTATTACATACAAAACATAAATGTTTTAAAAATCTCCCGTGTTTCATTCTCTGTTTGCCTACCGAAATTGTCTTTAGATATATCATCCGCGAAGTAACCTATTTTGTCTATAGGTACAACACTTTTTAAAGCCTAATTTGGGCCAAGCACATCGCACGGTACTTCGTAGTAGTCGGCGTTAAACTCCCTGGGTCGAGGATGCTGAAGTACCCCTCTGCCAACAATTTCGTTGATCACCTGCGACAAATTTGGGATCTACACATGGAATATAAATATCGCGTTGGTTACTGATATTTTAAGAAAAACACGACGAAAATGTTCTGTCACGTAGGCCACCTAGGGGTGACTCATGAGCTCAGAACCTCAACCAATTGTCACCACTACAAATAAGGTGTACACCTACCCCTAACAAACATTCACAAATTATCAAATCATATCTGAAGTTCTGGAAATGGGCCGAAAGTAGAAAATAATTTGAAAAGTAGTAGTGGATAGTCAAGGCTGAGATCTTGGTTGTCATCCTTCTTAGCCTAAGACCCAGCAGCTGATACCATCCTAAAATGCATGATCTTGTTAATTATTTAATCTACTGAATATTTTTTTGTCCTCGTGGTACATTCGCTGACGTGTTAGGCTTTCGTTCCAACGGTAGCATGTTCAAACCCGCCGAAGGGTAAATTAAAATCTGTTAGCATGCCTCTTTCCAGAATATAAGGAAGACATTCTGGGGAAAAAGAAAAAACTTGTCGCCAACTTCAACTCGCAGAACGCTGCATCCATTGGGCGTTGAATTAACCATTCATTGCTGTAATGGCAAATAGCAAGCAAAATGGATTGCGGATTTGATGATGAATATAATTAACTTAAGAGGGACAGTGACTGTCCTTTGGTCTCTTTCAATTCCGTCTTGCACTGCCTCTCCACCCATTCTAGCCACTGTGGTCATGACAATGAAAGTGGGGAAAACATCCTATTCCATTCTGATGCAGTAAATTGTGCATGCAACAGCATGATAAGATAGTATAGTTGTCTGAGCAAAGGACAACTGCTTAACTCTGTTTCACTCATAAATATAGTGTTATAAAATTACTATCTTTTTCTGTCATAAACCCAGAAAATATTTGCTTTCCACTATTAATGCCTCAGTTAGGCACAGGAATTCAAAATTAGATCAATTCAACATTGTTCCTTTGCATACCAATATACAAATCCCAAATTTCAGTACTTTTTTTAATATGTTAGGTATAAACCTTGAAAATTCAGTTTCGATCCGCCCCTTTTAGTGATAGACATTAGAAAGATTAATCTAAGGGCCTCGAACTTCACGAAAAATACATCCTTCGACTTCACACAAAAAATACTCTAGAAGAGTGACGTTAGGCAAATGGGGAGCTGAAAACCTGACTTAACTTCTAGTTACTTCATGCAGGAATTCAGGAGTCATTACCTCGTCAGGTTGGAATAAGTAGTGATCAGAAACCCATCGCCAAATACTCAGCTAAAGGTTATCAGTAATCAGTTCAGTAAGAAAAAAAAGGCAGAGTAACTGAGGCTTCACCAAAGCTAAAAGTTCATTCCTTGGTTATAAAAAAGTGAAGTGTATGGTTATTTACTTTTACTGAACGAAATTCAGGCATTTAATACTAACGCATATGTGGATATATTGCAATGGTTTTTGGCTCCACAAGTTTAGCCAGTAGAATTCTGGATACCTGTGGTTCAGCAAGACAGGAAAATAGTATATTTTGCAAATATTGTTTGTCTTCCTGCATGAAAGTTTTCTTGCTAACCGATAGAAGAGGTTCAGTCAGATTTTGGGCTACCCCTTTATCTGACCTTTAGACTTGCTGTGTGGGGTTTGTAGTGTTTTTTTTTAAATGATAGACTTTAATATGAATAAGTTCTTCAGTTTAGTTTTATTTAATCCCGTACAGATGTGCAACTCGTAGCAGATTTTGAAGTTGTCCTAATATCGCTCGAACTAGCTGCAGTAGTAAAGCTGTTAGATTCTGTGACCATGGTATTGGATCGATGTGAAGTTTATTAAAGAAGTTTCCTCGTTAAATTACTCGTAAAGAGGTTTGTTTCCTTTTTAAGTCTCCCACTTAAATATTAGCATACAATATATAAGTTTTATGTTCAATCTCTCTTCTCCGTTGCTGTTTATATAACAAGAGGAGGAGGAGTTCCCGAGATCTCTATACAATACACTTGATTTTGAGGGCTTAGAAATGAGATGCCTCAAGATTCCATTAAGTTAGAGATTCACAAACAAAGATATGCAATATCGAACAAAAGAAGGAGCGAACAGAAACTGCAATTTTAAGATTACTTCTAAGTTACTGGAAAAGGTGCACGTCCTACCACAGGACATTGGCATTTGTATAATAGCAATAAAAGGAAGAAATGTCGAATTTCACTAATTTTAAGTGCTTGAAAGTGACTGCACTACTGATATGATCTTTTAAGAACTTCCATACTTTTAGTGTTGTGTTTATGAGGCTACAGCACTAATTATTGCTTTCTCTACTACGGTTAGTAAGTAAAGGAAGAGTTGTATTCCACCCAAAAATTCGATGTCGAGATTTCACCGGAAATATGTTTTGAGGTACTCTGAATCCAGTGTGTGTCTGTGCGTGTATCAGTCTGTGGACAGCATAACTCAAAAGCCAAAGTCGGTTAAAGACCAAAGTTGGTATTTAAGTTTAATGTCTTTCAAGAATGCGACACAAAGATTTTGAAGAAAATTGCTCCACCCTAAACTACTCTTTACATGGAAAAATTGTTCGAAAAGTTTAATTTTCTACAAAATGGCTTTAATGATTTTGATTAAAATACCCTATGTTGGCATATTTTTATGACAGATAAAATGTATATCTTGAATTTTCTGACTATATCCCATGAAGTCCTGTTTACTCTGGATGACTTTTGAATAACTGGTAAACCGTAGGAGATAGACCAAATCTTACTGTACAAAAAATGTGGATCTTTCTAAAACACAATTTATTTCTAAATACATTGTTTTGTAGAGTGATCCATTTCGGACATATTCCTCGTTATCTGTGTAAGTTTTGGAGAACATACTTCTGTCAAATGGAACATCGCTATTCATTTTTATATGTTAATCGTGCATAGAGAACGGAATTTGAAAGCTTTAAAAGATTTAACTATCGCTCAAAGCTTACTGTATTCCCATAAATGTTTATCTCAACTAACACGAAGAAGATAGATGACTAAGTTTGTAAGAATGGTTAGTACAAGAGTAGAGAAAGTCATGTGAGTGCAACACATCGGATTTTTCGTACACCGTTGCAGTTATTGACAAATAACAGTTTTATAATTCCTCAGCGTGTAGACATCGTGTAAAAATATTAAATGGGTCATCCGTTCCCGAATATTCCATGCATTACGCACAGTGTCTGGTTTCAATAATCGAAGGAACAATTTGATGTTTAATGGAAAAATTGATGACTAATAACAGTCGTACGTAAACAGCGTAAATGCTTCAATGTAAGATAATTGTTTGCGCAGTTGTACGCGAGAATCCACGAAAATCAATTTTCAAGCGAGCACAAAAATTGGGAGTTTCATCGATCTTAACTTTTGCATATGGACGTCCAATGTCACCTTTACAAAATGTGTTAACTCAGAAGCTGAAGTCAAATGACGTAATCTCTGACTGGATTATGGAGCAATTGGAAGTTGCGCCTGCTTTCAGTCGAAAAATCGTTTTTAGCAACGAGGCCCATTTCATCAACAAACAAAATTGCCACTATTAGAGCAATAAACACTCAATAGATATTGACGAACAATCACCCTATCCATGAAGACTACAGTTTGGTGTGAACTTTGGTATGGGAGAATCATTGATTCTACTTTTTTTCGACATGAACAGTTGATAGTGAAATATACTGAGATTGTTTATGGCTAGTTTCAGTGAGATGCCGCCACGTGTCATTCTACTCCTGGAACAGTTAACATCTTGAATAAGTTAATAGGCCTCCATGATCATGACATTTAACGCTGTTGGATTATTTCCATCGAGTTTTGTACAACCATGGGTTTAGCTTATATACCAGAAAAAGTAATGTCTTAAAAAACATTACAGATGTTATTTACGAAATTATAACTTGTTTGTGTTTGTAATAGAAAATTAAAAGACCTTACATACAAGAAACCCAACAAAATCACGGTAACTATTAAATTGATGTTCTAGTATCACATGTTAAGTGTACTTCAAAATAGTAAGAATTAAATAAAAAGTACATTTTGTTTATGCCATTTTTCGTTTCTGAAGTATGACACTCTTATTTAAAGACCCTATAATACAAAGTGTTTAAATGGTTTTAGAACGGAAATGGATAGTAATTTTATAAGCACTCTGTACAATTAAATTACAGCCTATCCCACTGGCTTTGCGAAGTCAGAAGGCTTAACCTGGCACCTCAGGGATAATCAAATTTCCTTGGCGGTTCATCACAGCAGCCAGGGCATTACACAAGTTCAACCCTTAATGTTAACTCCACCAATGTAACTTGAAAGCCTCTCCTAAATATGAATCTGACATAATTATGGAAGAGACAGGACTGCAATTCAAAAGCGTTTGCACCACAGTTTCTGAGTTAAAATGTGGCATTTGGAAAATGTATAGCAAAATGATAGAACACATCAGAAAATATATACTTATTTATTTTTATTTATTTATTCACTTATTCATTTACTCACTTATCGCTTATTCACTCACTCACATACTTATTCATTGATTTATCCATTCATTCGTAAAAACAAAAAACTGCCTCCTGTATTGTCAGGTTGACATCATGGAAAATGTAAACATTACAATTAAATGCTTATAAATGCCAGCAAAAAGGTGCATCATAGATTAAGAAGAAGAAGAAGAAGAAGAAGAAGAAGAAGAAGAAGAAGAAGAAGAAGAAGAAGAAGAAGCTAACATCAAACATAAAAGGTATATGAAAATTAATAGATGATATAATATATGAATACAAATCATATGCGATAAATTATAAAAACAACTGAATTTGTTGGGCTGATTATAATTCTGAAAAACCACAAATTATGTTTTAAAATATTTAAAGAGCCTCTTACAACAGCGATAACAATCGATTTAATTCTCTTGAAGGGGAGTTGAAACCGTTTCCAAACGTTTCCTCCCTCTTAACTCAAAATATATTCTGAAGATAGAACTCTATTGTTTATTCCTCTCCCTCTGACGTTTTACACCCTGCTTCAAATGTGATTTTGTTCCTGGGACAATAAATAATATTACGCTAAGTAGCATCAGCAATACATTAAAATTAACGCATTAAAGAAAGTAATTATGGCCATAGTTTCAATAAGTAAACCTGTTAAATCTCTGTATATTATATTAACACTGAGGCAGTAATTTCCGCGTAAGCCCTCTAGAACGATTAAATACGAAATTATAGAGGCGGCAGAAAAGCCTACTGTTACTATAAATTGTAAATATAGTTAGTAAAGACTAAGTTCAATTGTCTCTTTTAAACGGCTTCAATCATCTTTGCAACGGAAATCGTAAGTGTCGGCGATTATTTGAGTGAGTTCTGAATATAAAGTGAATTTAAAATGAATATTTGTAGTGGTGGCGATAGAATGTCTTCTGTGTCAGGCCTGGCGCGTGAATACGCTGAATAGATGAATACCTCTTGTTTGCCTAAAAGAAAGAGGTTACAGGCTTCCGGTTTATTTTAAAAACTATCCCTAACCCTACTGAACATTTGCTCTCGCTTGGTCCCCGATGTAAACTCAATAACAAAAAAAGTTTCCCACTGTGAAACTTTGGTAGTGCACAGATATAAAATTTTCCGTAAACTTTAATTTAATAAATTGTAACACTTAACTGAGTAAACATAGGGCGTTTAAAGTAGGCAGGTAGCAGCACTGTATTTTACTCTAGTTAAGAAAAAAATATAGACGTATTCTAGCAGTTTCTTAGTGCGTGATGAGAATAGAAACAACAAATATCGGACTTTTACTGAAAAAAAAAAAAAACGCTTTCTGTGGAAATATGGGCATATAGAAATGTATAGTGACTCTAAAATGGATATAACCTCATACAGAAAAAAATTCTGCATAGGATAATGTGTTCAAACCTGAAATTTATAGCAATTGAATATTTACACCATGCTATTAGGAACCTGGCAATAGCACGAAAGGCAACTTGTATGCGCTAGATAGAGATATATCTAATTTAACTCCATACTGTCATCTAAGGGTGAGACAGGCTATAGATTTCGTGACGTATCGCGATGCCGGATACAAGGCGTGGATGCTTGCTCTGAGGAAAGGATACTTATTGTGGACATGCTTGGTCGAAGGGTCGTTCATGGACCTCTTTAGGCAACTCCAACAGTGAACTGTTACGGACTTTCGCGCACCTCCGTGGTCTGCCTACTAGTGACCTATAGACCCTATGGTTCCTTCGCTTCAAACTTCCTGGAGGGAGGAGCTACCTGCAATAGATCTGTTATAATCGCCCATATCTTAGCGGCCTTCCTCATCCCACTGCCTATTAGAGTGCCAACTGGTCACGTAAACGGTGTTTTCGCGGCTTTTCCTTGTATCGCTCTGAGGTGTAACTGAAGAAGCAGAATCTTTCACAACACAGAGCGCACTATTGTAGCCGACTTGGCAATAGTAGATACCCTCTCTAAGAGGGTTATTGTGTTTACGTCTATAGAAGCTGAAGCAGGGACAAGTTTACAGGTTCTTAAAATATGGGCACTATTATAAGTCACAGTAAATAAGTGTCCTTCATGTATACTTAATATGAAATAGTATATACCCAACCTTTCATTTTTGGACTACACTACTCACTGTCTGATTGACGTCATTCTTTCGTATGTTTCCTCTTGATACCTAAGTGATAAATTTAAAAAAAAAAGTGTTAATTGAGATAAACATTTGCAGAAATTATCTTATTGCTTATTTCCTTGTAGGTGCAAGGCCAATATGAGAATACAGTAGGCTTTGAGCGATAGTCAAATATTTTAAAGCTTTCAAATTCCGCTCTTAGCATGGCTAACATGCGAAACAAAATGAATAACGATGTTTCATTAGACAAAATTTTAGGCACTCCTAAACTCACACAAATAAAGAGAATATCTCGGGAATGGTACACTCTACAAAAAACCATAAAAAAACATTTCGACAAAATTTGTGTTTTGTAAGACTTTGTCTATCTCTTACGGTTTACCAGTTATGTAAAAGTCATCAAGAGTAAACAGAACAAATGGCGTATAGCCACAAAATTCAAGATATGCATTTCATTTCTCATAAAAATATCTTAAACATATGAGATTTTAATCAAAATCGTTAGAGCCATTTTCAAGAAAACCAAAATTTTCGAAACATTTTCCACGTAAAAGGTAGTTTATGGTGGGACAATTTTCTTCAAAATCTTCGTGCCGTATCCTTGAAAGACATTAAACTTAAATACTAAGTTTGGTTTTTAACCTACTTTTCGTTTTTGAGCTTTGATGTCCACACACACGCGCGCGCGCTCTCGCGAACTTTGTTCTAAAAACGCTTTCTTTCTTTTTTTTAATTCAGGGGGCCTCAAAACACGTATTTGCGACATCGAATTTTTGGGTGGAATACAATACTTCCTCTAATATATACAGAAGAGAAAGAAATAAATTAAAAATGGACCCAAGTTTCAAGATAATATAGTGAAAAAGCCATTATGAAACAGCAAATTAAGGAACACGGCTATTGTAGGGCTACATTCTGTCCATCAAGAGTTAACTTGATCTTTCTGTATTCGTTTCCTTGCCAGTTTACATTTCAATCTGCTTTGGGGGAAATTATTGCAGTTCATCTTCCCAGGTGGTCTGACCTATTGTTTTTCCAATAGTGGATTGTTTCTGCTGTTGATTCACTGAGTTCTTTCTTTAATACAACACTGCTTTTGTCCAATATTTCTCTTCGGCGTAAAATCTAACCCTGAAATAAATGCACACTTTCTTTATCCTCGAAAAACTGCGTCTGTCTTTCTCGCTCATAGCGTACAAACTGGAGGCTATTCTTGCAAAACCATTTTCCTACCAAATACGATAAAAGGAATCTGAAACACATTTATGTTTAAGCTTTCAGATGAAATTTTTGCTTAATTTTTGCTAATACACAAGATTTTCATTAGTTTATTCAAATGAAACGAAGAAAAGAAAGATACTGTCATTTTACTACTTTAATATAATTATAAGTTAAAGAAAGGATTCACTTTGTTAGTGAGTGTCTTTTCACAGCTAATGTTTTACTATAGCCCTGGGGAGGGATGTTGCGGGCCGCTGCTGAGTTGAACCAAGGCCACCAGAGTACTATACTCACATAATTTAACATTTTACAGTTGTGTCAAAAAAGAAGACCTCACATTTTAAAATAACCATCCCAATACAGAGTTATTCAATAGTATGATCATTTTATACTGGAAGTGTTCCCAGTTTACGTCACTATTATCAGATTATGCCATCGTTTTAGTTCAAAGGAATCCTTTAGCGCTAATGTAATTCGGTTTTCATATAACACCATCTTCAAGATCCAAGCAATCGCCTGGGTACGTTAATGGTTATAACAAAAGCTTATTCCCGTTCCTAGATCCTCGCCCAATCTCTTCCTCAATTTCCATTCCTCCCATCCCTCGTTCTACCCTTTTCAACCCTGTACAAAGTGGGTTTTCTGTGGGAGACAGCTGTGACAAGGGACAAGGAATAATAATAACGGTGTGGATATTAAAAAATAATAAAAGCAATTCTTTTTTATTTTTCTCTCCTTCCTTATTGCGATCTTTTGTAGTGTACAAGAACGGAATTTAACTTGACATATACAATGCTTGTGGAATAAATTAAAGGGCTGAGTGCCTTGGAATTACAAATGAATTGGTTTTCCTTGACACTTTTTGTCGCGTCGTCCGCTGGTAAGGGATGTTTCATAACTTGGGACTTTGTATTCATCTGCAAAAATATTATTTCATTCTATCAAGATTAAATCGTGCGTTCTCAAACCATAACCTTATTCGTGCGGCTTTCAAGCGTAGACAGTGAACAATTTATTCTTGATGATAAAATGTTTTGGATTACTCGCAACCGGTGCTTTATTGTTGTCACTTTTAATTAAATTTGCCCGAGCTTCTATTGTAAAGTGCCTCTTAAAGTAGCAAGTTACGCAGTATATGGGGTACTGCATAGTCCAGAACAAGCTGGCTAATGGATGTAGCTGTAAGAAATCTAAAATACTAAGTTTCGTTTCGATAGGTTTAATCGTTTTATAAAAATGTTCATTTTTCGGCATTGTAAATGGCAACACTGAACTTCTTCACATACACCAGCGTGTAGTATCCGACCGGCGTGTGCTTCCAAATCAGCATTGCTCTCAGATGTAAACAAAACAGTCGAGCGTCTTGTACTTCGAGGCCACCCTGCCGTCAGATGTAAACAAAACTCTAACCCAATGCGTTTACCGTACCGCTGAGGAGACGACTATAGTGGACACAGTTTATTGACAGTTCCCAAGAATTCAACATGGCCGACATTATACTAAACAGTAGACGGAAGCAGCCCCAAAAGCAGTCCTGCCAACGCACACACTAAAGACATTTCTAACCTCAAGTATCACAGGGTTAAAGTGTCACGCCTTCAAACGATAATAATGCTGAACATCGTTACCACACAACAAAGAACATACCTTCAGCAAATCTTGTTCTACAATAACACTTTTGGATAAAATCACTTCCGAGAGCTAAATATTACAATATATATTTAACGTACTACTATGTAGCGAACAGAAAAACAACAGTAACTATAACTGCAGGTAGTGCTCTAAAAGAATTCAAGACAAAAGCACGCAAACACGCGTTCACAGATTAATTAAACAGAATCTAAACAGAATCTTGTTTTAAAATCTATCGGTTTGCCTCTCTGCAACGCGTTCATAAACAAGGGGTTCTGTGGCAACATAACAGGCGCAATAACATCAGCTATAGCTTACCATGGTTATATGTCACGCGGCACTAATGCAACCTAACGGACGAAAAATCACCAAATATAACCAGACTGCACTATAATGGGGGGAAATGTCAGGTTTTTTTGGGGGTATTTCAATAAGTTATGCCTACTATATCTGGGTAAATCCACACGAATCAAAATGCTATGCCTGACGGCTGGGAATGTTACTGAAATTGTGTATTTGTTCAAGTAATAATAGTGTTTCACTTGTCTATAGTTAAGGAAGCAAAAAAATAAAACGAAACCACGTATTTTAGGTTTAAAACAAAGGATACAGGTTTTTCCAGTAATACACACGTTATTATTATCCATTACGAGCTAAAACAAAAATAATTGCTTTTAATACACAAATAAAACCCTCTTCAATTTTCTAAAAGATAGCGTTTTCTTTTTTAGATTACCGGGCGGAAATAAAATTAATGAAATTCTTGTCATAAATGACAGCTGAACCTGCCACCCTATACACTAATGCTTATACCTGGTACATGAATTTGTCACCTGCGCTTCGCTTCCCCTGACTTTCAGTAATGCCAGGCGATACCTCTTTTTCTCTTCCCACAGAACGCGGTGATGTTACACGCTGAACTGGTATACATGTTCAGTAGTGTGAATTGAGGTCACACCGGCACTATCCCTCCTCTCCTGTCTTAGGTTATATCGCTTAGGGGATATAAGAGTAGTTTTGGACCGCAAGATTTCTTTGAACATTTTCTGTTGCGTCCTTGGAAGGCGCAAAATTTAAATACTTGGTATTTAATAATAATGTTGTGCCGGCCGAAAGCCCGGGTGTGGCTGGTAAGATATGCCGGTCGTGGCTTGAGCTCTACTGGCAGAAGGAACGGGCTGGAGGCGTTTACCTGGCCTAATGACCCGTCCTCCAGCAAGACAATAGCTATTGTATGGTGGTCCGGTGTCTAGACACTTCTCCCAGTCACTCCCTACCATTCTACTTTCAGAACTTCCTCAATCTATAGGACCTGCTTGTACACAGAAGGAGAAGTTGTTCCAGTCGCTCTTGTGGTGAAGTGTTGGAGTGAGTTAAATGTTTACGAAGCGTTCAGTGAATCGTGAGAGCAGCATTTCAGTGCGAGTACCATATTGTGATTCGATTCTACAATTGTTCCGTTGCCTTGAGTTTTTACAAAAATGATCTAAGTATAACGTTAGCACTATGCTGACTGACTAGAAGGCAATAAAGTGCACATGCATGCACGTGCACACACACACACACACACACACACACACACACACACACACACACACACACACACACACACACAAACCCTTCCCTAAAAAAATCATGTGTTGCGCTCACATGACTTCCTCTACTCTTGTATACTATTTTTACAAGCTCTTAGTCCTCTATCTTCTTCATATTAGTTGACAAACATTTGCAGAATCTAGTTTGTTGCTTATGTTTGCATGGGGAATATGGGAATACAATAGGCTTTGTGCCAAGGCCAAATAACCATAACTAAACTCCGGCGCGACAGCCCACAAGGGACCAAGGCCTACCGCCCAGCTGCTGCGTCTCCCACCTCTGCCCACTACAGGCGTCATTGGTGAGGTGCAGTATTGGAGGGTGGGACGTGGTCAGCGCCCCGAGCCCTCCCGGCCGGTTATGCGGTCTTCTAGACCTGGCCAAATAACCATACATTTGAGAAAAGGTTTAAGTATTGCAAGACTCACACAAATAGCAAGCAATATCTCCGAAATGCCTCACTCCACGAAAAAGGTATTTGGAGACAACTTATGTGTTTAGTGAGACCTACATTTTGTATGCTGACTCAGGGGTCTCCGTCTAGGGGATATGTGAATAGCGACCACAAGGTACCCAAGCTGAGCATAACATTACTTCCACTTACTGGTGTTTTGCTCCTCACTGTAACTTTTCTATCTGACCTTACCTTGGTCATCTCTTGTTCTCTTCCGACCCCTATGCTATTAGGGTTCCCGAGGACTAGGGAGTCTTTATTTTTCCAACCTCTCCATTTCTCTATAAAATCTTAACCCCTAACATGCTGACCTGTCATGGCATGCAATACGTCCTCTGATTGGTGATCTGAGGATACGGTCGGTGAATTTATTTTCATAATTCTCCCGGTCAGGTCGGTGAGACCCGTAAACCAACGACAGGTGTGGCCCTCCAGACACTCTGGGGGTTGTGAGAGAGCGATGTGACCGCCAAAACATAAAAATATGGTGCTCTCTAAAAAGCGGTTACTATTACTGCTATTGCTCTCTTCTTCCATCAGTGAAAAATATTAGAGAGCGGGAGGATTAATGACCTCATTGTCAGAAATCCAGCATTAGCTAACAACAACAACATTTTTTATGCAGTAAGATTTTGTCTATCCTTTACGGTTTACCAGTTATGCAAAAGTACTCAGGAGTAAACAGAACTACATGGGTTATAGCCAGAAAATTCAAAATATACATTTCGTTTGCCATAAATATATCTTAAACACGTGGCATTCTAATCAGAATCGTTAGAGCCATTTTTCAGAAAATCAAAATTTTCGATAAATGTTCCATGTAAAGGTAGTTTAGGATGAAGGAATTTGCTTTGATTTTTAACCGACTTTTCGTAGTCGAGTTATGCTATTCAAAGACATATACATACACATGGATACAGGGGGGCTCAAAACATGTATTTCCGGTGAAATGTCGACATCGAATTTTGGGTCGAAAACAATACTTCACCTACTTAACTATACGTAATAGAGAAAACAAAAATGAAACTTCCTTTAGTTTTGGTGATCTCAAACGGTATATTTCCGATGAAATTTCGGTATCAAAATTTCGGTATCAAATTTTCGAATGGAACACAGCACTTCCTCTACGTATTTAAGTGAGTAGTAAAGAAAGTAAAGGTAGGAGGAATGGGTATTTAGACGGTGGAACTATTAATTGATCATAAACCAGCGAGAATTGTACAAAACTTTAAATATAACTTTTTGAGGCAGAAGAAGCTTTGGAAGACTGAGAACAAAATGCATCTGGCTCGAGTTTCTGGTCAGGATAATATAAGAAGTAGATTATACCAGTCTAACCGTTAATATAATAACATTTGTGCAATATAACTAAATCTCGGATTTCTAAACCAAATGCTTACCTTTTTCCATACTTTTAATGATAAGCAGAAAGATTATCTTCGTAAGACACATCTAGATGTGCAGTTTTAACTACGTACTTATTTATGTTTATTTCTCAGGAAATTGCTTAGTTATTTTACGATGTTTAATTAAAATAGCATATTTTACCCAAAACTGTAAATTTAAAAGTGCATGATTGGTCAGTTGGAAGCATGAAGTAATTTCTTGATACAGTCGCTTTCTCTGAATGACGAAATTTCAGTAACATTGTCGTCAGAAACACACGTGGTTGCAAAAATTGCGTTTGAGAAACTCAGGTCAAGTGGTACAGAAATATTCCAGTTACGAAACACTGTCGGGTATCTAAAAAGATTTTTGGCGAAGAAAAACATATTGAGGAGGAATTCATCGAAGAACTCTGGAGCTTTCTTATGCATCTGTGACGTCATCGACGTCAAAGGACATTTTCATTATACAAATCATTTTCCCCTGATAGACGCAGGAGGTTTACTCAAGAAAATCTCTGGATGACTTTTGTAATAACTTTCAATAAAGTAAGAGTTCTTTGAAAGTATTCATTATATTTTCGAGTATTCGTTTTTGTTTTATTTGGTGCTTGCTTATTTTCATGCTTGTTTGCTTGCTTATTTTACTATTTTATTTTGCTTGGAAATCCGTGTTTTAGTAATAACTCTCTGTCTCCCTTCATATCTATCTTGCTTTCTGATAACTCCTTTTATCTGTGTTAAATACTTCACTCTCAGTGTCTACATGTCGGAGCTATAAAGGTTTTGTTTACTGCCCAGTATATATCTGTTTTAGAACAGCGATGACAGTTTAACGGTACATGAAAGCAAATGTCGTTCTGGAAATTTTACTGTCCATCAAATGACTACAAATTTCTATGATATCCAGGAGTAGATTCCATGTTCGCTTGGTAACATTGTTACGGCGTAATAAAACGCTCAAGGAATATTTGTTTGGTCTGATATATTCAAGATGTTAAATTATAAGGGATCAATGCTTCGAAATGGTGTGATATTGCAGTGTGTGTGTGTGTCTGTGTGTGTGTGGGCGTGTATCAACAGGAAGATAGTCCTTAAGTCTGGTACCAAAATGGCCAAATATGGTATTGGTTTCAAAAAACATTTTTTTGAAAAAACACCGTCTTCAACATGTCCGGAACATGGCCATTAAATATTACGTGTCAAATCCATCTGGAAATTGGTGTATTTCAAATTTATTTCAGTTCTTATCAAAAGCTTCCTCTATTTGTGTTTTTTATATTTGCCTTTAAAATACAGTGTCGGTCTGGGTGTCTCAGTTGGTTAGACGCCGACCTACTGATCCCAAAGTCACGGGTTCAAATCCGGCCCAGGCCCATGCTTTTCAAGTTCTACTTTTTAAGTAGATTTTCTGACATGTAAAAGAACTCCCGATGGACGAAATTCTGGCATACCGGCGACGCTGATATTATCCTGGCAATTGACAGCGGTGATCAGCATCACCATCCTCAGCAGTGGTGAGCTATTATCAGCCATTAGGTTTTGTGTCTGCCATAGTTTTTGTTCCTGGGACATTGGTATATGGCAAATAGCATTATTGTAAATCGATGAATGGAGTCATGTCCTGAGGTATGCCTCATTTCGTTTCTTCTCGACCAAGAATTAGCATTTATTCCTCTATGAGAAAAGTTTGGCTTGGTCTGTCCTACTTTTTTCTCCTTTCATTTTTTACCAAATGGGAATAAGATTGGACGACGCTGGTGGTAAAGGTAATTCCCTTCACTTTGTCCTGCCTCTCTCCAACAGAGTTTCACTCGCCTCATATGCAAATGGGTACCTGCAGGGTTTCCCTTTGCATAAAACTCTCCAGAACACAGAAGCGGTCTGAGTGAGAAGCTGACAAAATTATCGTCCCCTCTGTCATGCTCACTAAACCGCATTTCATCAACACGGAGTCCCCTGACACCTAGGCGGCGAGTTTTCCAACCCCCTCCTGGAACATGTTACTCCGCTTTAATAACGTGTAACACCTTGGTTTTACCTAGTAGATAACAATGCCATTAGTACTAAGTACCTGTTAATAGAAAATCGGATGTGTTGCACTCACATGAGTTTCTCTACCTTTGTACTAGGCATTCTTACAAACTCTTATTCCTATATAGTCTTAGTGTTAGTTGAGATAAACATTTACAGAAATTATCTTACTGCTTATTTCCTTGTGGGTGCAAGGGAATAATAGAATACAGTAGGCTTTGAGCGATAGTCGAATCCTTTATAGATTTCAAATTCCGTTCTGTTTGCACGATTAACATAACTGACACAAATAACGAGGAATATCTCCGAAATGGTTCACTCTCCAAAAACAATTATTTGGACATAGATTTGGACATAGACTGCCACCGTAGCGCAGTTGGTAGCGCGCTTGTCTCTGATGCGGAGCACCCGGGTTCGATCCTCGGTACCAGCATGGGGATTTTTCCCCTGCTGGGAGGTCTAGCACAGGGTGCACTCAGCCTCGTTAGCTCCGGTGGGCCGAGGAGGTACTTGAATAAAGAAGTAGCGATCCCAGGTCACGAAGGCCGCATAACTGGCCAGGAGAGATCAGGGCGCACACCACGTCCCACCCTCCAGTACTGCACCCCATTCATGACGCCTGTAGTGGACAGAGGTGGGGGATGTAGTGGCCGGGCGGTAACCCTCTGCCTGCGAAGAGCTGTTGCACTAGGGGTTTAAGATTTGGTCTATCTCTTACGGTTTACGAGTTCAAAGGTCATCCAGAGTAAACAGGAGTACATGAGCTATAGCCAGAAAATTCAAAATATACATTTCATTTGTCATAAAAACATCTCCAACATATTGCATTTTAAGTAAAATCGTTAGGACCATTTTCAAGAAAATAAAAATTTTCGAAAAAACTTCCATGTAAGGAAACTGGTAACTAGGGGAGTTATTGTATTCCACCCAAAAATTCGATGTCGAGATTTCACCGGAAATATATGTTTTGAGACCCCCTGAATCCGAAGAAATCATTTTTAGAAAAAGGTCCGTGTGTGTGTGTGTGTGTGTGTGTGTGTGTGTGTGTGTGTGTGTGTGTGTGTGTGTGTGTGTGTGTGTGTGTGTGTGTGTCTGTGTGTCTGTCTGTGTGTCTGTGGACAGCATAACTCAAAAACGAAAAGTCGGCTGAAAATCCAATTTGGTTATCAAGTTTTATGTCTTTCAAGGATGCGGCTCGAAGATGTTGAAGAAAATAGTCCCATCCTAAACTACCCTTTACATGGAACATTTTTCGAAAATTTTGTTCTTGAAAATGGCTCTAGGGATTTTGATTAAACTGCCATATGTTTGAGATATTTTTATTTATGACAAATGAAGTGTATATCTTGAATTTTCTAGCTATAGCCCCTGTAGTCGTATGTATTCTGGATGCCTTTTGAATAACTCCTAAACCGTAAGAGATAGACACAACATTACTCTACAAAAAATGTAAATCTCGCTAACACACACAATTTGTGTCCGAATAAACTTTTTGTGGAGTGAACCATTTCTAAGATATTTCTTGTTATTTGAGTCAGTTTAGGAAAACAAAACTTTAGCGAAGTGGAACATCTTTGTTCATTTTTTATATGTTAAGAGTGCAAAGAGAATGGAATCTCAAAGCTTTAAAATATTTGACTATCACTCAAAGCCTATTGTATTCTTATATTCCACTTGCACAGTCAACGAAATAAGGAATAAGATGATTTGTACAATTAAAAGTTTTAACAAGAAGATGTAGAAATACGAGTCCGTAAGAATGGTTAGTACAATAGTCGAGAAAGTCATGTGAGTGCAATACAGCAAATTCTTTGTTTTGCTTTGGTTCCTTTTTTTCGTATTTTCTGCCTGGTATTCAGTGATCTTGGTTAGAATGCAGGACCTGTCGTTCATGCCACAAAGTACTAGAGTTTTCTTCAGTCATGGAAAATCTTCGTTTTAGATTCCAGACTGAATATCCTATACTGAAGCCAGCAATGCACTATCATCTTGTATAATATGCCCTCGACCCTCAGGTCAGCCCAAAGGGCTCCGCCATAGCCCTTCATGTATCATCATGTATCTTTCACAGTGTGTATGCACAGCCTGCAGACAAACTAATTACATCTACTATAGCTATGTACATAAAGAATGGAACATGATTATTTAATGTACTATCAATAGCATACATGACCTGCAGTTATATGACACATACGAAACTATCTGCAATGTTTGATGTCCCATAGGTATATTCCAAAAAAATCTGATGTGCAACACTCACATGACTTTCTCTACTCTTGTACTAACCATTCTTACAAACTCTTATTCCTATATCTTCTTAGTGTTAGTTAAGATAAACATTTGTACAAATTATCTTATTGCTTATTTCCTTGTAGGTGTAAGGGGAATATTAGAATACAGTAGTCTTTGTGTGATAGTCAAATCTTTTAAAGCAGTGAGATTCTGTTCTCTTTGCATATAAAAATGAAGAACAATGATCCATTTCACGAAAATTTTGTTTTCCGAAACTCGCACACATAACAAGGAATATCTCCAAAATGGTTCACCCTACAAGAAAATGTATTTGGACATAAATTATGTATTTTAGCAAGATCTACATTTTTGTATAGTATGATTTGGCCTATCTCTAACGGTTTACCAGTTATGCAAAAGTCGTCCAAAGTAAATACGACTACAGGGGCTATAGCCAGAAAATTCAAGATATACCTTTCATTTGCTATTAGAATATCTCTAACATATGGCACTTTAATCAAAATCGTTACAGCCATTTTCAAGAAAATCAAAATTTTTTAAAAATTTTCCATGTAAAGGGTAGTTTAGTCTGAGGCTATTCTCTTCAAAATCTTCGTGTCGCATCCTTGAAAGACATCAAACTTAAATACCAACTTTGGTTTTTAAACTACTTTTCGTTTTTGAGTTGTGATGTCGACAGACTGTCTCTCTCTCACACACACACACACACACACACACGCACACGCACACGCACACGCACACGCACACGCACACGCACACGCGCACGCGCACGCGCACGCGCACGCGCACGCGCACGCGCACGCACACGCGCACGCGCACGCACACGCACACGCGCACGCACACGCGCACGCACACGCGCACGCACACACGCACACTCGCACACACGCACACACGCACACACACAGAGAGACACACAGAGAGACACAGAGAGACACACACACAATTTTTAGAAAAAGGTCCGTGTGTCTGTGTGTCTGTCAGTCTGTGGACAGCATAACTCAAAAACGCAAACTCGGTTAAAAACAAAGTTGATAATTGAGTTTAATGTCTTTCAAGGATGCGACACGAAGATTTTGAAAAAAATAGTCCTACCCTAAACTACGCTTTAGATGTAAAATTTTTCAAAAATTTTGATCTCTTGAAAATGGCTCTAACGATTTTGATTAAAATGTCATATGTTTGAGATATTTTTCTGACAAATGAAATGTATATTGTGAATTTTCTAGCTATAGCCCCTGTAGTCGCATTTATTCTGGACGACTTTTGCATAACTGTTAAACCGTTAGAAATAGACCAAATCATACTGTACAAAAATGTAGAGCTTGCTAAAATACACAATTTATGTGCAAATAAATTTTCTTGTAGGGTGAACCATTTTGGAGATATTCCGTGTTATGTGTGTGAGTTTCGGAAAACATAACTTTCGTGAAAAGGATCATCGTTGTTCATTTTTTTATATGTTAAGTGGGCAAAGGCAACAGAATCCCAAAGCTTTAAAACATTTCACAAAGCCTACTGAATTCTAATATTCCCCTTGCACCTACAAGGAAATAAGCAATAAGATAAGTTATACAAATGTTTATCTTAACTAACACGAAGAAGATATAGCAATAAGAGTTTGTAAGAGTGGTTAGTAGAAAAGTAGAGAAAGTCATGTGAGTGCAAAACACCAGATTTTTGCCATTGTGTCCTACATTTCCATAAAATAATCTGGTAACCATACATATGTGTAAAGTGTAAAGATTGAACACTGTTATTAGTAAACACTGAATAAATGGTGCACCATAGTCAGACGAAGTTGGCAATAATCATATGCAACATCTAACGTGGAGTAGGTCACCACGTTAAAATAAATGAGCTTTCTCTATTGATAGGAGGCCTTTGCCATTCAGGGGACATTTTAGGTTATTTTCACATCATTTCATTAGCAATGACGGTAAAGCGAGATAGAAAATGATCACACTTTTCGTTTAGGGTATTTCTTATTTATTTACTACTTTGCATATGGCCAGAAATTTTACTCAAAGCAAAGAGACTCTAAAAAATAACTGTGCACCAGCCCCTCTCAAACCACAACAAATCGAAGTCTGCTTGAATCGAACCCACGAAGCACACGTTACCGCGGCGCTCATCCGCTCGGTATTTTTTTTTTTTTTTTTTTTTGTAAATATTTATTTAAGGTCGTTTTGACAGCACGGTCCTATCACCACCATACATAGTAATACATTGTGGATATTAACTTACAATTAAAAAGTGATTGGACAGTAGGAAAGCTCCACGAGTGAAGTTATTACTCTGCACTTTAATTTTGTGTAATCAGCTAAAATAAAACTTCGTCTGTGAAAACGACAACTGAGTATGATGCAGCAAGGTATGTGAAGCAACTGTGAGTAAAGGTAGAAGTGGGGCTTACCTCTACTTCATTTTATTTTAGTTGTAAAATCAACTCTGTTGCTTTTTAGTTTTAGCATAACTTAAATAACAGAAACAGAAGCGAATCGCTTGCATGGCCACCTCTAACAGAAGTAGGCATACCAACCTAACGAAAGAAAATGCAGCTAACATCGACTGTCCTACCCTGAATGTAACCAATACTGAATGTAACAACATCTATACTAATAGTTCTAACAACGTAAAGATGACATCACTGAACACTGATAATGGTACTCCTAATAACCAAACTCACGGAAATCCCAATGAAGAAAAGAAATCTCCCATTAATGAAATTGTGCCAGCTACAAAACCAAGCTACTCCGACATAACTATGTCAACCCCTTCAAAAGAACAGGCAATAGTAATTGAATCTCATGAGGGCATTACCATAAAAGACTACATGCTTGCGCTAGGGAAACTTATTAACCCTAGCAATATACGCTATGTTTCCCGTATATCAAACGGAAGAATATGTGTTTTCCTATCCAGTGAAAAATATGTAGAAGAAATTACCACAAAGCACTCATCAATAATGTCTTATTAGAAATCAGACCCCTACTAACAAAGAACAAAAGAGTAATTCTGTCCAACGTATGTCCAGTTATCCCTAATTACACTATAGAAGAAGAATTAAGCAAACTAGGCATAAGAGTAATGTCAAAAATATCGCCAATCAGAGCTGGTTTATCAATCCCAGGATTTTCTCACATATTAAGCTTTCGAAGACAGATGTTCGTCCACAATGAAGACTTTGACAAGCTTCCCGAAATTCTTCAAATTCAACATGATGGGACGAATTACTTTATTTACCTTTCGTCTGACATTCCTTCCTGCTTTCTTTGTAAAAGTGAGGGACATTTAGCAAAGTTCTGCCCTAAAACCAACCAAATACATGAAAGTGCTCCTTCTGATCTCTCCCATAGCACATCTGATGGAAATCCATATTCTTCTGAATTTCCCATTCTTAACAAGAAATTACCAAAATCAAAATCTATAGATGACGAGAACATATCCATACCTTCATCTCCAGTAAGGGAAAACACCTCCCGATGCACCCAAGATACAAATCCTGTGGACAGACCAGATGAAATTCAAGTTACTCCTAACCTCTCTGAAACAAACACAGAATCTAGTCTCTCTGCACAGATAGGAAGCTCCAAAACTCCTGTTCACATGGAAACCCAAACTCACAGATCTAAAAGACCAATTTCAGTAACCAGCAATGAAACTACCGGGACTGATGAGCAACGGAACCTTCCAATTCAATCTGGTGCAAATAAACAGATTTCTACATCTAAACCTAACCGAACTAAGAGGCCTAACAAGGAAACACAGACGTCATTAGACGCAGTACTTCAACCAGTAAAACAGGTAATGGAAGCCGAACCAAGTTCCTTTCCAATCAATTATTTACAACTACTAAGTTTCTTTGAGAACAGAATAGGAGTTACCGATGTATCCTCAGTTGCAGCTTACTATACAAACGACCTAGAAGGCTTAGCTCGTGCGATTCAAAAACTACACCCTCACTTACCTAATAGTGGCATAAAAAACAGAAGCACGAGCATTGTAAAAAAACTACTTAAGGCTGCAAACAGAACAACGGAATATTCAAGCGATAAATCTTCATATCTTACACAATAATGATCGTAAAGCTTCTTGTAATTTTTTTTTTTTTTTTTTTTTTTTTTTTTTTTTTTTTTTTTTTTTTTTTTTGTTCTTCTCTATGGCCTCATCAATAATTCAGTGGAATATTAACGGTTTTCAACCACAAATCGAATACTTACAACTTCTAATAAACCGCCACCTGCCTGATGTCATTTGCCTTCAAGAAACAAACTTTAAAAATACTTTTGTTTCCAATTTAGAACAATTTAAAGTATATTACAAAAATCATACAACCGCCCTTCATGCAAGTGGAGGTGTGGCAACGTACGTAAAACATAACCTCACTACCAGAGAAATCCCACTAATCACAGACTTGGAAGCAGTAGCCATTGTAGTAAATCTGCCCTCGTCAATCTGCATCTGTAATGTCTACATTCCAAACAGCTATGCACTCCACAGTGGTGTTTTAATTGACTTAATCCATCAACTACCAAAACCCTTCATATTATTGGGAGATTTCAATAGCCACAACAACTTATGGGGAAGCCGTTATACCGACAGAAGAGGAAAGATAATAGAACGATTACTACACGATTTTGACTTAATTATGCTCAATTCCAAAGAACCAACCCGTTATGACTTAGCTCATGGAACATCAAGCAGTATCGATTTAACAATTTGTTCACCTGAAATTTATGAATTACTTAATTGGTCTGTCTATTCATGTTTATTGGGCAGTGACCATTCACCAATAACAATTTCTTTGAATAGTTCCAAAAGCACATGTACCTTCAGTACTAAGTGGAAATTTCAAAAAGCCAATTGGCCGCTGTATCAAAATCTTATTAGAGAAGGCATCCGGCAAAATCCTCCACTCGCTGATCGTTCTTCCGGTGAAATCGATACTATTATTGCTGAAATCACAACATTAATTGTTGCATCTGCAGAAACTAGCGTCCTCCAAACCACAGCATCTAATATTAGTAGATGTGTACCATGGTGGAATGAATCTTGTAAAATTGCTCTTAAGAACAAGCATAGAGCATTTTACAAATATAAGAGACACCCATCCTTGGAAAATAAAATTAATTTTCTGAAGCTTAGATCAAAAGCACGCAAAGTTATAAAGGAAAGTAAAAAACTAAGCTGGTCAACATTTCTATCTTCTTTAAACCACAATACTCCCTCCTCTGTTGTCTGGGACAGAATTAAAAAAATCAGTGGTGTATACAGATCTCCTCATATAACTAGTATCTGGAATGCTGAGGAAAATAAAAATTCTAGTTCTTCTACCGACATCGCAAATATTTTTGCAGATACCTTCGCTAGTATATCAAGCGATTCTAACTACAACGAAAAGTTTTGTCAATACAAAACATCTAAACCAGAATCAGGGTTGACTGCACTATCTGAGGACTATGAAGATAGCTACTACGAAGAATTAAATATCCACGAACTAACGAACTTACTACAGCTATGCACATCAAAAAGTTCAGGGCCTGACAACATACCATATGAACTTTTAAAGCAAATTCCTCTAGAAGGACTTACATATCTTAATGAAATATACAACTTTATCTGGACAAATAAAACATTCCCTAATCAGTGGCGCCTGGCAACAGTTGTTCCGATACCTAAACCCAACAAGGACCTTTACTTTCCACAAAACTTCAGACCTATTGCTCTCACAAATACAATGTGCAAACTAATGGAGAAAATCATTACCCGAAGATTAAAATACACGTTGGAACAAGAGAAATTCTTCACCAAAATTCAAAGCGGCTTTCGCCGTCACCATTCGACCACCGATACCCTAATTACACTCGAAACAGAAATCCTAAATGCATTCTCAAAATCACAGCATCTTTCCATGATACATTTAGACGTAGAAAAAGCATATGATATGGCATATAAACCGCACATTATTAAGACACTGCTGGATTTCAACATCAGAGGAAGAATGATAGCATTTATTTACAATTTTCTTCATAATCGCAGCATCAGGGTAAAAGCCAACGGCATATTCTCCAAAGAAATTAAAATTAAAAATGGAGTTCCTCAGGGCTCCGTGATCAGCGTGGCCCTTTTCCTTATAGCCATAAACAATATTGCAACATATATTCACCCACCAGTTAAGGCGTGCCTTTATGCTGACGACCTCATAATTTTTTGCCAAGGTAAAAGCATAATCACCACTCAAACACTACTTCAGTCAGCTTTAGATGATCTCCAAGAATGGTCGTCTACTACTGGTTTCAAATTCTCCAGAACCAAAACTAAATGTATCACCTTCACAAAAAGACAAGTTCCTGAACAGGACCTTGAACTATATATCAATGAAGAGAAACTCAACGTAGTTACGACCACAAAAATTCTGGGTGTCATTTTCGATCAAAAACGTTCATGGAAGCCCCATGTTAAAGCCTTAAAAGAAGCTTGCACAAATCGACTCAACATTATCAAAACTCTTGCCGCAAGAAATTGGGGTGCTGATTTATTCACACTTCTCAAAACCTACAAGGCTCCTATTAGATCCAAACTGGACTATGGTGCTATTGTTTACAACTCCGCAAACCGTTCAACTCTCAAAACCCTGAACTCCATTCAGTCTACAGCCCTAAGGTTGGCATTAGGGGCATTTGTCACCAGTCCAATCTTAAGCCTTCAAATGGAAGCAAATGAGCCGCCTCTAAATATTCGCAGAAAATTATTAAGTGTAACATATACCATAAAGATTGCCTCACATCCATGTCATAAAATGCATAACTATGTTTTTCCACTACACGAAGCTTGTCAGATGCAAACAGAACGACACAGAAGTCCGTTTCACATTAGAATTCTCCAATACTTGAAAGAAATAGATTTAAAATTTTCTATGATCCAACCCAGCTATATTAATTGCTCCACACCCTACTGGCAGATACAAAGTCCACCAGTTGATACCAGTCTTTCATCTCATTTGAAGCTTCAAACTCCTTCTTGTATACTTAAACAAACGTGGAGTTCTTTACTGGATGAATATAACTCTAACACGAAAATTTTCACTGATGGATCAGCATCTAAAGAGGGAAGAGGATGTGCAATTGTGTATCCTGATCAAACAATGCTCTTCAATTTAGCTCGCCTGTTTAGCATTTTCTCCTGTGAAGCATTCGCTATTAAGGAAGCGCTTCTATATATAACCAATTCATCCGTTAAAAGTCACTGTACCATATTCACTGATTCCTTAAGTGTACTACTTGCCATACAAAACTCCGAGCCAAACCATGCACTAATCCATGAAATTCGACTTTGTGTCACAATATAAATAAGACCGATAAAAAGGTATCCTTTGTATGGACTCCCTCTCATGTTGGCATAACAGGCAATGAAACTGCAGATGAAGCTGCAAAAGAGGCAGCTAAACATCCCGTCAGTGATACCTCGATCGCTTCTCCACATCAAGACGTCATCAACGGTACTAAACATATGTACATGTAGACATGGTCATCAGTTAGCAGTAAACTCCATGAAGCTCGCTCAGGCTGTACAAAACCTTTTCTGCATCTCCAAAGACTGAAAAGAAGAGATCAAGTTAACATCACTCGGCTTAGAATTGGACACTCCAAACTAACACACAGTCATCTTCTCGCCAAGGACCAACCTCCAAATTGTGCCAACTGTGATATTCCTCTAACCATCCACCACATCCTTATAGATTGCCCGCAATACAGCAGATATAGACAGCAAGCCGGCATTTCCAGTCTTCATCATGCAGTCAATACACCGAATATGATCAGCAAGACTCTACAGTTTATGAAGAACATAAAACTTTCAAATTTACGTAAATGTCAACATAATGTAATATGTGTATGATTGTAAATTAATATCCACAAGGTATTACTATGTATGGTCGTGATAAGACCGTGCTGTCAAAACGACCTTAAATAAATATTTGCAAAAAAAAAAAAAAACTTACAATTATACATACACATATTACATTATGTTGACATTTACAGTAAATTTGAAGGTTTTATGTTCTTCATAAACTGTAGAGTCTTGCTGACCATATTCGGTGTATTGACTGCATGATGAAGACTGGAAATGCCGGCTTGCTGTCTATATCTGCTGTATTGTGGGCAATCTATAAGGATGTGGTGGATGGTTAGAGGAATATCACAGTTGGGACAATTTGGAGGTTGGTCCTTGGTGAGAAGATGACTGTGTGTTAGTTTGGAGTGTCCAATTCTAAGCCGAGTGATGTTAACTTGATCACTTCTTTTCAGTCTTTGGAGATGCAGAAAATGTTTTGTACAGCCTGAGCGAGCTTCATGGAGTTTACTGCTAACTGATGACCATGTCTGCATGTACATATGTTTAGTACCGTTGATGATGTCTTGATGTGGAGAAGCGATCGAGCCATCACTGACGGGATGTTTAGCTGCCTCTTTTGCAGCTTCATTTGCAGTTTCATTGCCTGTTATGCCAACATGAGAGGGAGTCCATACAAAGGATACCTTTTTATCGGTCTTATTTATATTGTGACACAAAAGTCGGATTTCATGGATTAGTGCATGGTTTGGCTCGGAGTTTTGTATGGCAAGTAGTACACTTAAGGAATCGCTCGGTATTGTTGGTGGAATTCTGGCTAAAATCCAAAGCTGCAAAAACTAGTATTCACAATGTTGCCTCTACCCACGTGTAGCAACTCCACACGTGAGTCTTATAAAATAGCTTCCCCTATTGCAAGAGACATTTGAGTTTTACGAGACACTTAGGCTTTATTCATTCATATGCATGTTTAGATAAACTCAGTTAGGTCTGGTGCGTTTCTCGGGTCAGGGGAAATGCCCACAGCATAGAGTTCCTCGAGGATACATGCCCCCTTAGCAGTTAGCACCTCCGGCACATTAAATAAGCCTTGAATGTCAATATACCAGCAACCTATTGTGTAACTAACGTAATTCTAGTAATTCTACTAACTAAACGGACCAGTTATTTAAAATAATTTTGTATGATTGTATACCTCTAGCACTACTTTTCGGCATAATACACCGCACTCTACAATAATTATAACTGCGTTTAAAATTTAATGCAGATCCCTTTAGAAGTTTATGAGATAATATATTGTAACAAATTGACTAGTCCAGTCCTTTTAATATCAGTCTATTTCTCTTCTAAAGCTGAATCACAAAGACACAATTCTCTTTTTTATCGTTAACACAACTTACAATTCATCACTACCTTGCAACTCACAACTGTTCTGTCTTATCGTAGCCTTGACAGAAAACGTTAATATTGCTGGGCTGTTCACACCAACTCCGAAAATTCAATCACTAAAAGTGTTTCACACAACAAAGAACTCACGTGATAATTAAATTTATAAAATTGTCTCTCATGATACACGCTCAAATTCTCTCAACCTGACTCTACACTGACTTAAAAACTAACTGCAAACTTTCTTTCTCACTGTCCCGACTCACTTTTATAGGCCTGGAGAAGTGCCGGCATATTCCCCCGAAAATACACCTTTTCTCGAAACTTTCGTAAAAAGGCTCCGCCCTTTAACAGCTTCTAGAACGGTATTCACTTTGTTCTGCCGCGCTCATAGCCTTCTTTGTTCTGACCCCTCCATTGTTGACGGGCCGCGTATTAACAAGGAGTGAAGTGAGGTAGCTAACACCGAGATTCCTTTTAAGGTGACTGCCTCCCAGCGTCACAACATCTTATTTTAATTACACTAATTTTCTGTCGCACACAATGCAGAAATAAAAAAAAAAACAATTGAGAAAATATACTAGCACATTATTGAAATATTAATTCTAAAAACTGGCATGTAGAAGGTTTCCCTCTTCTGTTTGTCTCATAAAAATGTTTATGCGTATAAGTATAAATCTGTAATAATTTACCCCGAGTGGTCAAATTAATAATGTCACATCTTGAGCAGTTTAAAATAATAGCACAAACCATATGCCAGTAATGTAATTTCATTCTCTCAGAGTTTCCGCTAAAAGCTTTAAAAATTAGTCACAAAGCACGTCGTATGGAACATTTTAATGAGCAAAATTGTAATCAAAATCAAAGTGGAGCGGAAGGCATTTCAAGAAAACACTAACCATGTGTTCTTAGGCATTTAAATTATCACGTGATGGAAATTTAGAAGGCTTTGAGAGTATAAATCATACTATGTAATTGTAGCTACAATTTCAAAGTATTTTTGTGCATAAAAACTTATTTTCTGGACTTTTTAAACATCGTCGTCATGATTACAAAGAAGGATTGGATCTTCAGGGTTTGTTCCAAAACGGAATGTTGATCTGATCTTTTTTTGTCCTCCAATTTCCCGTTTTCCTCTTGACTTTAGGCAAACTTTAGGTTGTCTATGTTCTTCCATTCTCGAAACATGATATCTCCATTTTCACCTCTATTTCTCTTTATTTTCAACACTCGCCAAACATATCTCTGATTGTTTCATTCCTAAATTTATCTCTTCTGCAGTATACAGCCACTGGTCAATTCTGATGTGCCCTTATATTTTCTAGATAGTATTCTTTAACTGTTCCATTTAATTTAAGTTTTTAACTTTATCATTCATATCAGCAACCATTCTTTAAGAAACTGTTTTCTAGATATCTGAAATTATTTAGCTCTGCTATAATTAAACGTAAGATAGCCCCATGGCACAATAGCCCACCCAGGCGGAAGTCTACCGCCCAACCACTGCGCCCTCCACCTCTGCCCATCACAGCGTCATAAGCGAGTGCAGCAATGGATTATGGGACGTGGTCATCGCCCCGCTCCCTCCCGGTCGGTTGTACGGCAAAGCAAATCGGTTAAAAACCAAGTTGATATAAGATTTCGAAGAAAATTCCTGTACCCTAAATTACCGTTTAGACGGAAAGCTTTTCGAAAAGTTTGATTTTCTTGAAAATGGGTGTAACGATTTTGATTAAAATTACATACGTTTAAAATATTTTTATAACAAATTAAATGTATTTATTGAATTTTCTGGCTATAACCTATGTAGCCCTGTTTACTATGGATGACTTTTGAATAATTCGTAAACCTTAAGAGATAGACAAAATCTTACTGTACAAAAGATAATATATATATATATATATATATATATATATATATATATATATATATATATAATTTTTTTTTTTTATTTGTGGAGTGAATTATTTCGGAGGTATTCCTTGTTATTTGTGTGGATTTTGGGAAACAAACTTTGCTCTAATGGAACATCGCTATTCATTTTTAAGTTAACCGTGAAAAGCATAAGCAATAAGATAATTTGTACAAATGTTTATCTCAACTAACACGAAAAAAATAAAGGAATAAGAGATCGTAAGAATGCTCAGTACAAGAGTAGAGAAAGTCATGTGAGTGCAATACATCAGATTTTTCTAAAAATGCTTTCTTTGGATTCAGGTAGTCTCAAAATGTGTATTTGTGGTGAAATCTTGCTATCGAATTTTTGAGCGAAACGCAGTATCTTGTCTGCGTTCTAAGAGAAAGTAACAAGGTGTTCTGTACCGAAATATTACTAAATGTCATTAATATACATGAACAATATATTCGCTCAGGTATTTTAAGTGAAATTGCCATATCAAATAATGCCTACTTAATTTTACACACAGTCTATGACTGCGAAAGTTTGATACCAAAATTATGGGTTCAGAAGATGAACCATTTAAAATGGAATTAGTACTGCAGTAATTACAATAATTAACTATCGATAAAAATGGATAGGAAAAGCAAGCAATTAGTATCACTTTATTAATATTAGAGGAATATGTTATATAGCGTTAGAATGTGTGAACTTTGTCGGACAGGAAAATTAGTTTGTGGGTACCAGATGATTAAGAAGATAATTAGCGAAGGGCTGGATTACATGAGCCAGCCGTAGCATTCGCTGAACAATTAAATGCAATTAATAAACGGAAGAGTAGAACCAGGTTGCCATATGCATTAGCTAAAGTAGACCGGACAGCCTCACAAATTTCCGAGAATTTAGTATACGGAGTCGGGGTGAAAATCAAGAGGCCTTAAACAATGTAGAATTATGTTGCAACATGTTATTGGCAGCTTTAAGTGAGGGACTGGGGGAGTTAGTGAGAGCTCAGATTTTGGCTTGGATAGATGTCACTTCTTCTTGATTCATCGGATCGTGTAGGTGCGCTTGTCCCTTGTGAACACATTGAAACCGCCGCTGTTGACAATAGCGTCATTAAGTATATTCCACATATGATCCCAGTTACATTTAACGAGTGAAATATTTCATAATTACTTTGATCAGTCGGCAATCTCTCAGTTTTAATTACGTTAAAACACTTCATAGCAAGAATCCGTGTGATCTCTTCTAAAAACCACATTCACGCATACCCTGGGACAGCGATCTCAATGCTCGAGCTACAAACAGCTAGAAATTCGAGACCTTTAGAAGGTAAAAACTGACTGGTACCCAAAACAATCATTGCATCATCAATGTGCGGCTTAGATAAGCTGCATACAACAGTCGCAGTAACTTGGAACATATTGAATAACATGCATAGTTTGTTCACCAGCTGAAGGTCCCTGGCAGGAATGCAGCCAACCGCTACATCAGTAAACAATTCCCGATAAACAATATCTGCTTCTAATCGCGTTTACGATAATGTTGCCAACCTTGGAATGTGTGTTCACGCCAGATTAAAGCAAAGAAATCACTAAAAATAGCACAATTTAAATATTATTTTCAGTTCATGCAGTATTATTTAGCTTATAAAGCGTAAGCAATGTTTGCAACTAATCCTTTTTCCCACGGTCATTTTCTGCCTTTTCTATATCTGTTTCGGTCTTACGTGATATATCTCCAGCGTTATATCGTGCAATTTCTGTAAGAATAAGTCAGTTGTTGCATTTTTTTAAGTAGTCATCTTACCTTGGCCCAAACTAGTTCTATGGGATTGAGATCACACTTATATGGGGACAAGTAAACGACAGTGTGGTGCAATAAAACCAAAATAACCAATAATAACGTTATAATAATTGAGGAAGAATTAAGTCTAAACATTTCTCATTCCCTCTAGCAGGATCCAAGAATGAAGTATTAAAATTTCGGCCAGTTAATAGTATAGTAATTGTTCCTGCAAGTACAGGTAATGAAAGTAATAGAAGAAGGGCAGTAATATTTTTAAGAGCGTCTTTAGGTTTGTTTCATTCAGTCATACTATAAGATCTGGTTTACACGCCTCTTTGTTCTGCAACCACAATATCATAGCAGATTTCACAGCACTCCTAGGCTGAGGATTATCTGCTTCTATAGATAATCTTCCGACACAAAACTAGTGAAAAGTACGATTTTACAACTGAAATTAGCAGCGAGTAAACATAGTGCGAATAATATTGAAGGTAAGTTGGCAACATGACCAGCAGAACAACGATTACGCGGATGTTTACAAAGCTAAGGTTACACTAGCCCCTCATTCATCTTAGACCATGAGGTGGCGAACATACAGTATTCAATCGGTGCAGTGCTATTTAAAATCCATAGCCATTCAGTGAAACCTATACTTTCTTAGTCCTTATTTCCGTGGAGGACGTTATATTCCATCACAATTTCTATCCTTCACTGCGTTTACCCCAGGAAGTGCAGCACTGAACCCGAGCTCATCAGAATATTCATGTAGAACAGACAGCCAATGTTCTCATCGCGTTCCGCCACTAGAACCACCCCCCCCCCCCCCACTACTTACATCAGCCCCATATGGAACCCAGCCTCTTTGAAGCCATGGAAATTTGTGTGTATTCGGGACCACTCTGCATCTGGTTAAGTTGAATATTTAGATGCTGTTGTAAACATCAATAATTTTCTATACGCACAGAAAATAAGGCGAGGAAATAATTTACAAATGTCAAAAATTAACAACTTCGATAATTCCTAAATGGGTCAGTAAGGTCGGCCGCAGGAATTGAACCCACTAACTCCCGAATGCGAGCCTCACACGTTACCGCAGAGGTACCTCGCTCGGTTTTCTAAGTATGAATTAGTTATAAAGATTTCTATAAATCCTTTACGTATATACATATATTACTGCACACATCGTCGGTTAATATCATAATAAAATGATATACCGGGCGCAAAGTAGTCCTGAAAACTGCTATTGTTGAGGGTAATTCTGCAGAACTGTTAAGGAATAAACTTTTGCAATGGTTATTATAATCTCCTTCGAGCACATTAAATTTATCACAAGCAGTTTCCTCTTCGCGTGTATGCACCTATTTCCTCTGGGCCACCAGATGTGGTGTATTTATTTTACTGTTTAAAATGTGTTTTATTTCTCGAATATGAATGCGATTGTCGCTCATGGGGATGGAAATAATGTTTAATGTTCTAGAAAGACCACGGCCTGTTCCATATAATTAAATTTGTTTGAAATATGTTACGGAAACAATAATTCTGCGACCACATTACAGGGTAGTGAGTTATGTCATGTTACTTTCCCAATCGCTTACCTGTGATAGATTAACTGTTGTGTTCCACTGCAAAATTTGCTACTGAATTTACACCGTAACAGGGATCTCCTAAAACCAAAACAAGCACAGTGAAATTAACGTCCTACTAACCTTTTCCATATTAGCAGCACGACGAGTCTGACATACTGAACGCAACCAATCCTACACTGCTAGTACTGCAGTTGAACAACTGACTGTCAACTGTAACGCCCTGGATCTGTGTTCAGTGTGACGTCACGCATAACAGGTAGAGTGGTAGTTGTGTTGATTCCTTCTTCAAAGAATGTTTGTATTGGCTTTACTCATGACCGCTTGCTGATGTAGCCTTTAGTGAGAGTTCTAGAACGTTCTAGAGGTGGGAAACCTCCAGAAGATTCAAATTATTTAACGATAGTGCTTCTGATGTTTACGCTAGATCTGCTTATATATACCGGGTGGAAAGGAAGTCAGTACATTAATTTAAACCAGTAATAGATCTTGATATTTGGAACACATTTTGTATCTTACGTTTTTGTCTCTGACCATTTCCTATGGAGATATTTTAGTTTTCTCGAACATAAGCTGGCAACACTGTAGATTGTGTGGGTGTCATTTTCCCTAGCTCAGTACATAAACAAACACAGTAACGGTGCTTCTTGAGAACACAAATAAATACCCTGCCTTGTCCTTCTGTGTTTACTGCGCGAGTGTAGGCCAATCACAAGCGTTAGCTGCCAAAATATTAAAGCGAAACTGCCCCAGTTGTTTACATCCACAAACCAGCTCAATTCCCTGACCAACCTCAACCCAACGTTGTCGAATTACTGCACGTGTGAAAAAGCTACTTGTAGTATTCCTTCACATCTTTTAAGTGATTAATTATTTCTAAACCCTGTGTGATATCACATAATTACTACTGAAGCTATGACAGAAATTACTCTACGCATCTTACAAGTAACAAACTGTTATCTTCGTACATTCCTGTGGAATTGCGCATCCAAGTTGGATCAAAAACCATTTATTTTTTCGAAATCGGATGATCAAAGAACAAAATACCATTAGACTTTTTTGTTTGTAATGCTTCTATGAAGCATATATTAGAAGGAATATAATGACTTCCCTTCCACCCTGTATATTCAACCCCGCTCGGCACCAACCCCTAATAACTTTGGAACACAGCCGCTGTGGCAGTATCATCTCTAAGCCAACAGAAATTAAGCATATAACATATCTAAACACTATAGACCATAAAACAAATATTTAAAGTGAATTTGTGTCTGGATGATATTTTACAACTCTATGTTTGTGTATGTTGCATAGTGCTTCAAAGAAAATAGTTTCAAAAACATAATACAACTTTCTCCTGTTGTTTATACGACTCTATCTTCCGTTCGCTTATTTTACCTCGGACATGGAAAGCATTTTAAAACCCCACACCAAAAATAGTTTACGGGTAGTGAAATATATCTTTGGAACAGTTTGGTTAAATAAACGCTTTACCATCAACATTTATTCCGGTGTTGAAGCTCGGCTCCCATGAAACAGTGGCAAGTTTCGCTCTTAAAAGCTCCATTTAATCCTGTGGCATTTATTGATTCGAAAGTTGAGAGAGATGCAGAGCGGCTGAGGACGGGAGCACTTGCTGTATGACGTATGCTGCCTTCCATCAAGTTTACAAACAATAAATGTCACGAAGATGGGTTAAAACCTTATTTTACCATTGATGGTTTCCAGGTACTTGCCTATTACTTCCTTGGGTTTCTGTATAGATCAAAATAATTACTTTGACAAAGTGTAGCACAAGTAGACATATATATATATATATATATATATATATATATATATATATGATGTGTTGCAATCACATGACTTCCTCTACTCTCATACTAATCATTCTTACAAATTGTAATTCATATATCTTCTTTGTGTTACTCGAGATAAACATTTGTACAAATTATCTTATTACTTATTTCCTTGTAGGTGCAAGGGGAATATTAGTATACAGAAGGCTTTGAGCGATAGTCAAATCTTTTAAACCTTTGAGATTCCGTTCTCTTTGCACGCTTAACATTAAAAAATAAACTATGTACCATTTCACGAAAGCTATGTTTTCCGAAACAGGCACACATAACAAGGAATATCTCTGAAACGGTTCCCTCTACAAAAAAATTTATTCAGGCATAAATTGTGTGTTTTAGCGAGGTCTATATTTTTTGTGGAGTAAGATTTTGTCTGTCTCTTGCGGTATTCAAGTCATTCTGAATAAACAGGACGACATAGGCTATAGTAAGAAAATTTAAAATATACGTGTCATTTGTCATACAAATATCTTAAACATGTGGCATTTTAATCAAAGTCGTTAGAGCCGTTTTAAAGAAAATCAAACTTTTCGAAAATTTTCCATGCGAAGGATAGTTTAGGATGAAGGAATTTTCTTCGAAATCTTTGTGTTGCATCGTTGAAAGACATTAAACTTAAATACCAACTTTGGTTTTTAACCGACTTTTCGTTTTTGAGTTATGCTGTCCACAGACTGACAGACACACATACAAACACAGACACAGGTCTTTTTTAATTCAGGGGCCCTCAGAACTTACATTTCCGGTGAAATCTCGACATAGATTTTTTGGGTGAAATCCAATACTTCCTCTACTTTACTATACGTACAGTAGTAGAGAAAGTAATAAATGGTTTTTGTTCCAAATTGGATGCGTAATTCTACAAGAATATAGAAAGATAAAAGTTTGTTACTTGTAAGATGTGTAGAGTAACTTATTTCTGACATAGCTTCGGTAGTAATTATGGGACATCACACAGGGTTTTGAAATAATTAATCACTTAAAAACCTGAAGGAATACTCCAAGCAGCTCTTTGAAGGTGGAGTAAGTGGGCAACGTTGCGTTGAAGTTGGTCAGGGAATTGACCTAGTTTGTGGATGTAAACAGGTCGGGCACTTACGCTTACATGCATTGTTTTGGAACTTACGCTTTTGATTGGCCTACGCGCGCACAGTAAACACGGAAGAACATGATAGGGTATTTCTTTATGTTTTCAAGCAGCACGGTTGCTGCGTTTATGTACTGAGCTAGAGAAAGTGACACTCACACAATCTACAGTGTTGCGAGATGCACATCTGTAGTGTTTTGTTTTGGACAAAACTAAAATATCTCCGTAGGAAATGGTCAGAGACAAAAAGGTAACATACAAAACGTGTTCCAAATAAAGATATCCACCACCGTTTAAATTAATACAATGACTTCCCTTCCATCCGGTATATACACACCAGGTGAGTTAGGCGCCCCCCCCCCCCCTTTTTCCAACCATTAAAAGGCATGTGTGCTTTAGTGAAGTTTTGTTCTTGCTAAAACGGATTGCTTGACGTTCTTAGAGAGAAGAATGCGCACAATTCAGAAGAACAGCGGTTTAACGGACGAGCATATTCCTCGCTAAAATACACCTCAAGAACATACGACTCGTTTGCTGAGAGCGAATTCCGATTTCCAGCCGATTTTACTAACTCCGTAGTACAGTACCCAACAGCAATGCAATTCAGTAAATGCCCCTTAAAGGTAGACCTATCATATGAGTACACTAGCATCACCAAATAAAAATGAAATGTCGGATTCTTGTACTTAGAGCAGGGGTTGGCTGCAAAAAATTAGGACACGTCTCAGTCACTATGGACGCGTACAGTCAAAACGCACCTAATATTGAATAACGGTTTATTTAAATTTTTGCGTAAATTACATCTTAAATCTCAAATAACAGGCAATAATATTAAAACTCCCAGCAAATTATTAAAATGGCGTTAAAAGGCTAAATTAAGCACGAAAATTCGCGAAGTGGCAATGACATACAAATCGTACTACTGAAGTCTGCGTGCGAGATGCCTGTTGGAATTCCGAATACCCGTCCAGAAAATTATCAAATTTTCATATCGTACTGATATCCCCTTCATTCTGCATTCCGGTTCCAAAATAGCATTCCAATATGTAGACACTGTGCTTCTTATTGCCGTCTGCCAGCGATATGTTGCATTGTATTAAGGCTCTGAGGAGCTGTTTCTATATCATGTGGACAGATTCAAAGGGTGCTCTCGTGGTATAGTCGTGTAAATTCTACAAACAGTCACTAGGGAGCAGTTGCAAGTGAAAAATACTTTAAAAGGCTCACCTGATACCACTCATTGATTTAGCTGGCGATACTGATAGCTCTAAAGAGTGACGTTATAAAGTAGAAAGGGAAGAGACAAATAAAAATAAACACTATGTACTTATATTTACAAGATATTTCACACTTTGGAAGCAAACCTTTTGAGTTAAATCTTGTTTTCACAGCCTCCAAGTAACCTAGCAATTAGATAAATCATACCACGATAATGTTTTCTTTCGCCATCTCGAAACCAGATCGTCGTTCTATATAATGAGAATGTGTACTTAATATAATTAGTAATGTTATCAAAGAAATGTATTCCAAGGTATTTGAATCATGAAATGCCTCTATCACAGCTGAGGTTTCAAAACCAGAATCAATGGAAATGACGGTTCATTCCCAAGTGGGAAATGGTTGCTTTTGACCACTATTCCAGAGATTTCCTGTATCAAGGTAAGAAGAACATTTGCTCATTTTATTAGAAATCTCTAGAAGAGCCACACATTATTTAAAGAGCATGCTTTAGACTTCATACCTACATACCTATACATAGACTACCCCTAGTCCCTTTACTGCAAGCCCCTACCACTTGAGCAACTTCTTCTCCACCTGTGTTTTCTTGCAAGCATGCACCTGAACGTCTCGAAAAGGCGCAGTTGTTTAATTTTCAATTATATTCCTCTCTTTTTCTTGCAAATGTTGAAGAATCAGAGAAGTATATTTATCAATTTCATAGTTGACTAGAGTTAGAGAGAAAGTAATTCGTGACCTCACTGCTACTGACAAACATTGCTTATTAGCAAGTAAATTGGCTGTTAACAGAAGTGCCACTTTTAGCTGGAGGTCGGAGTTTGAAGCTCATGTAATCATTTCTGATTATACAGGATGGAAGTGAAGTGATCCGTCAGACTTTAACAGCTAGTTTCTCATGTTGTGAATAACAAGAAAGTCTAATACCAAAATGTTGAAAAGTTTATAGTTTTCTGCAAAAATATTTTTATCAAAAAAATTTATCATCACCTGGCTGAACGATTATTGATTGAAGGTTCTTGATTTATGGCTATATTCATAGCAAATTAAATAAACAACTTTTTCCTTTGGCGTATTTCAATAGATTCAACTTTGATTTTGCGTAAATCAAATTTAAAAGAGCCCACAATTTGTTGCCTTTTGTTGCAATAAATTGCGGGTTTTTTAAACGGTGTATGCGCACTTTTTATTTATTATAAAGTGTTTTAATTCTGGCTTTTTCGTCATTGTTTGGTATATGTATTTACCTGTATTTATGCTTTTACAAGTTTTTTTTCCCCCCCATTTTGTATTGAAATTTATCTCTAGCCTTCGCCGTTCTCCATTTTACAAGGGCACTGCTGACCAAGCAGAGGAGGGCCCTTAAAATTACATCATCATCATCATCATCATCATAATCATCATCATGGAAGCGTTTAAATACTTAAGTTCTCAAAACGTACAGTATATCTCCCATTGTTTCATTGAAAATGAAACCTATTTTTTCTAGCGTGTGTCACACACCACACTCGAATTTTAAGATCCAATGAAGCGTTTTCCGCGATCGTTAATACATTTGAAGCTTCCGGTGTGGTAGTAGACAATAAGCATTCTAAATCAGTTTTCAACGAAAATACACATGATTAAATTGTTGGCAGTTTAGTGTGATCGCCTCAGAAACCGCTAAATAAACTAGTCCCACAAATTAACATAAACGCAGTCGATATTAGTCTTCAGAAAAACTGGTGTTATCGCGTGAAATGCCTCTCTATAATCTAAAAGTTGGATTGTGGTGTGTGAAAAGTGCTAGAATAATAATGCGATACGTTTTTTTCAAATGAAACAACGACAGACATGCTACCTGTTTGTCAGAAAAAGCTTCAAATATGCCTCTGCCGGCACCATTTCCCAGGAGAGTTTCGGTTCCCTCACGCAGTGCAGAATGCCCGCGAATGGGTTACCATAAATTTTAATATCCTGTTGAAAAGCAGCCTCGGATTTTGTTAATGCATAACTATACAGAATACTTAAACATAAATTGGTCTCCATTTTGTGAAAATGCAAGTGAGCTCGTATAACACTGCTATGAAAAAAGAAAAAAAAGAAAAAAAAAGATCTTAGTCTTGAAAACATTGTGGTGTTTTGTATATATAGTCATCCTGAATAATAAGTGAACATCATGCACCACTTTTGGGAGCTAAGGTTCAAATAAATTTAACTAACTGGGTTACTCATCCAGCGCACTGCCCGAACTACAAGGTCTAGAAGTTTTTAACTGTAAAAGCGAATTCCTTCAATAAAGTAGACAACCACAAAGGAGCAACTTTCCTTAATGGGGCCAGAAGGGGGTTGAAGTTTCAGGATTTTCGAAAATTCAGAGTTCACTAGCACGCACAATAAACACAACTAAAAGGCACTTCAGTACACCCAACTTGCACACACTTACTTAATCCACCTGCATGCGTTTCTGAATTAACACTGTTTCAAAATGTTATTTCAGACTATTGTGAATAAGAAATTAAGGAAGGGCAGCGAATTGGTTTGCACTTCACCACACTCCCGCTAGGTCACGCTGAAACTCTCCGTGTATTATCACGATTGTGTGACTTCAAATGTGGAAATAACTCTAAGTTATACATTATAGGGTTTTTTTATCACTATATAACATATAAAATATCTGAAAATTAATTTTAAAATTTTGTAATCCGTATCGCTGTATTTTAATGCTAAAATCGATATTTTTGCGATAATAATGCTTGATAATGAAAATTGTGTGAGATGGAGTGATTTCATTAGCAGTTTTCGATTGAGGATAGGTAAGTATACTACAATCGCCAATTATTTCATCTGGGCCAAAAAGTTGTCGACCACTGATCGGAGAGACAGTGCTATAGTGAGTCCTGTATATTATCCATTTATGCTTGAGTACCTATAACAAAAGCATGAACACTTGCGATTTCACAAGGATGGATAACGGCATTGTTGCAACCTCTATTAGCATCCTGTAGCAATTCAAAGTAATTTATACCCTTAGCATGGCCCAAATCACGTTTTTGTTATAGCACTAAGCAATATTCTTCCCAGTTACTCTTATATCGTCTCCAAAACTTTGCTTTTTGGTTAAAAGAACAGAAATATTTCGTCTTAAATCATAATAAAAACTGAAATCTGTATGATCAAATCGTCTTGTATATAAGTGATTCAAGGAATTAGCTTTCTTTCCAAAAAAAAAATAAGTTTTTTTATCCTGGTAAGGTCTTTTAATTTAATTCTTGAAAAGTCTATGTCCAAACGGAGCTTTATCGTTGTAAATATTTCCTACTTCACAACTTCCTGCATGTTGATTAAAGTTTTTGATAATATTAGAATTCTGATGTTCCTTTGCATTCACCTCAGGGCCCATGCATCTTCTCGAAAACTCTTCTGGAATAACATATACTTCCATGACATAATTACCAGCTCCATTCCTTTATTTTCCTGAGATAACTTTGCTTTGTCAAACACTAAACGAATGTTCTTGAAATGTGGAAGAATCAAGAGAATCTGCGTACTTCAGTTCACATTCTCTTTCTGCTTCGTTCTTGACATTGAAGTGAAAAGTAGAGCTGGTTATTGTTTCTGCATATTTTTAGTTTTCCATACACTATCAAACGTCAAGAATTTGCGCAGCCTAAATTTTTTTCGCTGGCACATATATCGTTGGGATTATGTAGCATGAATTGTGTTCAAGCACAAGGATCTCTGATAAAATGATGATAATACCATCTATATAATTGGCTCAATCTTACCTTTATGATAAGTTTATCTGTTTCATTTTTTAAATTTAAATAGCTGCTGTATACTCGTTAAGGAAGTAATTTAGCATAGGTATTAAATGTAAAATAAGATTAATTTTATACTTAATTTAAATTATGTTTATTATGACTCTTACTTATATTTTTAACCAAACAGTTTTATTGACTTCCAAATAAAGCAAATATTAAAACAGATCACAGTTCTGACTCAATAGATTAATGCATTATTTTTTGTTTTGTTTGGGAAATCGACTGATACCTGCAGTTGAAGACGAGCGAGTCGCAATTTTCGGTGACGCCAGCAGAAGAATTGGAGGACATACCGTCCCACTCACCCCACCTCAGCTACGGTGGCGCCTCCTCGGCCGGCAGTATGCCAAACCACACCTCCAAGAGCGCCAATGGAAGCATCATTACCATGACCTTGAAAAACAACCATCTGATTGTCGAGACCGAGGAAAGAGGAGTAGGTATCACGAGAGATTAGTCAGCTATTATGAAAAATATTTTTTACTCAAAATTTAATTGAGCTTTCAAAGTCTTAAACCACGGCTGTGCAAATTCAATACCTAGTTTAGGATACTGTCAGAGATATTTTTGCCCCAAATAGATGCAGGCTTTGGTTCTTCTGTTATTGCACTCGCTGATGCAAAATTCTCTTGAATTCTTCCACCGAAAAAGTTCTAGTTTAAATTAGCTTTACTGCTGTACCGATTCCATCCTACAAAAACACACTGAGTAGGTAAAAGTCATGTGAAGGCACTGTATGTGTCCTCCGGAAGCCCTCAAAACTATAGCAATATCTTGGGACACCGACTCTCCAAGGTGTTGAGGTCGTTCTGAAAGGATATAGACCCACGCATTTGAAGTGCTACCAGCAATTGTTCTTGTGTAGTTGGTGTTGGGTTCATGGAGAGTACACCAGTATCCTGTAAATGCTTGATTCGATACAGAACGGGTCATCTGGAGCCTCAACCATGATTGTAAATTCACTGGAGCGCTTATCAAACCACCAGTGTGATACCAAAGAACAGACATCACATTGTCTTGGCATCTCGATCAGGGTGCTCAAGTGTCAGGAAGGCAAGGAGATGGTCTGAAAGAATATCTGGACAATGGGGCCTAAGTTTGGAGATGAAAACGCAGCTCAGACCATAATTGAGCCACTTCCTGTCTGGACACAACTTTATTATTCACACGCAGAGTCTGTAGCTTCATGGAGCATATGCCAGAACAGAGATTCATCGAGCCATACCACATGCCGCCACTGTTCCATGGTCCATTGCCGGTATTCGCGGGCCCATGCTCGTCGTTGAGCTCTGTGTTGAGGTGTCATCAAACGGACACAAGTTGGTCATAGGCTGTTGAACCCTGTGAGGTTCATGTGCCTTGGTGGAAATGGGTTCCTGGCTCCTGACATTCAACTAGGCGATGAACACACTCATAGTAGACCTTCGAGCGCCCCGCAAGGTTCTACTGAACCTTCAAGATCCATCCCAGACACTGTTGACCTCGGTAACCTGAATTCTGGTATAATCTCCAATATGGTATTACCCATGCGTCTTGCAGCGATTATAATCCCACGTTCAAAGTCGTAACTCGTGACGTGTTGTCCCGTATCTGTAACAGACAGCTCATATATTGTGTCTACCCTTGCCGCATCTGACCTCAACACTCGGGAGTCTAATGGGACAAACCTTCCCATGACTTTTGGTGACTCAGTGTATATTTTAATAGTGCTCACCCTATGACTGACTTACTGACGCTTACTACATAATTTTGCAGCTTGCAGTCGTGATTGAAGGAAATCACTACCGTTGTACCCTACACCTTAAAGCATGTGTTGAAGAAATGTATATAGTAAATTTGAGTATTACACAGAATAATGTAGAATGGACTTGTAAAATCTCGCTATTTTTAAAGTAAGTATTTAGTTTTATGTTAAAAATCAGTAGCACAATGCACCTCTCATGCACTGTCTCACATAAACACGTAAGTAGTTCTTGAAAACCAAGTAGAGTTAGAAAACGAATGTAATTTCAGGACATTCCTACTGCTGTTTATAACGCTTCATTTTATTTTCGTTCTGAACATGCAGGTAAGTCACGAAGTTAGGATCTTTAGGTTCGCACCTGTTTTGTTAGGGTAAAATAAACTCTTTGAAAAGTTACCACAGTGTTTCCAGTTGTGAAAGAAAGCATTTAATTACACATTTCTCCGTTGTTACTTTCTCTATTACGTATAGTAGAGAAAGAATTGTATTCCACCCAAAAATTCGATGTCGAGATTTCACCGGAAATGTGTTTTGAGGCCCCCTGAATCAAAGAAAAAGGCATTTTTAGAAAAAGGTCCATGTGTGTGTCTATGGACAGCGTAACTCAAAAACGAAAAGTCGGTTAAAAACCAAACTTAGTATTTAAGTTTAGTGTCTTTCAAGGAAGCGACAGGGGGATTTTCAAGAAAATATCCCCATCCTAAACTACCCTTTACACGGAAAATTTTGATATCCTTGAAAATACCACTAATGATTTTAATCAAAATGCTATACCTATGAAGTACTTTTATAACAAAAGAAATGTATATCTTGAATTTTCTGGCTATAGCCCTTGTATTTACTCTGGATGACTTTTGCACAACTGGTAAACTGTAAGAGATAGACGAAATCTTACTATAAAATGTAGATCTCGCTAAAACACACAATTTATGTCTGAATAAATTTTTTGTAAAGTGAACTATTTCGGAGATATTCCTTGTTATTTGTGCCAATTTCGGAAAACTTGAAACTTTCATGAAATGGAACATCGTTGTTCATTTTTTATATGTTAAGCGTGTAAAGAGAACGGAATCTCAAAGCTTTAAAAGATTTGACTATCATTGAATATTCCCCTTGCACCTACAAGGAAATAAGCAATAAGATAATTTGTACAAAAATTCATCTCAACTAGCACTAAGAAGATATAGGAATAAGAGGTTTTAAGAATGGTCAGTAAGAATCTGAGTGCAACACATCAGACTTTTTCTTTTAAGTTTCATTCCATTTTATTCTACATGACTTGTGATCAATATAAAATATTTCACTTAAAAGTAACGTCTCCTCAACTTGATGTAAACATGCGAATACTAAGCCTACCTGTAAGTAAACGCAGCGTGGGACTTGAAAGCACATCTGCAACAATGGAAAATAATTATGAGAAATCCTCTTTCTGTCACTTTACCGCCATAATGCACTTGACAATATATGTATATCATTCTATGCTTTTAATTTCATCAGAATCAGAAGCCTTCTATTCGTGAATGTGACTTTGTTCGTGTGGAGGCGGAGGCCAAGGTGACGTAGACACGGCAGGTATGGCAGGTACGACAGGCACGCGCATAGTTCCGAGAATTGAGTCGTAACTAGTCCGTAATTCGTACTCGTACCTACAGCACAAGTATCCAAAGTTTTGTTCAAGTTGGTCAAATAGTGCCAAACTGTACATAAGAATTTGAAAAATTTGAGTATCAGAGCTTTTTTTAATGCCCTGGCCATACAGAAAGAATGAAATTTCAAAGCCATCACATAGCAACCAGCTCTTAAAGTATTTGAGAATCACTCAACACTTACTGTATTCTCATACTTCTCTTCCACCTACAAGAAAGGAATAAGAAAATTATGGAAATGTGTATCTCGATTAATATGCAGTGGATAGAAGGAAGATAACCAAGCAGTTAATGAGTGTTGAGTGATCGCATCGCCAGCTGTTTGAGAGACAGAGAAAATGAAGAAAGACAGAAACCAGTGAGTCAAGGTTACGAGAAGAAAACAGTTGTGAGTTGTAACATAACGAAAGACTGTAGAGTGTATCAACATGAGTAAAATAGAACTTTGCATTTGTGGAAACGTTTTAGAAGAAAATAAAGTTACAACAAAATAAGTGGACTGACTTATCATATAATAATATTTTCTTATTTAACGACGCTGTCAATTCCCAGGATCACATCAGCGTCGCCGGTGTGCCGGAATTTTGTCCCGCAGGAGTTCTTTTACATGCCAGTAAATCTACTGACATGGAGCTGTCGTTTTTAAGCACACTTAAAAACCATCGGCCTGGGCCGGGTTTGAACCCGCGACCTTGGGATCCGAAGGCCAGCGTCTAACCAACTGAGCCACCCAGACCGACGACTGACTTATCGCTTTGTCACTTTGGTGTCAGGAATGAAATTTGTCAAATTGGCATTTTATTACGTTATATATAAGGGGCTGTCCTCGTAGCTCAGTCGGTAGAGCTGTGCAAGGGATTCCGAGTTCGATTCCCGGCTGGGGTGGGTATTTTTCTTCCACTAGGATTATTCCCCATCCTCCCCAGAGTTTGGATGTATGAATGTGTGTGAATTTAATGTGGTAAATAATAAAATAAACAAAAGCACACTAATAGAAACCCAAAGTTCAAAACCATAGCTAAGCGAGTGAATACCATTGCTATTGAGCAATTGTTCCAAGAGATTAAAAGCCACCGATATGTCCTTCAGTGTAAAAGGCGGCATATAAATGGAATATATATAATGGTGGCGACAAAAATGCAATCCTTCGACCAACCGCCTCTTGCCATCCACAGATGGCGTCATTCCTAATTTGTAACCGTGAGAAATGAAATATGTGGATATTTACAAGGTTTTGTAAACAAATTTTAACCACTTCTCTGTGATATAGCTTATTTTTAAAAAAAATTATTGCGCATAACCAAATTCTTACTAAGGTGTATAATAAAAAATAATATAGAACCAATAAATAATTGTTTAAAAATATTCATTCCATTATAATGTTTATCACATTTGGAAACGCTTCTTCCCACATATGCCCCAGCACTGTTACGTGCCAATATGCCGATGACGTCCTCATACTGGCCCGTAACAAAAATCTACGTTACTGCCTTCCCCCATTGCAAAGACACCTAGATGCCATTGAGAGTTGGAGTGAAAAATGGAGAATGGGAATCAGTCCACAGAAAAGCTCTGCTTTTGTGTTAGGCAAAATTCATTCCTGGAGACCAGAAAGGGACCTGACACTTGGTCAGAGGAGAATCCCTTGGGTCAACACAGCCAAGTACCTTGGTGTACAACTAGACCGAGGACTTACCTTCACCAAACATGTCACAGCTAAAGCTGCCCAAGGTCACGGAGCTCTGGGAAAGCTCTATCCCATCTTTAGGTCAACTATGCCTACACGACTTAAACTACGCATTTATCGTGCGATCATCCCTCCCCTGATCCTGTATGGATGCGAGGCATGGGGATTCGTGGCTCAAACCACCATCCGCAGACTGCAAGTCGTGCAGAACAGGGCCCTTAGGATGATCTACGATACTGACCGTAGATTTTCTTCCCATATTCTCCACACTCATTCTGGCATTCCATATATTGTGGATGTTGTGCGAGATAGAGCCCGCTCTATGTATGCGAAACTTACACCACACCCTAACCAGCTGGTGAATACCCTGGGACAATATGATCCCCATCTTCCCAGGAGGCGCAAAAGCTATCGTTTACCCAAGGATGTCTTGGGCTAATTAGCTTCACTGCTTCCTCATTTCACCAAACATTCCAATGCATTCGGTTTCTCGCTAAATTGACACTGCTTGACTTGCTGGTTAGACAAGCTGACCTTTGCTAAGTGAGCAGAGGGGCATGGGTGCCCCAGGATGGGTAGACATTCTAACTGGCACTCATATCCCTAGTCTATAGCAAGAGAGAGTAACCAATCATCACCATTGGCTGACACTGACAAAAATAGCTTGTAAAATGACTACATCTTTCATACCTCACGGGTAAATCCATACTAAATGGATAGGTACCGTGGGCATATATCCCGCTCGGGTAAACCCGAGCGACCTGATTTGGCTCTTGGCTCTTGGCTCTTGGCCCACATATGCATTCATTCTCGCGTCGTCGTTCGACCAGAGTGGACGTGATTTGCTTCTCACTGGTGGAAAGACGGTATCCAGAAAGCTGACTCGCCGAAGCAGGAGATCCCGTGCCGACTTAGTGGAGTGCTGTGGTGTACGTCGGTGGATTGCACGCTTCAATCTACGGACTAATACATTATTAGTCACAGTACAATTTGGTGTAGTTCCTAAAGGGGCTTGGCAAGCAAGCTTTGGAACTCACCACAGGCTAGCTTCCCGGAGTGGCATAGAAAGCTACTCAGGTATTTCCCTATTTCTTCCTACTCTTTTTCTTTATTCTTTCTTTCCTTGACAGACTTTCAGACTGACTACTTACGTGACAGCGGGCTCACAAGATCCTAGCCAAGGGTTGACGGCTTTGTGCCTGAAACCTCGAGCCGAAATGGCTCGCAAAGGCGCCGCCTTAGAGGAGGTGCGGTCCTCTGTGAGTAGCCGGAGGGCAACCGCGCTTACTGCCGATGATGGACAATTACCTTCGACATCATCTTCATATAGATCTTTATCACCTGAAGCAGTGGAGCCAAATAGGAAGCGCTCCAAGACGGATACGCAAAAGCGTAAGTGCTCTACTCCACGCCACATACCCATGGCAGATCTAGAGAGCCTGGGTTCAAACAATCCCTTACCTGAATCTGACTCCGAGTCCGATATGGAGCTGGGGGAGTTTACGGTTGTGGAAAACCGTAAACGAGGAAAACAGACGCCATCACCAAATATGATGCAACATGCACAGGATGTTGAATCATCCAATATGCAGTGTTGCCAACTATAATTCAATAAAACAAGCTAAATCGGCTTGCCAAAAAGGCTAGAAAAGGCTAGATTATATTTTAATACCTATATAAATATTAGAAAACTACATTATTAAAAAGTATGCATGGATCACCTAGCAAAAATCAACGTAGTCTTCGTCATCTCCCTCTGCCTCATTTCTACTGTTGCAGCTGGGATTTCCCTTAGGCTCTTACATGTATGCAGCATTTGTACCAACAAGCTTCAATATTTCGTCTGGGACTGCGCATGAAAAATCTGATATGTTGCACTCACATGACTTTCTCTACTCTTGTACTAACCATTCTTACAAACTCTTTTTCCTATATCTTCTTTGTGTTAGTTAAGATAAACATTTATACAAATTATCTTATTGCTTATTTCCTTGTAGGTGCAAGGGGAATATTAGTGTACAGTAGACTTTGTGCGATAGTCAAATCTTTTAAAGCTTTCAAATTCCGTTCTCATTGCAGGGTTAACATAACAAATTGAATAACGATGTTCCATTTGACAGAAATGCAAATAAGGCATATCTCCGAAATGGTCCAATTTATAAAAAAATATTCAGACATAAATTGTGTATTTTAGAAAGATCTACAGTTTTTCATAGTAAGATTTGGTCTATCTGTAACCGTTTACCAGTTATGCAAAAGTCGTCCAGAGTAAATAGGAGTACAGAGGTTATAGCTAGAAAATTCAAAATATACATTTCATTTGTCACAAAGATATTTCAAACCTATGGCATTTTAATCAAAATCCTTAGAGACACTTTCGAGAAAATCTAAATTTTCGATAAACTTTCCATGTAAAGGGTATTTTGGGGTGAAGAATTTTCTTCAAAATCTTCGTCTCGCATCCATGAAAGACATTAAACTTAAATACCAACTTTGGTTTTTAACCAACTTTTCGTTTTTGGGTTATGTTATCCACAGGCTCGAGATACACACACAGACCTTTTTCTAAAAAGTGCCAAAGAATCTAACAACTTGGTGGAATCCATACTCCCAGATTCAAAAGATTCATGAATTCGCCAAAAGGAATATATCATTATGTGGAATAGCTGCAGTAGCGAGATTAAATGATGTATTATTTTAAAGGTACTGGTAGATAAGTAAAAAATGAGAAAGGCTAGAAAAGGCTAATGAAGCTTAGAAAAAAGGCCAGGAAAGCTACTTGTAGCTTTTTGGAAAATTTATAGCTAGATAGGTTCTCAAAAAGGCCAGATCTAGCCTTAAAAAGGCTAAGTTGGCAACACTGCCAATATGATGCAACATCCTCAGAATGTTGCATCATCCCAAGCCAAGAAGGGGCCAAGAATTCCGCCAATCATTGTGGACGTATTCCCTAACCATGTTAGGGTAATGCGTACATTGGCCAAACACCTCAAGTATACTTTTGAGGCAAAAAGGAAGCCTAAGAGCGTCCATATCCTTACCCACAGTTTGGGTGATTTAGAAACCGCTAAGTTGGTGTTACGAGAAATGAACATAACGTTCTACTGATACTCACCACAACGTCCATACATTGAGCGTCGAGTCATCAGAGGCTTAGACTCAGAGTGCACCCCTGATGAAATCAAAACTGCACTTAAAGAAGAACATGGCATAACTGTCACTTCAGTGGCACAGTTGAAGAGAACCGTTAATACCGCGGGGGGTATTAACAAAGTTCCTATGCCACTATTCTTGGTAGTACTTGACAAAATACTTAACCAAGAAGTACAGCCAATTGACTCCGTAAGGAAACTAATTTTCACAGTAGTCAAAGTGAAAAGGTATTACGGCAGAGAGGGACCCGTGCAGTGTTATCGATGCATGGGGTACAACCACTCCAGCATGATGTGTGAGCGTAAGCTTACATGTCTGCGGTGTGCAGGGAACCACTTGCTCGAGAACTGCCCTAAACCTAGGGAAGAGTGCAAGTGCGCTAATTGTGATGGTACACACGTAAGTGTGTACAAAGGATGCTCCACAAGGAAAAAGATCATAGAGAGCCGCCGCAAGAACCGCCCCTATGATCAAGTGGTTCGCCCAGGTGTGTCCTTTTCCAATGCCTTAAATAAGGCAGAGTCCACTCTGCGTCGAGTGGAACAAGAGGCTGCTACACCAAAAAGCGATTCCCCTTCAAATTCTGTGCCACCACCTCCAGGTCCTATAGAAAAGGCAACAGTGCCTAAACCCCCTGCACCAAAACCACGCAGGAAGAGGAGGAATAGAAAACCTAGGCAGAGCAAATCTTCTGCCCCCAATGTAACTTCGGAGCCACAAGCTCCTGTAATAACTACAGACGCACCTGTAGAGGCAGAGCCTATTTCCAAGGTTAGGGATATACCCCCTACCCCTATTCCACCAATGCCTAACACGGCAACACCCTCCTCCACACTTGCGACTATTTCGCAAAGAGACCTGGAGGAATTTAGCTCTTTATCCTCATGGTTTGGGGATTTAATAAACAAGGCGTTACCTGCTCTGAGAAACTGTAAGATGCAGTTGAACAACCCCAACCTGACCCCCATGCAGAAGCATTCCATCTTGCTTCAGACACTGGAACAGCTCTACCCCAACTCCGCTCAATAATGGCTGGAAGACATGTCCGGAGACCATTTAGAGCTGTGATTTGGAACGCAAACGGACTACGGAGTCATTACCCAAATATTTCTAATTTTGTACAGTACTTCGGAATCGACATTCTGATGGTCTGTGAAACTCATTTGGATGCTGCCACCAACTTCTCCCTCCCTAATTACGTCACCCATCGGTCTGATAGGGTTGGCCGACAAGGGGGAGGTACAGCCATCTTTGTTAAGAACCATATTACACATAAGCCTTTCCCTCTTCCACCACTTCAGCATGTAGAAGCCTGTGCTATTAGGTTATCTTTAGGTGGTCTAGATACATTGCTGATAGTGGCGTATGACCCCCCTGATCACCGCTTCTATGAAGCAGATTACACGGCTTTATTAAACCTCCACCCTGTGGTCTGCATTGCAGGTGACCTAAACGCAAAACATGCCAACTGGCATAGTCGTGCCACCAATGCGAAGGGGCGAGGACTATTCCGCCTTATAAGCGGTAACCCAAGCCTCATAGCTCATGGACCGAGAGAGCCCACTTTTCATCCTGCCCGAGGGAGACCGGACGTGCTGGATATTATGGTCACCAAAAACTTTAGATTCCACATAGACCTGACGACAGTCAATGAACTGGATTCTGACCACGATCCTGTGTTAATCGACACCAATGTTAACATGTCAGCATTGGTAACTCCTGATTGGTCGTACGAGGTAGACTGGGCTGCAGCCGTCCTTGAACTGAACCAATCAGTGGATCCCAGACCGCATATAAATTCTATCGAGTCGTTAGAATTAGCGGCGAATGCATTCTCCCGACAAATATCAAATGTGATACGAGGGCACACTTACCGCATTCCTTGCAATACTCCTAACCCCACAACCATCCCAAATGAACTCCGACTGTTGCTAAGAGCTAAGTCAACAGTTCGGAAGCTTTGGCAGCGTTTCCGCCATCCCAGATTGCAGGCAATTTATCTGCGATTTAAGACCCTGGCTAGACACCTCTTACGTGCACATCGCAAAGAGGCCTGGGAAAACACCATGAGGAACGTAAACCTCTCTGAAAAGAAGCCCTGGCGGATAATTAAATCCCTGAGAAGGAACAAAACGCTATATCAGCATCCTATACATGGCACTCGCGGGAGATTATCTTTCGAACCGCAAGAGAAAGCCACTGACTTCGCGGACTATTTAGAGTCCCAATTTGAGCCCCGAGAGGACATAGAAGACGAGGACTTTTCAGAACTAGTTGAGGCAACGGTGGATTACCTCTATGAGGATCCTCCACCACCTCACGAGGCGACTCGCATACCAATTGTCACACCAAGGCAAGTTTCCTCGCAAATTAGGTGTCTCAAACCCAACAAATCCCCTGGATATGATGGTGTTACGACACATATGTTACAACACCTGCCTCGCAAAGCCATTATCCACTTGACGAGAATTTACAATGCTTGCCTGTATCTCCGACACTTCCCTACTTCTTGGAAGGAAGCGAGGATGATTTGCATATTGAAACCAGGCAAGGATCCCAAGTTTCCATCAAGTTACCGTTCTATTAGTCTACTCCCAATAATTTCGAAAATTTTTGAAAAACTTCTACTGTCCCGTCTAACTCCTCTATTTGAGGAAAGGAGGCTCATTCCGGATCATCAGTTCGGATTCCGTCAAGGCCATTCCACTACCTTACAGCTCCTGCGTCTTGTTGAGAGGGCTGCCCTGGGTTTCCAGGAAAACTTCAAAACTGTCGCAGTGCTTCTGGATGTGGATAAGGCCTTTGCAACAACATGGCACCAGGGCCTACTGTACAAACTTAGAGATGCAAATCTCCCCTCCCCCTACCTGACCCTCATAGCCAGTTTCCTTGGTGACCGCACTTTCAGGGTGCGAGTGGAGGGCAGGTTATCAACTATCAGACCAATATCGGCCGGAGTACCGGAAGGTAGTGTTCTATCGCCACTGCTCTTTGCCGCATACATGTCTGACTTCCCCGTTGAACCCAGCACTGTTACGTGCCAATATGCCGATGACGTCCTCATACTGGCCCGTAACAAAAATCTACGTTACTGTCTTCCCCCATTGCAAAGACACCTAGATGCCATTGAGAGTTGGAGTGAAAAGTGGAGAGTGGGAATCAGTCCACAGAAAAGCTCTGCTTTTGTGTTAGGCAAAATTCATTCCTGGAGACCAGAAAGGGACCTGACACTTGGTCAGAGGAGAATCCCTTGGGTCAACACAGCCAAGTACCTTGGTGTACAACTAGACCGAGGACTTACCTTCACCAAACATGTCACAGCTAAAGCTGCCCAAGGTCACGGAGCTCTGGGAAAGCTCTATCCCACCTTTAGGTCTACTATGCCTACACGACTTAAATTACGCATTTATCGTGCGATCATCCCTCCCCTGATCCTGTATGGATGCGAGGCATGGGGATTCGTGGCTCAAACCACCATCCGCAGACTGCAAGTCGTGCAGAACAGGGCCCTTAGGATGATCTACGATACTGACCGTAGATTTTCTTCCCATATTCTCCATACTCATTCTGGCATTCCATATATTGTGGATGTTGTGCGAGATAGAGCCCGCTCTATGTATGCGAAACTTACGCCACACCCTAACCAGCTGGTAAATACCCTGGGACAATATGATCACCATCTTCCCAGGAGGCGCAAAAGCTATCGTTTACCCAAGGATGTCTTGGGCTAATTAGCTTCGCTGCTTCCTCATTTCACCAAACATTCCAATGCATTCGGTTTCTCGCTAATTTGACACTGCTTGACTTGCTGGTTAGACAAGCTGACCTTTGCTAAGTGAGCAGAGGGGCATGGGTGCCCCAGGATGGGTAGACATTCTAACTGGCACTCATATCCCTAGTCTATAGCAAGAGAGAGTAACCAATCATCACCATTGGCTGACACTGACAAAAATAGCTTGTACAATGACTACATCTTTCATACCTCACGGGTAAATCCATACTAAATGGATAGGTACCGTGGGCATATATCCCGCTCGGGTAAACCCGAGCGACCTGATTTGGCTCTTGGCTCTTGGCTCTTGGCTCTCTTGGCCCACATATGACACAGGAGGCATACGATTTTAAATCAATATCATAATCGTGAGAAGATTTAATAATCAATCCCAAAATACCCTTATGTTTCAGAGAAGCACGATTGTATAAACAAACAGGGCTTGTATTCATAAACGATACTTAAATTAGAGACTGCTTTGTTAGAAATGTTTAACTTTCCGATACCTTAACTTTCACTTCGTAAAGTTCAGATTTCGTTACCAAGTTCCAATTTTGCCTAAACCGATTTCCAAAACACAGACCTCTACAGCATTTAAATCAAAATCTATACATATAGAATGAGGGCAATCAGTAGTAATGAAAGATGTGTTAATAGAACTAGTTATACTTTGTTCAGAGTCCTTAGAGAAAGTGGAAGGGGTAAATAGGGACATCGTGTAGCCGGCGCGTGTATAGAAAACAAAACAACCCAGGCACGGTTGCAAGGTTTATGCAGGCATTCTGACACGAGAAGTGATGCACAACAGAGATTGCCTCCTTGAAACACATTAAACCTAAATACCTACTTCGCTTTTTAAACGACTTTTCATTTCTGAGTTATGCTGTTCACAGACACACACATACCTTTTTCTAAAAATTCTTTTTCAGTCAGGAGGCCTCAAAACATGTTTCCTGAGAAATCTTGACATCAAAATTATGGGTTGAATACAGTAGTTCTACTTACTATACGCAGTAGCTGGGTGACCGAGCTTCGCTGGACGTCCCCCCCCCCTTTTTTTTTTTTTTTTCAAAAAATCTTATTTTTTGGGAGAAGATACTTATTGAGATAAACTTGAAAAGCAAAACGTTAACTAAATAAAAATTTTTGTCGCAATTATTAAGTCATTTCCGAGATACAAGAGATATTGAGATACATGTAAATATTTCATAAGTACCATTAGTTTAGCCGTAAAATGTAATTCGTTGTATTTCTATTTCAAACATATAGACGGGACGAGCTGTAATACATAAACTAATATAGCTAGGTCAACTTTTATGCTGTATTCTGATATTCCTCGAAGAGGACTTCAAAACGCTAGCTCGTTTGCTGAAATCGATTTACAGAGAAATTGAGGCCGAAATAAGGTTTAGGCTAATTGTGGCTGTTACGCATAAAGATAGCTAAGTCAAATTTCTTTGGGTTTTCTAAAAGCTCTTGGCGAGATCTTTAATATCCTGACTTGTTTGTTGAAATTGACCCATTAACAGGAAAATTATGACCAAAATAAGATTTAGAGTAATTGTGACTGTTACGCATAAAGTAAGATAGATATGTCAACTTTCTTACTGTATTCTGATAGCCCTGAAAGAGAACTTTAAAACGCTACTTCGTTTGTTGAAATTGGTCCATTAGAAGAGAAGAAAAAGCCATAATGAGGTTCAATTGCTCTGTAGACGCGGGAATAAAAAACGTTTTTTTATGTAAAATCGCGTTTTTTCAGGAGCGACACCTATATAAATAAACTTAAAAAGCAAAACCTTATCTGAATACAAAATTTGATCGAAATCGTTAGACCCGTTTCCAAGTTGCGCGGAAAATATACATATAGGAATTTTATTGCTCGTTTAAATACTCGTATATAAGATAAGAGAAAGTAAACATAAGCCCTTAAGAGGAGTGGACTGAGAATGTAGTGTGAATGTAATATGTTAAATGACTATTAGACACCTATATCGTATGAAACGCTGATTAATTATATTGGCCAGTAGCCAGGAACCAAGCTGTGGTTGAGAGACAATGCTGCGGTTTCTACTGATCGAACGAACCCTTCTGTGCACCCTACTCCACCCGTAATATGTTACCCTGAGAAATAATACTCTGTAATTGTTTTCATAGCTTTTGTAACAACCTGTAACCGTTTTCCATTGCTATAGCCCAGTTTTAATCAATTTTTACTGTGCAAAATCTTCGTGTCAGATCCTTGAAAGACATTAAACTTAAATACCAACTTTGGCTTTTATCTGACTTTCCGTTTTTGAGCACCCCCCCCCCCACACACACACAGGGACCTTCTAAAAATTCTCTTTTTTGGATTCAAGGGGCCTCAAAGCATATATTTCTGGTGAAATCTAGACATCGAAATGTTGGGTGGAATACAAAGCTTCCCCTACTCACTATACGTAGTAGAGAAAGTAAGGGGAGTTAGGGGTGAGTTTAGGAAATTCTAAAATTTGTATGCCAGAATTACCAAATTTTAACCACGTTAATATAGTGTTTAGATATGCAGCTGCACAAAATTTGAAGTATATAAGTCAGATAGTTCTTTAATTAAAAGCCTTTAATTGATTAAAAAGATACTCTGATTAAAAATGCTCCTTGCGTAACAATTTTTATATGTTTGTCATGAAACTTGGTGATCTGATGCTCCATGCACTTGAAAGTCATAATTGCTCTGTATTTTTATTTTACACCAGTACTTTAGTATCTGGAAATTTTTTAATATGTCTATTTACAGATTTCACGTTTTTTTAACTTTCCATCGGCATTTGAATGTCAATATGTTCAATATTACTTGACTGATGTCAAAACCCAGAGCAATTTTTGAGCCTTATATGAATAAGAACACATCCTGAAATTTTCAAAAGAATCCCTTAAGAACTCTGGCGCAAGGAGTTTTTCAGATGCGTGAAAATGCTGAGAAAAAAGAAACAGAGAAAAACAGCATTAAACTTTTAAAACGTTCTAACCCCATCAGAGGTGTGTTGCAGCATAGGTTTCACTTTCTGATCTCTTACCCTCTCCTGTACTGACAATTTCTGCAATTTATGGGCTCTGGTGTGCGTTTGTTTCCTGGCACTGCATTTCTACTCTGAATACATCTTCTAGCATTGCACTTCTGACAAATGCATACTGTTCCAACTGAAATTGTTTCATTCCTAAGACTATTCAACACTTGAATTGACTTCACACATCCCATATTAAACTCCATTACAGTTTTCAGTACTGCAAGTTCAAGTTTATTCCTAGACACACACCTATTTTGGACAAATAGCTCCCACAACATTGGGAAGAGATACATTTGAGTTCTGTGTCGTACCCTTAGCATAGCGTTCTAGCAGCTGGTCAGAACCAAGTCGCTGATCCGGAAATGGAATTTTAGTTACCACTTCTGGAGACAACTTGCAGGACATTTTCTTGTGATTTTGTGGATGCAGATTGAGGATAATTTACATGATTGAGTTTCTGATCCGTCGATATTCAGTCTCGGTGGGTGCGCACGCCTAACCACCAGCCATTTAATGACTATCCACCACTATTTAAAAATGGCCGCCAGATCTTTAAAAATGGCGCTGGCATCAAAATCATTGCACTTTTTAATAGACAAACCATTGAACAATTTTTCAACATAAAAATCTAAAAATCAACTTTTTTTACCAAATCTCAAAGGCTACGGAGACTCAAATTTTTCAACTGTTTGACCAATTTTGACACTTGCACTTTAAGTGTAAGTAGAAACTACAGACTACTTAAGACTTTGAAAAATCACCCCTACCTTATTTTCAAACTCTGTACCTCCTATGTCACTACACAGTCTACATTGTCAGTGTTGAGCCTCATGCACTTGATCCAATACGTGCGGTTGTCTTTGAAGATTTCCAATCGCTCCATGGACTTGAGCAATAAGGTCCTCCATTGACGTTACATGAGCGACATACACCATACTCTTCATACAACTCCACAAAAAAATAGATGACAGATCTGGAGACCGTGCTGGCCATGCAACTGGTTCACCTTTACCATCCACTGATTTGGATGTGCAACGTTGAGGTGATTCCGCATATTTACACCAGTGTGCTGAAGCTCATGTCGGTGATTTCTGAGGCTGCATACTGGTGCGTGTCGCACTGCTGTACTAGAAACTACAGAAGCAATGTAGGACGATAAAAAGGGTAAAGGGCACAGAAACAGATGCTACATCTCGCTCGCTGCGAATTACACAGATCTGTTGTGGCTGCCACCCCCAGGAGGAAGGGATGAAATGAGGAAACCGAAGGTGCCACACAAGGTCGCAGCTACACAGGCCACAGAGAGGTGTGGAAATCCGTAACAAGTGCTGAGATCTCTTCTTCTCGGCGCTAGGCAGTAAAAAGATGGCTAAAGGGATGTATACCTTCCTATTAAGATACCAAAATGAATTTTAACAAACTGTCAAAAGCTTCCTTCTCAAACTTCGACGCTCTCAATCGCCCAACCGAGCATTTCCGGACAGGGATTCCTTCATGAAAACCAGTTTGCTATCCCGTACAGAATACTAAGCGTTTCTGTCTTTTTTTTTTAAACGGGTGGAGGATATCTTGCATAATGAAGCTATTTCTTGACTTGGAGGCGATAAGCCTTTATAAGCCTTTGTAAAGTTGATTGAGAAAGTAGTGTGAGTATAGTACCTTAAATTACTATTATAAGTATATACAAGACTTGCTTATATTGATTGCTCAGCAGGAGGGGTCGGTCTGGGTGGCTCAGTTGGTTAGACGCTGGCCTACTGCTCCCAAGGTCGCGGGTTCAAACCCGGTCCAGGTCGATGGTTTTTAAATGTGCTTAAAAACGACAGTTCCATGTCAGTAGATTTACTGGCATGTAAAAGAACTCCTTCGGGACAAAATTCCGGCACACCGGCGACGCTGATGTGATCCTGGCAATTGACAGCGTCGTTAAACAACAAAATAGTAGTCAGCAGGAGGGAAGTTTTGCTTGAGAAACAATGGAATGCTGCCGACAAGGATGCCATCCTACCGACCGCGTCTTGCTGCCCCTAGATGGCACCACTTGTAAAATGTTACCTTGGGAAATAAAATTGCGGATTATTTACGAAGTTTAGAAGAAATTTTAAATATGCTTCTTTCATGTGTCTTACTTTTAATCAGTTTTTATTGCGCTAAACCAAATGGTTGCTAAAGTGTGTCGTGAAAAACATACAGAACGAATAAATAATTGTTTGTGAGAACCGCAAATTCCTAAAGCTTAATGTATAATCCTTTTATCTGTGAATGTAACTACCGCCGCCAGTGCCAACACAGGAACCCACCCTGCACCATCAGACATTAAAAAGACAAAAAAAGCCTGTTACATATACCAACCTATACCACCACACGGGTAAATCCGTATTTAAACGGATAGGAACCGTGGCCACCTTACCATCCGCCTGGGTTAACTCAGACGACTAGTACTCACTCCTGGACTCCTGGAATGTAACTACACTTGGCACCACCATCTGCTCCTTGCATTCTAAGTGATCAACAAACTATTGCATTCGCATTTTGCGCTTTCTCTGCGTTCATTCTCTTTACGTGGCCATGCCATTTTAGAGTTCCTGCTTCTAATCTATCAATTACTGTTTCACCGGAAATATGTTTTGAGACCCCCTGAATACAAAAAAAAAGGCATTTTTAGAAAAAGGTCCGTATGTGGTGTGTGTATGCGTGTGTGTGAGAGAGAGAGAGACTATCAGTCTGTGGACAGCATAACTCAAAAGCGAAAAATCAGTTAAAAACCAAAGTAAGTATTTTAAGGATGCTACACGAAGACTTAGAAGAAAACAGCCCCACCCTAAACTACCCTTTACATGGAAAATTTCTCGAAAAGTTTGATTCTCTTGAAAATGGTTCTAACGATTTTAATTAAAATGTCATATGTTTGAGATATTTTTATGACAAATGAAATGTATATCTTGAATTTTCTGGCTATAGCCCCTGTACTCGTATTTACTCTGGACGACTTTTGCATAACTGGTAAACCGTTAGAGATAGACCAAATCATACTATACAAAAAAATGTAGATCTTTCTAAAATACACAATTTATGTCTCGATAAATTTTCTTGTAGGGTGCACCATTTCTGAGATATTCCTTGTTATGTGTGTGAGTTTTGGAAAACTTAGAACTTTCGTGAAATGGATCATCGTTGTTCATTTTTTTATATGTTAAGTGTGCAAAGACAACAGAATCTCAAACATTTGACTGTTGCACAAAGCCTACTGTATTCTAATATCTCCCTTGTACCTACAAGGAAATAAGCAATAAGATAATGTGTACAAATGTTTATCTTTACTAACACGAAGAAGATATAGGAATAAGAGTTTGTAAGAATGGTTAGTACAAGAGTAGAGAAAGTCATGTGAGTGCAACACATCAGATTTTTTTACTTGTACCAGATTTGTCAGTGATAGATCAAAGCTATTTGAACTCAACTTTTTGTATTATATTCTCATTTATTTTAAAATTTTCTCCAAGTCCTCCCCCCGCCATGTATTTCGTTTCTCCAAAGTTTAATTTCAAACCACCTTGTTCAAAAGCATCCATCAGTTTGCGTGTCATAAATTCAACATGCTCTTGATATTGTTCTATTATGACCTGGTCATCCGCAAACAGTAAATTATAGATAGTTTTTTCATTGATTTCGATACCCATTTTGTGGCATGCATTGTACCATTTTCTTAAGACATCTTGTAAATACGAGTGAATAATATTGGCGACATTCCGCAACCCTGCGTCAGCCCTTCACTGTGCAGAACGCTTTGGATAATTGATTTCCAACTTTTACACAGACACTACAGTCCTACAATCTCTTTATAAGTTGAATTAATAATTTTGGAATCCCGAATGCATATAAGGAATTCCAAAGCTTAGCTATGGGGACAATCATATGCCTTTTCAAGGTCTATAAATATACAATGCACTTCTTTTCCTTTAGCTAACATTTTTCAATAATTTGTCTGATCGTGAATGTACGGTCAAGGCATGATTTACCTGTTGTGAATCCAGCTTTATCTTCAGCTAGTTTGTTCTGAATGAGTTTCTCAAGTCTAATCTTTATTATAGTACTGAAGATTCTACTAACGGAAATCATAACATAGATTCCCCTATAATTATTTGGGTCCTTCTTGTTCCCTTATTGCATTAATATATATTTTCCAATCTAGTGGAATAGGCTCTCCATTCAGTACTTGATTATAATCTGGTTAGTGTTCTTATAACACTGTCCCCCATACAAACTCTCTGCTGTTAAATATTTCAATTACATTATCACATTTGGAAGTACCTCTTCCCACAATGTCAAAGGTGCATATCTTCAAGGTTCTTCATTCTGGATGTCATCTGTAGTTAAATCATAAGATATAAACAAGGACTTACTAAAAGAAAAAGGAATGTCTCTTTAAAGTGCAAAAGGTGTATCAACTAACTTTCTCATTCACGATTTCCAAGATATTCATGGTTGTTGGCTTCATTTTCCAATGATTTTATGTCTTTGTTCATCGTTCTGTTGCTTCAGATGATTTCAAAGGCAGGATATAACCACGCATTCTTAAACATTTGACTATTACTACAAAGAAATATGCCACTTTTTGTAGTTGTTATTTCTGCAAAGGAGATAGAAAAATGAGCCTTCGTAGCAAAGTGAATTGAAAAACTACTGTGAATATAATACAAAATCAGAATGGTCAGACTGAAGGAGGTGAGAGAATGGAAGTAAATGAACAAAAAGTTCTAATACATTTATAAGTTAAATGCACTGTTGACTAGATAATCGCGTTTAAAGCTCAGAGTATGTGACAACGTCGCACCACCTGTTGATCGAGTAATTTGCTTCTACCGGCAGCTCACTGAACTAATATAATGCGCTGCAAAAACCATTTAAAGTAACGTTGGCCATGAAGTGAATCCAGATTTTTTGCCGCTGGACAAGAGACCTAAATTCGGCGAAAATGAGGTTATTGTTCACTGCACTGTATGCAAACTGACTTCGAATTCTACATTTCCTCGTAATCACACGATTTCATTTGGACTGTTTAAATGTCAGAATTGTTTCCTGTTCTACATGAGAGGTTTACGCCATGATAAGCTAACGAACGTATGTTTTATTTAATTGGGTAAATCTGGTTGGTCTGTTCTTCACTTTACGCCCGGAAGCATTTTTTTCTGACTTTCGACATCAGTTGTGGTATTGCATCCTTTAAGAAATCACAAATATGATGGAAACAAATACCAACTTTAAATACGCTACCAACATTGCTCACGCTTGATGATACCCAAGTGTTTGTTTCTAACGTTAAGAACATCAATACACTATATTTAATAAACTGGTGAAAGTTACCCGCAATCCGGACATAACATATACGTTCTTAATAAGCCTTCTCGTATAGGAACTGCATGCATTGTTCATCGTGAAACAATGATGCGAGATCAACATATTAATCAATCAAACACAGCTTTACTTACGAAGATTAGATTAGATTACATTATATTAGATTAGATTGCGTTCAGCGAGTTCACAAGTAGCCATGGAGGCTGGTGAACATTGAACATGTCAATTGTGATGTACAAAACATTGTCAATAAATATACAGAATGAGCACATAAAAAACTCATTATATACAGGAACAAAAGGAAACAAACAAACAACAGCAAGGGGGATAATGGAAACACAATCAAAGCTTACCTGAAATTTGTCAGATAAGAATTGAATTTTGTGTTAGATTTACACTATACATTTACAGTCATATTCTACTGTTTAGTTGTAAAATAATGATGATGATGATGATGATGATGATTCATCTAGAGATCACTTACAGAGTTACATAAGCTTTCACAGAATTATTTGTCATTTAGATTACCTTATACAGAATAAAATGAGTTAAAAATTACTTACAAAGCTACATAAGCATTAACAGGAATAATTTGTCATTTGAATAATCTTACACACAACAAAATGAGTTAGAAACTCCTTACAAAGTTACACAAGCATGAACAGAAATAATTTGTCATTTAAATAATCTTGTACACAATAAAATGAGTTAGAAACTACTTACAAAACTATATAAGCATTAACAGAATAATTTGCCATTTAAATAATCTTATACAGAATAAAATGAGCTAGAAACTATTTATAAGGCTAAATAAGCAACAAAGTTACATAGATATTTACAGCATAGTTAGATATTTACAGCATAGTTCTGTAAGTTAGTTTACTTACTGAATAGCAGGGACCAAACAGGACATTCATTTTCACAATAAATAGTAAAGCTAGCTTGCCTCCAACACACTTGGAGTGAGCACGTGTACAGTTTTAATTTCGTCTGCCAGACTATGTGCTGCAACTATTACAGTATTCCAAAGATTATGTTGCTCATATGTGAAACACCTCTTACATTATTAATACCGTTATTCTGTGTTGCATTTAACCATGTGGTACTAATAATTGCTACATATTTAGTAAAGCGTAATTTATAATGTGAACTTACTCTCCACCACAATATACTTAAACAAAAAACAATTCCATGCAGTTGAGTAAACATTCGCGCGATCTACACCTATGTCGGAAGAAAGTAAACACAGCTGATGCAATGTTGCCAGTTCTAACCGAATTAAAACAGCAGCCAATTGTGGATTTTTACTTTCTCTACTGGTAAGTAGGGGAAGTATTGTATTCCACCCAAAAATTCGATGTCGAGATTTCACCGGAAATATATGTTTTGAGGCCCCCTGAATAAAAAAAAAGCATTTTTAGAAAAAGGTCCGTGTGTGTGTCTGTGTGTCAGTCTGTCAGTCTGTGGACAGCATAACTCAAAAACGAAAAGTCGGTTAAAAACCAAAGTTGGTATTTAAGTTTAACGTCTTTTAAGGATGCGACACGAAGATTTTCAAGAAAATAGCCCCACCCTAAACTACCCTTTACATGGAAAATTTTGATTTTCTTGAAAATGGTTCTAACGATTTTGATTAAAATGTCATATGTTTGAGATATTTTTATGACAAATGAAATGTATATCTTGAATTTTCTGGCTATAGCCCCTGTAGTCGTATTTACTCTGGACGACATTTGCATAACTGGTAAACCGTTAGGGATAAACCAAATTATACTGTACAAAAAATGTAGATCTTGCTAAAATACACAATTTATGTCTCAATAAATTTTCTTGTAGGGTGAACCATTTCGGAGATATTCCTTGTTATGTGTGTGAGTTTCGGAAAACTTAGAACTTTCGTGAAATGGATCATCGCTGTTCATTCTTTTATATGTCAAGTGTGTAAAGACAACAGAATCTCAAACATTTGACTATCGCACAAAGCCTACTATACTCTAACATTCCCTTTGCATCTACAAGGAAATAAGCAATAAGATAATTTGTACAAATGTTTATCTTAACTAACACGAAGAAGCTATAGGAATAAGAGTTTTTAAGAATGGTTAGTACAAGAGTAGAGAAAGTCATGTGAGTGCGACACATCAGATTTTTTAAATTTAATTTGAAATACGCCAAAGGAAAAGTTGTCGTTTACTCAATTTTCTATGAATATAGCTATAAATAAAGAATCTTAAATCAATAATAATTCAGCCGGGTGATGATACATTTTTAATAAAAGTATTTTTTGATAGGATACTGTAAGCTTTTCAGCCATTACAGGATGAACAGTATATACAGGATGAACTTTAATAAAACCGACAAATTGCAGGTACTGATTCCTGACTACAAATGGAGGAAAAAAGGGCTTATGAATATGTAACCGGAAATGAACGGTGTGGGTGCAACAACAAAAAATCGTCCCGGAGCACAATACATAGCTAACTCTCATTCACGTCAGAACAGATGCACACACTGGTCTATATGAGATCCAATACAGGTGTTCATACGTCGTATCATGGATTGCCTCGTTCGCACGTTCCGGCGTCTCTCTGAATAGCGTCATAGGTGTTGTAAACACTTTATTGAAGGGTATGCACATCCGGAACTGACTGAGCATGCACAACGTTTTTCAGATGTCTCCAGAGGTAAAGTCCACTTAACCTTATAATGCACACCGGTCCAGCCAGTGTTGCCAACAGAGGATCAAGAAAAATAACCAGACAAAAATAAGAAATCCGCTAAATTTCTGTGTTGTCAATGTTAGAAACATTTCTGCCCAACCAAATGCAGTTTATCAAGCAATCCCTGTACTAGCAATGTTAAATTTATAAATTTTGCCAACTAAACATCTTTCCAGAAAGACCAGTTTTAGTTTAAAAACAACTAAATTGGCTTCACTGGGTCCAGCGGCGAAGAAAGCCGAAGTGTTGGAGTCACGTGACATGCATCACGTGACTAGAAAGTTGAGCGGGAAAGGTAAGAAATACGCGCCAATAGTGATTGCAAGTGCAATATGGAAGTGAGCCAAAATAAACAATTTATGTGCTCTGAGTTTGACTTGCAGCCACATACACAACAGCCCTGCGGCTCTGAAACAACAGAAATAGGTCACCTGTAAGAAATACAGGTTATTTCAAATCTCAAAAAAATTATAGCTTACCTTATTTCATAAAAAATGCAGTAAACAAGCCACAGCTCCTTCAATAACAAACTGACAGCCATATTTCCAGTAAGTCAACTTTCTAAATAGTCACGTGATGCATGTCACGTGACGCCCAGCCATGTTAGTCACGTGACTCCAACATTTCGGCTTTCTTCGCCGCTGGACCGGTGTGCATTATAAGGTTAAGTGTAAAGCCCAGAGGATCTAGCAGGCCATGCAACAGGGCCTGCACACCCCATTCAACGTCTGTGGAAGATGTTGAGATGTCGGCGATCTGTAATGCGGAAGCAAGGTGGTACTCCATCATGCGGAAACCACATAACTTGTCTTATTGCCAAAGACACATTGTCAAGCAAACCAGGCAGAGTGTTCTGCAGGAAGTCCAAGTACGTTACTCTGTTGAGGCGTTGTAGAATAAAAAGAATCGCCAAGAATCCCCGTCCAAACGTTAATGCTGATGAGACGCTTCAATTCTCCGAAGATTTTCTGTAGCCCACAGTTGATGATTATGCAGACTGATGATACCATTTCTGATAAAGGTTGATTCATCGGTAAAGAGGACTGAGGACAGAAATCCCATAATTGTGACATTTTTGTGCAAAAACCTTCCTGTAGAGGAAAATCCACTGATGATAATCCTTGTACTCGTTGCAGGTGGTAAGGATAATAACGGTTGTTATACAGGTTACACATAATCGTGCTTTGGCTTACTCCATGTTGGTGAGCCACTAGTCTGCGGCTTATACAAGAATTTGTCTCAATATCCTGTAGAATCTGTTCCTCCAAACCTGGTGTACGTACAGTCCGCCACCTCCCTACACAATCGTCTAAATGAACCCATCATCACACAAAGGCATAAACACAGCTTGAAAAATTGTCATGTGGTTGGTGTCTGTGAGGCTGCTTGTTTTGATATAGCCGTGCTGCGTCTCGACTTGTTCCCCACATGAATACCGGACCTTTCTCCTTCTTACAGTACGCTGCTTCCATCACAGGATCTGCAACCACAACAAACACACTACTAGTGGTCGAAGTAAATGTCATTCGTCAGTGGCAACCGTGACAACGATGCATTTCCGGACCCTTATTCATAGGGCTTTTTCCCCTCCATTTCCAGTCAGGAATCAGTCCCTGCAGTTTGTAGGTTTTATTAAAGTTCAGCTTCTATTATACATACAATATATCCCAAAATTTCACCGACAAACTTTGGAAGCTGATAGATAACATTATTTGTTAAGGAAAGTTTTTTTACTGCGGTGCTTCGTTTAAGCGTTAGGTTACTGCCTCCCACCAAGTTTAAGTATTTATGGCAAAATCAACAATCCAAATTAGTATTGCATTTATCTTAGTAAGGCACACACTTTTAATGCAAGAAACAAACACAGAACACATAAACGAAACACAAACATGTCATTGTTTACAGTTAATCACAGCTTTACTATTCAAAATTAAACCGACAAACTTTTAAACCATAAACATGGCTGGTATCTTTGCGAGAGTACGGCAGAATAGGCCACGTCGATGCAATGGGCGTGCGTTCAATATTTACTTTGAATAGTAAAGCCGAGAATAATCGTAAATAATGAGATGTTTGTGTTTTGTCTATGTGTTCTGTGTTTGTTTCTTAGATTAAGATTGTGTGTCATACTAAGATAAATGCAATACTAATTTGCATTGTTGAATTTGTCGTAAATACTTAAACTGATTGTAATACGTTGTATTTGCAGTAATCTATGACATTAACTCGTCTAGTGCTTAAACGAAGCACCGCAGCAAAAAACTTCCCTTAACAAAAAGTGTTTAAAATAATGTTATCTGTCAGCTCCCAAAGTTTGTCAGTCTAATTTTGGGACACCCTATATATCTATATCGTATGTATTTATTTAGCGCACCTACCTCTGGAGCGGAGGACCCGGTTTCGATCCCCGGTACCAGCATCGGGATTTTTCCCCCGCTGGGAGTTCTGGCACGGGGTGACCAACAGAGGAGCTACTTGATAGAGAACTAGCGGTCCCATGTCGCCAAGGCCGCATAACTGGCCGGGAGGGCTAGGGGCGCTGACCACGTCCCACCCTCAAGTACTGCACCCCACCAATGACGCCTGTAGTGGGCAGAGGCGGGGGACGCAGCAACTGGGCGGCAATCCTTGGCCCTTCATTGGCTGTTGCGCTAAGGGTTTTATATGTATTTATTTGTCGGATTGCGTGGCTCAGTTGGTTAGACGCTGGCCTACTGATTCCAAGGTCGTGGGCTCAAACCCGGCCCAGACTGACGGTTTTCAAGTGTGCTTAAAAACGACAGCTCCGTGTCAGTAGATTTACTGGCATGTACAAGAATTTCCATGGTACGAATTCCGGCACATCGGCGACGCTGATGTGATCCTGGCAATGGACAGTGTCGTTAAACAGCAAAATAATTTTTTAACCATATGTATTTGGTTGGGATACAATAATACAATCCTACCAACAATGCCCTGCTGTCCAGAGATGGCTCTACTCATAATATGTTACCACAGGAAATAAAATTTGTAATCTTTTACATAGCCTCTTAACAAATTTACAATGTGTTCCTTTGATATAGCTTACCTTTTAATCAAATTTCATTGCACAAAATTAAATAGTAGCTAAGTGCGTTATGAAAATAATGTGGAGCGAATCAATAGTTGTCTTTGAGAAAGGTCTAAAGTAAATATATAATTTATATATTCACATTGTGCGTGTATATTAAGTATGATGATAATCTTTCTTATTTTCTTAATCTAAATTTTACAGGGATTGCTTTCTGTTGCTACTTCAGTTCATTTGGAAGCGCTTTTTTTCCTCTTCTCACACATGTCACAAGAGGTATGTTGTTTTAACGCAGTGTGACAGTTGTGAGAGGAGATGAAAGCATTTTCAAAATGTCCTCATATTTCAGAGGAGCACGTGTAAAAATTCCTGCAGTCTGATTTTTACTTTCTCTACTAAAGTAGAGAAAGTATTGTATTACACCCAAAAATTCGATGTAAAGATTTCACGGAAATATATGTTTTGAGAACGAAAAGTCGGTTAAAAACCAAAGTTGGTATTTAAGTTTAATGTCCTTCAAGGATACGACACGAAAATTTTTAAAAACATTGCTCTACCCAGAACTACCCTTTTCATGGAAAATGTTTCGAAAATTTGATTTTCTTGAAAATGGCTCTAACGATTTTGACTAAAATGCCATATGTTTGAGATATTTTTATGACAAATGAAATGCATATCTTGAACTTCCTGGCTATAGCCCCCGTAGTCGTATTTACTCTGGATGGCTTTTGCATAACTGGTAAACCGTTAGAGATAGACCAAATCATACTATACAAAAAATGTAGATCTTGCTAAAATATACAATTTATGTCTCAACAAATTTTCTTGTAGGGTGAACCATTTCGGAGATATTCCTTGTTATGTGTGTGAGTTTCGGAAAACAGAACTTTCGTGAAATGGATCATCGTTGTTCATTTTTTTTATATGTTAAGTGTGCAAAGACAACAGAATCTCAAACATTTGACTATCGCACAAAGCCTACTGTAATCTAACATTCCCCTTGCACCTACAAGGAAATAAGCAATAAGATAATATTTTGTACAAATGTTTACCTTAACTAACACGAAGAACATATAGGAATAAGAGTTTGTAAGAATGGTTAGTACAAGAGTAGAGAAAGTCATGTGAGTGCAACACATCAGATTTTTTGTAGAGTGAACCATTTTGGAGATATGCCTTGTTATTTGTGTGAGTTTTGGAGAACTTATATTTCTATCAAATGGAACATCGTTATTCAGTTTTTTATGTGTTAACGGTGCAAAGAGAACCTAATTTGAAAGCTTCAAAATATTTGACTATCGCTCAAAGCCTACTGTATTCCGATATAAAAACGAGCAATAAGGTAATTTCTGCAAATGTTTATCTCAACTAACACGAAGAAGATATAAGAATAAGAGTTTGTAAGAATGGTTAGTAGAAGAATAGAGAAAGTCATGTGAGTGCAACACATCAGTTTTTTTTTTTTTTTTTTTTTTTTTTTTTTTTTTTTTTTTTTTTTTTTTTTATTCAGGCGGCCTCAAAATATATATTTTCAGTGAAATCTTGGTGTCGAAATTTTCGGTGAAATACAAATACTTCCCCTACTTACTATACGTAGTAGAGAAAGTAAAAATAGGTTTTATTAGGTCCTAACGTAAAATTAGATCAACTTAGTCTTTATACAATTGAAGTGTATTAATCATTGTTAACTAAAACATTAAAATAAACTGAAATATAGAGAGTATGGTGTCAGGAATAAAATAGGTCAGAGCCTAAGAACCCGGGCCCTTTTAATTACACAATGGTTAACTCAAGCGTCAAGCCATCAAGAGTACTGTGAGCGCCATTAGAGGAGACAAATGTTCTCTTTAACACATAATCGCCGCTTACGGGTCTGATCATTCTCATTGCTTGGATGTGAATTTAGTCCATCGGCAGTAAACTTCCCACAATGGGAGTCCATTACTCTCAATTCTTTTATAAAGTCCTTTTTACAAAAGTCCAATGCACTCCCCTTATTCTGTCACTTTATTTTCTTCTAACTGAATGCACAACAACACATTTCTCTTTTACTAACGTTAACATAATCTTCAGTCCTTCGTGATATTTTTTCCTGTATTCTTAAGACAATTTTCGGTTTTTCAGTTCTCCATCTGTCTCCAAAAAGAACTCTGATGATACGATCACTCAATACTCATTAATTGATTCACTATCTTCCTTCACGACGTGCCGGTTTGCACACGACGACCATACACACGCACACGCACGCACACACACACGCACACTAAAACACTAAAAACAACTCGTGCCTGTAACTAACTACCAACTCTCACTGTCTCGCCTCCTTATATAGCGAGGATAACGTAACACGAACCTTTCTTGAACTTCACCTTTTTTGAAACTTCTACAAGTACGCCGGCCGCCAGACGCCTCTGGAATAATCTCGAAAACCACTTATTAATTGTTCTGCTCTGTGATTGTTGTCACCTGTTTGTTCGCGTGAGTGGTGTGGGGAGAAAGAAAGGGAGGGAGAAAGAGAGAGGGAGAAAAAAAGAGGGAGAAACAGACAGAGAACAAGAGAGAGCGAAAGAGAAAGGGAAAAAGAGAAAGACAGTAAGAGGGAGAAACAGAGTAAGAGAGATAGAGGGAGAAAGAGTGAGAGAAAAAGAAAGAAAAAAAACATTAGCTCAAGACGCCCTGGAAATCAGTTATCTTCAATTGTAAGTTATCTTCAAAGTTCAGAAAGTTGCGCAAAGTTCTGATAATTAGAATGGGAATGAAACAAGTCACCAACTGAAAACTTGCGTTTCATAGGCAAAGCATTGATTCGGATTTTGCCAACGTAAAGTAGGACCTTTGGAAGGAGTCACAGTAGGCGAGACTTAGGTTGATAAAATTCTTGTCTTTTCCTTCATGGTTTATAATCTTAAAGTCTTAAATTTAATCCAGGGGTAGGAAAATCTGTATCGGCTGATGGTATGACGTAATACCACCGTCAGGGGCAAAGAAATAGTAGCTTCCTTTCAAACCTGTCCTCTTCTATCAACACACTTCAAACGTAAACATGCAGTGGTGCGCCCCTAATCGTTATGATACGGCTCTTTCAAAACAACTGAAACGCAAAGGAACCTTTCCATTCTAACAGGAGTGGAAAGAATAATATTGGCTGGCGCAATAGCTCGGCGGGTGGAGCATTTGCCTGCTGTGCCAGGAGTTCTGCGAATGATTCCCTGTTGGAATTTGTTCTCTATTCATGGTTATTCCCTGACCTACCCAGAATATGAGCGTAGGAGTGTGTGTGTGTGTGTGTGTGTGTGTGTGTGTGTGTGTGTGATCTAATTTATAAAAAATATAAAAAATAAAAAAAACCGACTGTATTTAACTACATAGAGTTAAAGGGGGGATATAAATGGAATAATTTTAAAAACCACAATATTTTGGATATCATACGGCGAAAATGGAAATCTCTGTTACGTTCGAAAATTTTGATTGCTGTTCACAAGTCAAACATTAAACGATACTAAGGACGTTTGCACAAAGACCACAAGCAAGTCACAGATAGGAAATCCTAGGATATTTTAACAGAATTACAAAATAATGTTGGTTTAGATTTGTTTAGAGAACTTGATACGGCAACATTTCCGTCTCTCCCTTCATATAATATGTACATTAGTGCTGTGTTTGGCTCAGCATATGTCTGTGAGCAACTTTTACTGTCTCTACTGGTAAATAGAGGATGTATTGTATTCCACCCAAAAATTCGATGTCGAGATTTCACCGGAAATATATGTTTTGAGGCCCTTGAATCCAAAACAGTCATTTTTAGTAAAAGGTCCGTCCGTGCGTGTGTGTGTGTCTGTGTGTCAGTGTGTGTGTCTGTCAGTCTGTGGACAGCATAACTAAAAAACGAAAAGTTGGTTAAAAACCTAAGTTGGTATTTAAGTTTAATGTCTTTCAAGGATGCGACACGAAGATTTTGAGGAACATAGCCCCACCCTAAACTACCCTTTACATGGAACATTTTTCGGAAATTTTGATTTTCTTGAAAATGACTAACGATTTTGATTAACATGCCATATGTTTGAGATATTTTTATGACAAATGAAATGTATATTTTGCATTTTCTGTCTATAGCCTAAGTGGTCCTGTTTACTATGGATGAGTTTTGAATAACTCGTAAACCGTAAGAGATAGATAAAATCTTACTCAAAAAGAAATGTAGATCTTGCTAAAATACATAATTTGTCTCAATACGTTATTTCGGAGACATTCCTTGTTATTTGTGTCAGTTTCAATTTATTCAGACATAAATTGTGTATTTTAGTAAGGTCTACATTTTTTGTATAGTACGATTTGGTCTATCTCTAACGGTTTACCAGTTATGCAAAACTCGTCCAGAGTAAATACGACTACAGGGGCTATAGCCAGAAAATTCAAGATATACATTTCATTTGTCATTAAAATGTCTCAAACACATGACATTTTAATCAAACTCGTTAGAGCCATTTTCAAGAAAATGAAAATGTTTGAAAAATTTTCCTTGTAAAGGGTAGTTTAGAGTGAGGTTATTTTCTTCAAAATCTTCATTTTGTAACCTTGAAAGACATTAAACTTAAATACCAACTTTGGTGTTTAACCGACTTTTGTTTTTGAATTATGCTGTCCACAGACTGACAGACATACAGACAGGCACACGCGCGCGCACCTTTTCCTAGAACTGCTCTTTTTTTTGGATTCATGGGTCTCAAAACATATATTTCCGGTGGAATCTCGACATCGAATTTTTGGGTGGAATACAATACTTCCTCTACTTACCAGTAGAGAAAGTAATAAAAAAAATCTGATGTGTTGCACTCACGTGGCTTTCTCTACTCTTGTACTAACCATTCTTACAAACTCTTGTTACTATCTCTTCGTGTTAGTTGAGATAAACATATGTACAAATTATCTTATTGCTTATTTCCTTGTAGGTAAAGGGGGAATATTAGAATACAGTAGATTTTGAGCGATAGTCAAATCTTTTAAAGCTTTGACATCCCGCTCTCTTTGCACGCTTAACATTTAAAAAATGTACAACGATATTCCATTTCACGAAAGTTTTGTTTTCCAAAACTGACACAATTAACAAGGTTCACTCTACAAAAAATGTATTCATACATAAATTGTTTTAGCGAGACCTACATTTTTTGTAAGTAAGATTTTGTCTATCTCTTACGGTTTACGAGTTATTCAAAGGTCATCCAGAGTAAACAGGACTACATAGGCTATGGCCAGAAAATTTAAAATACACATTTCATTTGTCATACAAATATCTTAAACATATGGCATTTTAATCAAAATCGTTAGAGCCATTTTAAAAAAAAAATCAAAATTTTCGAAAAAGTTTTCATCTAAAGGGTAGTTTAGGGTGGGGCTATTTTCTTCAAAATCTTCGTGTCGCATCCTTGAAAGACATTAAACTTAAATACCAACAACAATACTGACATAGAGAGAGACCTTTTTCTAAAAATGCTTTTTTTTGCATTCAGGGGGTCTCAAAACATATATTTCCGGTGAAACCTCGACATCGAATTTTTGGGTGGAATACAATACTTCATTCTACTTACCAGTAAGGAAAGTAAAAAGCACAGGAGGTGATAATTAAATTTGACAATTTGTTCGTGAATGAAGGCTGACTTTGGTTAAGATTTGAAATTGCTATACACATGATTGGTTAATTTTAACCAAGTCACATATAAATGGAATAGTCGTAGTAGTTTTGCCACCTTCACGATATCCCTGAGTAAGGCTGAGAGCTTTCGTGATGCCCCTCGTATAAACATGTCAGTTCTGTAAACATTTTCCACTCGGTAGGGAGAAACACTTTTTAACCCTTGATATTCGGATTAGAGTGTGCCCTTAAGGCAGTGCTGCTCACGAATTCAGACGCTTCTACCAACGAGTAGTGCAGCACCCTTTGTTTACAGTTTGTGTTCATATATGAGAGCATAATTTGCATTCTGGGATGGTGATCTACCTCTATATTCTCAGGTTTTCATATTCACGCTTAGACACAGCTATTCCAATTACATCCCTAGTATGGAATCTTGCTTATAAAATGGTAGGTACTTTTATGCGGATTGCATTTTGTTTCACTCTTCTGATGTTTTAGCAGACACTGTGTTTTCTTCTGATAACAGAAAGAGTCCTCTATAGGTTATGTGTGATTTCGTTTTAAAAGTAATAATGTTTTAACGATGAACTACTTGATTTATGTTTTAAAAAGGTCTTCTTTGTACACATGGATTAAGTAATTTTCAATGTTTTATCACATTGATATATAATTAAATTTGTCTTTTTATTTTCTCTCCTTGCATTTCTGACAATACTTGATCCTAATCTGCAGGAATTTCTAAGCTATTCATATTGCAACCGTCTGAAACTAACTGAAGTCGTCACCATAATAAACAAAGGAGCAATATTTATTTGCATAAGTTCGTGTTTTGGCTTGTACAGCTATCAGAGAAACAATAGGAGCGAGTTGGCTACACGTTAACGTGCGAGGCTCTTAATCGGGAGGTCCCGGGTTCGATTCCCGTCGAACTCCCAGTTTGACCTTGGTTTTTATTGGTTTTTCCTATCCAGTTGGTGAATACTAGAGCGGTAACTCTTCTACAATGATTTCCTTCCCCTCATTTCTCTTCATTTTATTTACTTCTCATATTTCAGTTTTGTTGACAGGTTTGCTGGCGTGAAGCGGTGCCGGACAGATGACGCGGAAGCTTGCTCCAAGGAAAGAGTATTCCTCTTAGACATGAGAGGGCTCCCTGGCTGCAAAGGTTGTTCATTGCCCTCTCTGAGTAACTCTAGTAGTGGATTGTATCTTCGAGTTAGGGAATGATAGAGACTTCTGTGCATCTCCGCGGCCTGTTGCCTCCTGTGGTTTTTCACTTCACTCATTGCTCTCAGGGATGATATCAGGAACAAATATGTGTAGGTCCCGTGCGTGAGGTGTCCCCCTTGAGGTATATCTTACACTGTCTATCATGACTACTTGTGAAAAATGTAGTAAGTTCGTTCTTTGTGGAAGCAGGAAGGCAATAATATAATTGACTCACCCAACACTGAGGCTTTTAAAACTCAATTTATCTTAATTTGTCTACCACTATGTACTTTATTGTGCAAAACTCTAGAACAGAGGAAGACAACTTTAAGCGGTGTGACGTACTGGAACGAAGAGCAAGCTTATCAGTTCATGTTACGTCAGGCGAGAGCCGTGTAACACCATGTTGCCTAGATAAACGGCGCTGTGGACACGGAACTGGAGGTTCAGTCAGGTGTAGTGCTCTCGATGACAATAACATGGCCAGTACAAGTAAAACGGAACAGTCAGTGTTTCTGTCTAGTTCTGTTATGAAATTAGCCAACTCCAAATCCCAAAGTACCTTGTCAGATCACAGCATTGATTACAAATTTCCCAGACATTACGTCCTAACATTGATAAACCAGTTAAAGAAAAACGAAACAGAAATGTGGGGAAGAGCCCACGTAATTTTGTTCTGTATGACCCTCTTCTAATTTTCAGCAAAAATTAAATTTTTTTCTGTTCTATCTACTTTATAACATGACTGTCCTTCACATAAACTATCATTGTTATATATGTTCTCACAGTTTAGGGCCGAAGTGTAATTGTTTATAATCTGTAACCATGTCTTGTAATTAAAGCAGCATTAATATTGCAATACCCAAGATGTTAGTTCCCTGTCTTTCCTACATTGCTGCATCCCGCATTTCCTCTTCTCCAGCAGCAGTTTTACAGAGCGTGGTGACGTCACACACTGAACTAGTCTTCAGCAGTGTGAACTGACGTCACATTGGCACCAGTTGTCCTATCTAAAACATGTGTATGGTAAATAAGTATTTCATTTACTCCTTTAATCTCCTACAACTTCATAGTACGCCTAATAATGGATTAAAAATCCGTATACACGGAAACGAGTATGAAATATTGGCGGAATGTTGTATTCCTCATTTTCTTAACCTCACCCCGACAATTTTTGAAATTCTGGAAATGATATATAGTCTATTAGCAGCGGTAACCCAATTATTATAGTGAGAGAGCAATTTTTATAACCACAGACGGTGAAACTTTAAATCGTTATAGGTACCTTCTTTTTGGTCCCATAGTTGTTCAATAATTTAAAGACATAGTTTTTAATGTTAATACTCGTATTCTACATACAACGAAATATAACCAAAGAGGTTAATAATGAAAATCCTCTCTTCCAGGCCACCAAATTAAAAGTTTAACAACTGGCACAGTCTGTATTTGCTAAGAAAGGCAATCTTCTCAGGAGTTGTTAATTATAAAATATTGAATGACTTATTTGTGATGAGCATTATGAGTTTATAATATATATTCCTTGTTATTTTTGTGAGTTTTGTAATACACTTTTCTCAAATGGAAGGTCGATATTCAATTTTTTACTTTTTCTGTTGGTAAGTAGAGGAAGTATTGTATTCCACCCAAAAATTCGATGTCGAGATTTCACCGGAAATATGTTTTGAGATCCCCTGAATCTAAAAAAAAAAAAAAAAAAAGTGTTTTTAGGAAAAGATCCGCGTGTATGTGTCTGTGTGTGTGTGTGTCTGTGTGTCTGTGTGTCTGTGTGTCTGTCTGTCATAACTCAAAAACGAAAAGTCGGTTAAAAACCAAAGTTGGTATTTAAGTTTAATGTCTTTCAAGGATGCGACACAAAGATTTTGAAGAAAATAGCCCCACCCTAAACTACTCTTTACACGGAAAATTTTTATTTTCTTGAAAATGGCTCTAACGATATTCATTAAAGTGACATATGTTTAAGATACTTTTATGACAAATGAAATTTATATTTTGAATTTTCTGGCTATAGTCTATTGTAGCCCTGTTTACTCTGGGTGACTTTTGAATAACTGGTAAACCGTAAGAGATAGACAAAATCCTACCCTATAAAAATGTAGATCTGGCTAAAACACACAATTTATGTCTGAATAAATTTTTTTGTAGATTGAACCATTTCGGAGGTATTCCTTGTTATTTGCGTCAGTTTCGGAAAACTATTTTTTTTTTTTTTTTTTTTTTTTTTTTTTTTTTTTTTTTTTTTTTTTTTTTTTTAATGGGACATCGTTGTTCACTTTCTTATGTGTTAAAGAGTGCAAAGAGAACAGGATCTCAAAGCTTCAAAAGATTTGACTATCGCTCAAAGCCTACTGTGTTCTAATATTCCCCTTGCACCTACAAGGAAATAAGCAATAAGTTGTACAAATGTTTATCTCAAGTAACACGAAGAAGATATAGGAATAAGGGTTTGTAAGAATGGTTAGCACAAGAGCAAAGGGAGCAGAATTTCAAAGCCTTCATATAGCGACCAGCTGTAAAAGATTTGACTATCGCTCAAAGCCTACTGTAGTCCATGACAAAGCATTTGATTTTCACGATACTGCTATAAGGAATTAGTAATTTCACTGATTACTTGGTGACATACATATTTCTTGTTCGCTTAAGTTTAGAAGATACATACTAGTTTGTGGAAATATTAGTAAGCAGAAATAATTAATTACGATTTATAGAAATGTATACACTGTGATGGTTTCGAAATGGCGACATTTAAGTTGGCAATACTTTTTCTAACCTCATTTTTATGAAAGAATAGATGTAATTGTCATTGATAGGCAACAAAATAGGGAATTAAAAAAATTGATTTCGTTGTTTAACGACGCTGTCAATTGCCAAGATCACATCAGCGTCACCGATGTGCCGGAATTTTGTCCCACAGGAGTTCTTTTACATGTCAGTAAATCTATTGACACGGAGCTGTCGTTTTTAAGCACACTTAAAAACCATCGGTCTGGACCGGATTTGAACCCGTGACCTTGGGACCAATAGGCCAGCGTCTAAACAACTGAGCCACCCAGACCGACAAAACAACAAACTCGGGGAGTGACTAATTCTTGACCCTACACTCTGATTTGAAAAAATGTAGACCAAATTAAGGAGGTCGATAAGAGAAAAAAAAACACATTATGAGATTTGCGTTCCTTATTTAGGAGACAAATACAAAATTTCAAATTGGGAAGTGATTGTACTACTTTTTGGTGCTCGTAGAGTGATTACTGAATTTACTGCTAATTTGTTTCGACGTTTTAAATGCGATTAAGTGTTTTAGAAGATATTAATTTAAAAAGTATACGTGATTCATTGAACATTTACACAATCATCTGTGTATTACACTAAACTTAGTAAATAAATAATTCTAAAATGGTTAGCTATTTTATAATAATTTTGTACGTTATTAAACTTTATCTATCAAATATTTTTACATTATATAATTTTTTATCCTTTATCATTCATATTTAAAATTTTCTTTATCTACAGATCTATTAGCAGGCGTGTCTTTATGACACCTCTAAAATAGGACAGCTGTCCAATTACTGGATTTTCGCTCATATTTCCCTTGCACCTACAGGAATACTAGCAATAATTTCTGCAAATGTTTATCTCAACACATGAAAAAGACAGGAATAAGTGTTTGCAGGAATAGTTAGTACAAGAGTAGAGAAAGTCATGTGAGTGTAACACATAAGAATTTTAGTTTTTCTACTGGCAAATAGTGCAAGTATTGTATTCCACCCAAAAATTTGATGTCGAGATTTCACCGGAAATATATGTTTTGAGACACCCTTAAGCCAAAAAAAAGCATTTTTAGAAAAAGGTCCGCGCGCGCGCGTGTGTGTGTGTGTGTGTGTGTGTGTGTGTGTGTGTGTGTGTGTGTGTGTGTGTGTGTGTGTGTGTGTGTGTGTGTGTGTCAGTCTGTGGACAGCATAACTCAAAAACGAAAAGTAGGTTAAAAACCAAAGTTGGTATTTAAGTTTGTCTTACAAGGATGCCACACGAAGATTTTGAAGAAAATACTTTAGATGGAAAATTTTTCAAAATTTTTTTTATTTTCTTGAAAAGGGCTCTAGCGATTTTGATTAAAATGTTATATGTTTGAGATATTTTTATGACAAATGAAATGTATATTTTGAATTTTCTGGCTATAGCACCTGTAATCGAATTTACTCTGGATGACTTTTGCATAACTGGTAAACCGTTAGGGATAGACCAAATCATACTATACAAAAAATGCAGATCTTGCTAAAATACACAATTTATGTCTCAATAAATTTTCTTGTAGGGTGAACCATTTCGGAGATATTCTTTGTTATGTGTGTGAGTTTCGGAAAACTTAAAGCTTTCGTGAAATGGAACATCGTTGTTCACTTTTTGATATGTTAAATGTGCAAAGAGAACGTAATCTCACAGCTTTAAAATAGTTTACTATCGCACAAAGCCTACTGTATTCTAATATTCCCCTTGCCCCTACAAGAAAATAAGCAATAAGATAATTTGTATAAATGTTTATCTTAACATGAAGAAGATATAGGAATAAGAGTTTGTAAGAATCGTTAGTACAAGAGTAGAGAAAATCGTGTGAGTGCAACACATAAGATTTTTTAAAATCAAATCATTATCATTTTTCTGTCCAAATTGTTTTCGCAGCTCAAATTTTCCGTTTGTAAATGGAAGCATGCTTGTTGGAATGTCATATCTTACAATTCCTAAACGTACCATTATTATGTATTTTGTTAATACAAGTATGTTTTATTCATACTCCAATTATAGGAAAGATCAGATTAGTTAGGTAACTGTTATAATTTATGTACCTAGTGTTTACTAACACTGATATTCATGTGAAAGCAAAGGTTCCTTGTAGTAATGTTAACTATACCACAATTTGTTTGTTTGTGCAGGTAACGCTGGATGAAAATGCTCCCAAAACAACGACGACAAAATTTTCGACATCGTCTTCTCCTCATGAAAACAGCGTTTTCGTGGTGGAGGTTCAACAAGGTTCTGTTATCAGTGGCGGAGGGGGAAGTGTTGAACCTCCAACAGCGGCAGCTACGTCTTCATGTTATGATACTTCTAATCTCTATCCTAAACTTTCAACATCATCTGCAGTTAGCTCCCAGGAGGACATTCAAGAAGGGGATGAAGAGGATGACGATGAAGCTGCAGTAGGAGATGGAGCTGCAGGGAGTGGCGATGGCAGTGGTAGATCTTCCAGCCAGAGAGCCCAGGTTCATCGTCCGCCTGCTGAAGACTCCGAAATGGAGGACAGCGGCAGCAGTAAGGAACGCCGGAAGGGGGCAGGCCAAGGAGGAAGCACCAACACCGGTCTCTCACAATCCGATCTGAGCATATCATCTTCAGGATCCAACAACCCAAGCTATAGGTATGGTAATCAACTGGGTTATGAAGGAGGACATTATGGATATCCGCAGTATATCGGATATACGGTAGGTGGTGACGAAGTGAGGACTGTTAGGGGTGGAGGTGGTAGTAGTAGCGGTGGTGATGTTGGCAGCAATCACAGCAGCACAGTAATGGTAGATGCCGCTGCAGTGGCAGCACAAAAGCGCCGCAGTGCTCCTTCTGGAAGCTCTGGAACTTCAGCTATAAAGCGGGCTTCGTCGGTGAGTGGTACTCATGACGATGGTGAACCCAACCCAGCTTCTCGCAACCAGCTGAAGAATCGTAGAAGTACCATTGCCGTTGGAGTAAACTCCAACCGACCTGCTGAGTCTAGAGAGGCGGAGGAAGAGCGACATCTACAAGAACAAAAACAACTTGGGCAAGGCACCACCAAAGCCGAAAACGACCAGATGCTCTCTGTGGCTGTGGAGAACGGTGAAGCAACCACAGCAACACCTTCACCAGTTGAAGACACAGATATGGCAACCAGCAAAGATGGTCTGCATCGTATGGGAAGCTTTCAGCTTCGCAAAGGTGAGGAAGCCGGTGAGGATGGAACCAAGGGAAAGGATGCAATGTCGGACAAGAAACGTGGATCTCTGCCTATCATCACGCCAGATTTATATTCGCAAATTAAGCACACAACCAAGAATCTTATTTTAGAAAAAACTCCAGTACGCCCGAGTCTCTCGCCCAAGTTTGAAAAGTTCCGCAACGAAATCTCACCACTGGAAGAAACTGAACAGAAAGAAGAGCAAGGAGATAGTCCTGAAGCTGGCAAGGATACTGATCTTGGAGCAAAGCCTAAGGTTGTATCAGAAACAGCCAAGGGTCAAGAAAACGAGGCATTTGTCCCGTCCGATCAAATCACCAGTTAATAGGTCTCTTTATCAGCCTTGACACAAACAGATCAGAAAATGGCATGAATGACTGATTGCCTTCTGCTCTCCATACAAACAGTATTTTCATCTCATATTAAGACCATGATAAAAATGCATACAATGTTACTTTATATTTACGGGTATATAAAAACTAGACTCATTCCGAATCAACCAAGCATGTTCAATTGTAATTAAATGGTTTACCTGAACTATTAAAAGCTTGAGTAAGAAACTATACAATAGACATTAAACAAAAGAACATAAACACTTTAGTCTAAGAACGATGACATAGTTTTGACAACAAAATAAGTACTAAACTTGAAGTGACCAATAAAAGAGAGCATAAACTTATTTTAAAAAGTAATTAAACTTTAAAATGTATACTAGTCAAAAAAAGGTTAGGTATCAACCTTGATGGTTTCTTTCAGGTGCTAAAAATTCAAAATGGAGTGAGAACTGTCTACTAGTCATTTGAAAGCCTGAAATGGTTTGTTTCTGTTTTAATGGAATATATATTTATATATAAAATAATACATATAGAGCTGCAAAGTATAAAAATTATATTGATTTTCTATGTTTCTTTATTTTCTTTTACTGTTCAAATATTCAAAATACTAGAAGGTATTTCATTGTTGCTACTTAAAAAGACATAGATGAGTTCAGATGTAAAAACAAGTGAAAAACAAAAGAAAAACTGAATTGTCAATTCTGATATTCTAAAGCCTATGTTTGTTCAGTATACGTGTAACATAACTCATAAAAATAGTCTTTTTTTTTTTCAATTCTAAAATGCTGCATTTCCATGTTTGTTTGGCCAAAATCAAAATATATTTATTATTTTAAATCAATATTGCACATATTCATAAAAAGAATTTTTATAAAAAAGCATTATGGATATTTGCATAGTCATTTAAGAATATTGAACTTCAATTATATTTAGAATAATTTTTCATTGGCAGACAGTCTCAAATGAAAATGTCTATATCTTTTTTCTTATAATGAAGTATGTAACAATAAACTAGATATTTCTATAAAACTATTATCACTAAGAGTAACATTGAAATAATGCAAATTCGATCACTTTTACATGAAATGAAATGGAGGACCAACTTTAGTTTAAATACCTAATTCCTTAAATTTCTTTTACCATTCTGACACATCTGCATGTGTGTATGAGTGTGCAGTTAAGATTAATGCCTTCATCCATATTTCATTCCAGAATTAACTCTACAAACCTGTCTTGGAAGCAACAATAAAAAATATTTAGATTATAAAAGGTCTGAAAATTGGACCTATGCATAATTATTTTCAGATATAACATTTTCTTTGTCATTTTAATTCCAAACCAGGCAAATACAAAAAAGTAACATACGAGTATGACAATTCAAGTTAAAAAGAATTGCAAATAAAGACGAAGTCAACCATTTTGCTGATAAATTTGTAGGTGATTATACTATTATGCATACTGCAGCAGGGGCAGATCCAAGGGGTGGAATAGAGGGGTTGTATCCCCTCAAAAATCTGGAAACTATTAAGGACATAAGCAAATAAAAGAGTATTCAGATTAATTCACAAATATATTCAAAGAATCTGAGCGTTTTCTATGTTAATTATTTTCGTTAATATAATAAATGTACATCTATATTATAAGATATTTAGATATTTCATTATAACTGGTTTCACCAAAAGAATTGGTCGTAATGTCAACAGAAGCACGTGTACATATAGGCTTAAAGTGTACATTCATTGGCTGATGCCACATATTACAAGGTATATCGGCTACAAAGTAGTTCACTCAATAGTTACAAAAACTACTGGATATTCTCTGTATTATGTAACAATAGTATGTTTAACATGTTATGGTACAATGTAGAACTGCAACAAAATTAATTTAAAGTAATTAATTGCTCTTAATCAGAAAATGAGCAAAGAACATGCGCAGACTACCTTCTGTTGGTCAGCTTTTGAAGCGGGAAGGTGAGAGTGTTAGTGAACCATCATGGCCAAACAAGTGCAATTTATAAAACATTGCAGTGGGAAGCCTCTAACGAGTGATGAAAAAGTTCTAATTTTTAATGTGTTCCACAAACTAAGAGAAAAATATCCCACTTTAGCAATCAAAGATATTGTTAACCTTACAGCAGAGTTTACAGGTATATCTGCATTAAGCATAAATTCTGCGTGCAGTGAAAGGTTAAAAAAAGGGAAATTAACCATGCCTATAGCCGTTAAGATTCTGAGTTTATCACTGGTCATACCAAATCACGTGAGCATGCGTCTGCTATTTATATAAGCTTATATCTCTGATTCACGGGAGGTCAAGTTAGTGTTCGTTTTATTTATGATTTTTGGTTAATTAGCAGCCACTGGGTATAGCAAAAATAAAGGGAGAGGGGAGGAGTAGATCTCTGATCTAGATGGAATACAACCTCTTTCAGATTAGGTATGTTAAAGCTTTCTTTTCTATACTAAACCCCGGCGCGACAGCCCACGAAGGGCCAATGCCTACCGCCCGGCCGCTGTGTCCCCCACCTCTGCCACTACAGGCATCATTGGTGAGGTACAGTACTGGAGGGTGGGACGTGGTCAGCCCCCCGAGCCCTCCCGGCCAGTTATGTGGTCTTCCAGACCTGGGGCCACTACTTCTCCATCAAGTAGCTCCTCAATTGCTCCCCCGGGACCTAACGAGGCTGAGTGCACCCTGTGCCAGACCTCCCAGAGGAGATCAAATCCCCATGCTGGTACCGGGGATCGAACCTGGGTCCTCCGCACCAGAGGCAAGCGCACTTCCAACTGCGCTACAGAGGCAGTCTTTCTTTTCTATAGTGATTTTAAATTTATATTTGTTATTATGCTTTTAGTTCAGAGTGCTACACGCAATTGTTATCTAATCAGTAGCATGTTTTAAACTACCACATGAAGGATTGATGGATCGAAGGCAGGCGATGATAGTTGCAGGCTCAAAGTGGTTTTCTCTCTTAGTAACACGTGGATATGAAACTGGTGTGGTTACTGCTCCAATCAGAGCGAGAAAGTAGAAGGATACATTTTTAGGCATTGTTTACATCACAACCAATTCTTTTGCTGAAGCCAATTATTATCAAATATCTAAATATATTATAATAATGTGCTGCTATTGTAACTCAGAGCAGAGAGATTTAGAGCAGTTAACGATAAAATATACTTTGCGTAATCTCATTCCAAATCGTATGAACATTTATGGCATTATGATAACATAATTCGCTCTACAGTTTCAGACAATTCCTAGATAGTTTCAGTAGTAACAATGGAGGAGCTTGTATCATCTTGAATAGGTGTAACAAAATTGTTTTCCCCTTCATACACAAGGCACTGAAGGTTTTTTGCACTTCGGTAACTACAACAATACCAGGGTAGTAAGGGGTAGTGATGCGCCTCCTATAGCCTCTCCTACCCAATTCCCATCCTCATCCTGCCCGTGGTGCACCCTGCTTTTAACAGATGAGGCTCTGGGGACCGAATCACAGCGGTATAACTGTTTCATCTAAAATGGAGGAAATGTCATTTACATATGTGCTGCCCTATCACAGCACAACAGCGTCCCTCAGAGGCACATGAGGGGAAGGTCGGTGGATCTAAATATCATCTATTTAGTCCTCCCGGCTAGGTCCGATGGACCCGTTGACCAACGATAGGTGTGGTCCCCCTTGCAAAATGGGGGTTTAAGTCGGGTGATGTAACTGCCACATTGTAAAACTGGTGCCCGTTAAGAAAACAGTTACATGAAAGCCAGCTAATGAAAATATTAAAAGGCCAAGATATAGATGTCTTCACAGTACAAGAAGCCAATATATCACAAGAACAGGAAATATACTTTGAAATGGATCAGTACACTACACATATACTTCCAAAGGCTCGTCAAATAGCAAGTGGTATTCTTACAGGGATTAAAAGAAATATGAAAGCTACTATCCAAATCCAAAAAACAATGGAAGAACAAGATAAATCAGAAATAGTTAAAATTGAAGTATGGAAAAGTAACTACCACTATAGAATTTACAGTATCTACAATCCTCCAGACAATACACTAGATCTAAATTCTATTCCCATAGAACCCAAAAGTATTTTAATAGGTGATTTTAATGCACACTCCCCTAGGTGGGGCTACAGAGATATAAATTCAGCAGGAAGAGTCATAGAAGACCTATTAAACTCGTCAACAATGGAATTAATATTTAATCCAAATGATCCACACACTTACCTTCATTATAATGGTTCGGGTACAAATCCTGACCTTCTGATGGTGTCATCTGACATAATTGACAATACAAAAAGAGAAATAATAGAAGACCCAGGTTCAGGCCACAGAATCACCATAAACTCCATAAGAGGTCTAATAAATAAAAGTAACAAACCAAAAGTTAAAACTTCTTGGAATTTTAAAAAAGCAGATTGGTCCAGTTTCCAAAATGAGATAGAAGGGAAGTGTAATATACTGTTAGAATCAGAGTTCAAGTCAACAGATGAAATGAATAAAAAAATTTGTGAAATATTATTGACAGCAGCCAAAACACATATCCCCAAAGGAAAGTTAAAGAAATATAGCTACTTTTGGTCTCCATCTTTATCTAAGTTAAAACACGAAAGAAATATAGCAAGAGTCAAAGCCGAAAGAACCAAGTGTCCAGAAGATGTACAAAACTGGAGAAGAAAAGCAGCCATTTTTAAGAAAGAATTAATTACAGCAAAAAGGGCCAGTTTCACAAATTTTGTAGAACATATGGACTATAGGAAAGATGGAAATAAAATATACAAATTCCTTAATAAAACAAAATTATCAAAAAATACAACTGAACCATTAAAATATAATAACAAAAGCTTAACTACAGATAGGGAAATAGCAGAAGCCCTTAACAAGTTTTATGCTCAGTCACAAAGAGTACCCCAAGCGTATAAAAAACAAGATAAGGATATCCAAAAAACTATCAGAGAAACTAGTAAGCCAAAAGGTATATGAAATGATATTTTTATTCAGGATTTTAATGAAACAGAACTGGATTTAGCAATAGAACAATTACAGAACAAAAAATCTCCTGGACCTGACAAGATCCATCCAGAGTTTATTAAACACCTTGGCAGGAAAGGAAAAGAAATCCTACTTAAACTGTATAACACGTGTTGGAGAATGACTGTACCTTCCGACTGGAAAAAAGCCATTATCATCCCGATTTTAAAGAAAAACAAACCCTCAAACAATATTAATAGTTTCAGACCAATATCTTTGGCCAGTGTTATTGCAAAAGTGATGGAAAGAATGGTGGCATCTAGACTTAACTGGTTCCTAGAATATTACAACTTAATTAATAGTTCACAGACCGGCTTCAGACAGAATCATAGTACAAGTGAAAATGTACTCCTACTAAGCCAAGACATCAAGGAAGCTTTCAATAGAAAGGAGGATACCTTGGCAGTATTCATTGATTTTAAATCAGCATATGACTCAGTCTGGAGAAATAAATTAGTTGAGAAGTTGCAATCAATAGGTGTGAAAAGTAACATGCTTAAGTGGATAACTCAGTTTATTTCACAAAGATTTTGTGCCACAAAATATAATACATACATTTCCAAATATAAACAAACACACCGAGGACTTCCACAAGGTGCTGTTCTGAGCACAACACTCTTTAACATATATATAAATGACCTTCCATCAATAATAAAAACTTTAGAAACCAAAATTGCTCTATTTGCTGACGATGTAGTCATTTGGACTTCAGGCTCTTCAAAAAAACCTGAATTAATTAAAGACAGAATAGAAACAGCCCTAAACAAAGTACATGAATGGAGCTCCAAAAACCTCATGACTATCAATGTGGAAAAAACAAATTATGAATTATTTACACTAAAATACAAACCAGTTAATATTAGCATAAATTATAATGGTAAACCACTCAAAGCAGTTGATGATGCCAAATACTTAGGCATCACTTTCGACAGAAAGCTAAGTTGGAAAAAAACATATAACAAACATCTCAGAAAAGGTTGAAAAGAAATTGCAAATCCTGAAAAGGTTAGCTGGTGCTAAATGGGGCTGCTCAAGGAGAGTCCTTAACACAACATACAAAATGTATATTAAACCAAACCTCTTGTACTGTTCTGAAGCTTTAATAACAGCAGCAAATGCTAACATCAATAAACTTGAACAAATACAAAATCAGGCTCTTCGCCTAATCACTGGAGCAGTTAAATCCACACCTATTGATGCCATGCTTGCCTTAACACGGACCCCATCAATAACAACAAAAATAGAAGAACAAGCATTGCTCCAACACGAGAAAATGTTACGACTGCCAAACTCTAAATGGACAGAAGAGAACCTCCCCCCTTCAATCCTTAAAACTCATAGTAGTTTCCTAGAAAAGGTAACACAGATTAAATCCAAATTGAACATTCCTAACACCAGAGAAAATCTACTTATTAGAGAAAATCCATTGGAATTATTGCAACCTACCTTCAATTTGGAATTAATAGAGGAAATAAGTAAATCAGACACACCAAAAGAAATACAAAAACTTCTAGCTCTGGAAACAATCAATACTAGGTATCCCACAGAAGAATGGCTGCACATATATACTGATGGATCCTCGAAGGAAAACCTTACTGGAGCTGGAGTTACATGTTCACATTTTTCCTTTTATCATTCTGTTGGCAGAGACACAACAAATTATGATGGAGAAATAGAGGCTATATACATTGCTCTCCGACAATTATTAAATCTTCCCTTAAATAAATTTAACAAGGCAGTAATTCTTTCGGATTCTAAAGCTGCAATTCAGGGAATATGTTCAAATACTACAAAGAAGTCAACAAAAATTAGAGAATGCTACAAAATGTTAACACAACTCCAAAAAGTTAATAAGACTGTTCATCTCCAATGGATTCCAGCACACTGTGGAGTCATAGGGAACGAAGCTGCAGACTCACTTGCAAAGAAAGCCACAACAATAACACAAAAGTCTAAATTCAATTTCTCATATTCCTCAATAAAACGCTTGATCATTAAAAATTTTTGTCATTCATACCTACAAGAAATAGAAACAAATGCCAAAGATAAAAAATGGATTACACTACTTTCGAATCCAGATATAATCCCCCAGAGACCAAGGAAAACAGCGGTTGCAGCCTTCCGACTATTGACAAATCACGATTGCTTAGCAAGTCATCTCTACAGAATAGGTATCTCAGCCTCACCAATATGTGTCCTGTGTAACGATCCAGCAGAAATGAATGAAGAACACTTGAAGACCTGTGAAGCATTAAGATCAGAAGAAACTACAGTTCAAAAGTATTGGAAAGCACGAATGCTAATGGCTTCATTGCCAGATGCAAGGCACTAGAAAACAACAACAACAACAATACCAGAACGTTCATTCTCAAGACTCATTCTAAAAACTTACTTGAGGAGCACCATGCAAACAGACAGATTGAATGGACTAGTATTGATGTGTATACATAAAAATTTGGAAATTAAAACTCGAGAAGTACTGGATAAAATGTATAAAAAGTCTCAATAGCTTCTTATTTAAATGTAAGTATAACTCTGTAAACAAATTATCTGATATATATGTGCATATGATGACATTTCCAGATTTTCTAATTGTAACACCTCATCAGATCCCCTCGCCCCCCCCCCCCCCCCCCCACCAAAAAAAAACAAATCCTGCATCTGCCTCTGCACTGCAGATCCCAAATGAGATTTATTTTAAATCATTAACGCTGCCGAATAAAATGCATTTCAATGCCTTATAAGAGCCTTTAAATACTTTTACTAAATTGGTTAATAAAATATATTGCTCGAGAGGTTAGAAATTTATCATTTCTGACTTACTTATTTTTTGGCATATATATTTATTTATTTGTTTATTTAATCAAATTGTGTAAGCTTACACGACTGGTGCCATCAAATACAAAATGTTTATCTGGGATTGTGGGCCATGGTGTAGTGGAAAATCTCCTTCCAGATGTTTCGTTTGAAGCTGCATTGAACATCCTCAGTGGTATTGATATGGACGATACAATGGAAGCAGCCCCCACTCTAAACCATCCCACACAGCAGTCAAACCAATAAACAAAGACCAGAATAATCGTCATACACTCACACATGCTAAGCGTATAAAACCTGTGAAACCAAATGGCTTTGTATCAGTCATTGCCAAGAGTAGCAGAATACTACAGTCACACCACTGAGGATGTTCAATGCAGCTTCAAACGAAACATCTGGAAGGAGATTTTCAACTAGACCGTGGCCCAGAATCCCAGATAACCATTTTGTATTTTATTTGTTTATGTTCTTTATATTATTGTTAATGTTTCATAATGGAGGCCATATTAATCATTACAAAATGAATCATGGGCAAACTCACATCAGTTTAAGATAGAAACAATAAATTCGCAAGCACAAGGTGCAAGAAGATCAGATAAGTTTTAAAATATACACTTACACATTAATAATTTATGTAATTAAACATTTAATAAAGCATTACTCTGTCTTTCATAGTCTCATCAAAACGTAATTCAAAGGCACTACACATTAATACATGGACATTGTGAAGGGGGAGCAAGAAAGGGCTATATCTCACTTACTGACTATAAGACTATTGTTTTAATTTTGATGCAAAGAACTGTTTTAGCTCAGGATGCTCATATAAAGAGCACCTGTGTTACAAATGAACTCGCAAGTGATGTTATTCACATCCTTAATGAAAATGAGGAGTGGATTATTTTCAGTTAGTAGTTCACTAATTAATTCCGTTCAATAGTTCTATACCAACTGTTATAGATGTTTCTTTTATTGTTGTCAACAGTGGTTCCACACCACAGCAATAGTTATGAGAGTTTTGTTTTTATACAAATATTTACAGCTGAGGTCCATGATAATTCTTACCAACAGAAGTTTTAAACATAAAGCCTTTAACATAATAATGTAATCAGATCAATAATTTTTTATTTAGCACAAATTAATAGTTATCCACACCAAATACTAAGTATAACTTATCCTTTACAGTTTTTGATAACAGAATAATGAATTAATATTGCTTAGTAACACAGTTCCAATATGCACACCCCCCTGAAAAAATGTATGCCCACACATTAATAACAGTTCATATTCAGTGAGAAGAATGAAACTGACTTTTCTGACTATAACTGCAGCACTTATGCTTCTAATTTTATTCTGCCTATCATCAAAGAAGACAGAATGTTCATGTGTCATAGTACATCTATATTTTGTTTTGACATCTCATTTTTACTTTCTCTATTGACAAGTAGAGGAAGTATTGTATTTCACCCAAAAATTTGATGTCAAGATTTCACCGGAAATATATGTTTTGAGACCCCCTGAATACAAAAAAAGCACTTTTAGAAAAATGTCTGTGAGTGTGTCTGTCAGTCTGTGGACAGCATAACTCAAAAACGAAAAGTCTGTTAAAGACCAAAGTTGCTGTTTAAGTTTGTCTTTCAAGGATGCAACACAAAGATTTTGAAGAAAACAGCCCTACTTAAACTACCCTTTACATGGAAAATTTTTCAAAACTTTTGATTTTCTTGAAAATGGCTCTAACGATTTTGATTAAAATGCCATATGTTTAAGATATTTGTATGACAAATGAAATGTACATTTTGAATTTTCTGGCTATAGCCCATGTAGTCCTGTTTACTCTGGATGACTTTTATATAACTCGTAAACCATAAGAGATAAACAAAATCTTGCTCTACAAAAAATGTAGATCTCGCTAAAAAACACAATTTATGTCTGAATAAATTTTTTTGTAGAGTGAACCATTTCAGAGATATTCCTTGTCATTTGTCAGTTTCAAAAAACTTAAAACTTTCATGAAATGGAACATCGTTGTTCATTTTTTATATGTTAAGCGTGCAAAGAGAATGGGATCTCAAAGCTTTAAAAGGTATGACTATCACTCAGAGCCTACTGTATTCCTATATTCCCCTTGAACCTACAAGGAAATAAGCAATAAGATAATATCTGTAAACTTTTATCTCAAGTAACACAAAGAAGATGTAGGATTAAGAGTTTGTAAGAATGATCAGTACAAGAGTAGAGAAAGTCATGTGAGTGCAACACATCAGATTTTTCAAAATGTCTTCACAGATATATATTGATGTGAACAGTGATGGTTGTCCTTGAGCAAAATCCTTCAAATAAAGAAATGTCACTTGGTAGACAGTTGTACAAGTCAACTCAACTAAATGAATTTCCTTATATTTGTTCTTCAGTAAGTCATTACACTGTACATCAATTAAAATTCTGAGCACTTAATTTTATATAATCATCCAACATTCATAAATGAATTAATCTATGACAGGTGCACCATTTCTTTTTCTTTTTGTTTTTTAAGTCTGTTGGCAGGCCAAATAAAAGCAACTCTCAGACCAGATTCGACCTCCAAGCCGTAGTCTAGCAAACCCTGTGCAAGGCTATACATGTGCATATTGTGGTGTTCGCATAATCGTGTACAAATATGCACAGTATACTTAGTTTTCACTACTTGTACACCCTTTTGAAACTACAGAATTGTTAAAAAAGAACTACCATTCAGTTATGTTTATGCTACCACACTTCGGACACACCAATTCCACTTTTTTGTTCTCTTTACTTAAGAGCTGTTCTATTTTTACTATCTTTTTCCCAAAACTTCAACTTGAACTATTTCTCTGTTTAATTTAAACCATTTCTGACATATTAGCTACTATCTCCACAGCTTTAAATTCAAATACAGTACAGTCCCACCAATCTGAAAATCTGCATAATCCAAACAGGGCCAGAAAAAAATATCTAGCAAATCTGTTTTGAATTTTAAACAGGAAAACATAAAGATTAATATTATACTGTTTTTTTCTATTAAAAATGTAAATTTATTAGCACAGAAAAACATGAAATAAATGCTTTAGGAGTAAGCGGTAATACACAAAAACTAAAAAACAGAGACCTAGGCCTACTAGTGATGTGCACAGCAAAGTTTGAATGCAATTGTTTTATGTTATTAGAAAACAAATCGGAAAACAAATCAACAATTAAGAAGTGAAGTCAGTGATCTTCTTTTGATACAACGCACTGAAATGACTTGAAGACACAATGTTTCGCCCACTTCCATTCCGACTTTTACCAGGCTACTCACACTAGGTAGTCATCAACAGTGCTTTTAAAACATTACAGTAATTGGTTTTCAAGCTTCAGAATGTAGATGTAAAATAAATTACAGTACACTGTACTAATTTCCTACTTTCAATCATTTTAATACTTAACACACAAATGCTGGAGGTCAATATCATGAAAATCCACCTACTCTACATTTTTGCTAATCCGAATAGAGTTTGGTCCCAATTAGTGGGACTCTACTGTACTATAATCATTCCTGCCACAAAAGGGACATTGATTCTGTGGCATGCCTTCCCTTATTCCTTTTAATCTCCATACACCTGCTTCCAACATTAAGTACTCTCTCTTTGTTCCTTATTTGCTTCATTTATAACATCTTTCAAAAGCCACTACAAAGAAGTCCTATATTGGGCAAACAATAGGGCTTTATAAAACACTGAGAAAATGTCTGCCTTTCTCTTGCTCAATGTACACCATTCTTTCTGCAATTCCATGTGCAGCACAGATGATGTCTTCGAGTATTAGTAATTTCTTGAAAGATGGCATCTTTCAGTTACAGTGGGGTTGTTGGATGTGTCAGGAAAACTTGTTCTTTATGGTAACCCCACAATCAAAAGTCTGTCAGACTGAGATCTGGAGACCACAGCAGCCACTTTATTGCCAAGTGATAACATGATTGCCAAAGATCTGTATAATTAATTGTTTCCAGTGGTGGAGATATGGGGCTGAGTGTCATCGTGCATGAAGATAACGTTTTCAATATCATGATTATTCACACTCGAGATGACAAAGTTTTGTAGCATGCTATAACAGCATTCACCACTTACAGTAAGTCTGTCTTATTCCTTATTGTCCCCATAATTAGGAATAAAACATCAGCCTGCTTTGAAATTGTTAGGCATTCTAAATTTTCTCATACCCTGAGAAAAATTCCTCTTCCTTTCATAATAGCACTCAATCAATGGTATTCTATCATTCAGTGACAGAGCCATGATTTGTTACTTACAAATTCCTATAAGAGCATGAACTAATGCTTTATTCAACAAAAACTACCAACGGTTACAGTGAACTGAAAAAAGAACCAAAAGGTAAGCAAACTGCATTGCTTGCCCAGTATGCGAGTTCTTTTGTTTTATCCTAGCTCAAATATTAAAGTTTGAAGTGACTTTTGAAAGACCCAATATATGATATGCTTTTCTAACCATTTGATATTCATATTATACACACTTAGGGTTCCCAGAATGTTTTATGAAAATGTAGGACACAACGCTAAAAATGGCAGGACAGTTGACAGAAATGTAAGACACAATGGTAAAAAATCTGATGCTATGCACTCACATGACTTTCTCTACTCTTGTACTAACCGTTCTTACAAATTCTTATTCTTCCATCTTCGTGTTAGATGAGATAAACATTTGCAGAAATTATCTTATTCCTTATTTCCTTGTAGGCACAAGAAGAATATAGGAATACAGTAGGCTTTGAGCGAGTCAAATCTTTTAAAGCTTTCAAATTCCACTCTAAGATATAAAAAATGAATAGCGATGTTCCATTTGATAGAAGTATAAGGTCTCCAAAACTTATGCAAATAACAAGGAATATTTTCGGAATGGTTCACTCTACAAAAAAATTTATTTTCACATAAATTGTGAATTGTGATCTCTTTAGCGAGATCTACATTTTTTGTGCAGTAAGATTTTGTCTATCTCTTATGGTTCACCAGTTACACAAAAGTCATCCGAGTAAATACTACATAGGCTATAGCCATAAAATTCAAGATATACATTTTATTTTTCATCAAAATATCTCAAACATATGGCATTTTAATCAAAATTGTTAGAGCCATTTTCGAGAAAATCAAAATTTTTGAAAAATTTTCCATGTAAAGGGTAGTTTAGGGTGGGGCTATTTTCCTCAAAATCTTCATGTCGCATCCTTGAAAGACACTGGGCTTAAATACCAACTTTGGTTTTTAACAGACTTTTCGTTTTTGAGTCCACAGACACACACACACACACACACACACGGACCTTTTTCTAAAAATGCTTTTTCTGGATTCAGGAGACCTTAAAACATGTATTTCCAGTGAAGCCTTGACATTGAATTTTTGGGTGGAATAGAATATTTGCTCTGTACTATATGTAGTAGGGAATGTAAAAATGTAGGACAAAAATGTAGGATATTGTCGGTTAATGGCAAAATAATATAAATTTATAATTCAAATACTATTTATATATACCCATAGGCATATACATTTTTGTTTTATTAAAGTCCTGGATTATACAGTGTACAGTGTGATCATGAACACTCAGTCATACTTCTCTGAAGAAGTAATCTTTCACAAAACATCTAACTTGTTTGAAATATAATCAAGAAATTCACACTACTGAAGTTTTTAAAATTGTACTTCACTAAAGCAATGCCTCTAATTGAATCAATGGATAATCTGTTCCTTTCATCTGTTCACTGTGCTCTTATTTGTGAAAATACTCTTTCAGCATTAACATTTTGTTGCTTTGCCTCCACAAAATACTAACCTTTTGCCTTGGAATGCAAACACTGCATTGTCAACCTCTCGTTCAGTGTTACTAGGTATGAGTAAACTCTGACGCCATGCTGCCATAATGGGTTGCAGTTGCGGCTAATAACCAATTATTCATTTCTATTTTTGCAGTTGCCAGTTCATTTTTTAATGATCATGAAAATGTAGGACATTACAGACTTTTCAAAAATTCCCCGCAAATTCCAGACAAATAGTTAAAATGTAGGGCATGTCCGGGAATTTTCAGATGTCTGGTAACCCTAGGCATACTATTTTGCAATCTCTAACACGATTCTTGATCCTTTTATCAATACTAGTTTCTTTTGTATTTCCCATTCATTTCCCATAAAATTTTACTCCTAAAAGTTATGTGCTATCCCTTTTCCACTTTTCATGTTTGCTCAATTTTTGCCCTTCTCTTGAATGTTAGTGTTTGTTTTCTCTTCTATACATTAATTTCCATCCATTACAATATTTATTTTTTAAGTGATTGTTTTAGGCCATTTACAGCAATTAATCCTACCGCCAAATCATCTGCAAATAGCAGCTTTTTTCATATACTCTACTGCATCTGTATCAGCCATGTCCATACACCAAGCCAGTCTTTTGATACTTCCCACGTGAGATATTTTATTTGGATGGAGAAAGAGGAGTAAATCAGCCTTTGTACTTTCAAGAGGCATTATCTTAAGTTATGGGTAAACATTGTGCATAAGAAAGGTCTACTATGCATTCACAAGACCAGGAAAATTTAAGACATCTTGTATAATTAGCAATAATCTTCAATAAACAGCCAATTAAGCATCAGATAGATTGTAGAACATCCCAAAATACAATTGTGGCAGACTTAGCAATAGCATACACATTTAAATTCTTAACCTACTTCTTTGTATGGGTGTCAAATCATTGGAAGCCACAGTAGCTTTCAAATGTGACATAATATCTGCTTCAGATACCGTTAGCTGAGGCAAGAGATAGGAATGTGATATTCCAGTTCTACTTGGACATTTTATGTGCTTCAAGAAAAAAGTTGCTCTTAAATGTAGTTGAGGCAAACATTGGCAACATACAAGTGCTAAATGCCCTAAGAGAAGGACATTTATTTCTAGGAGCAAGTTTAAATATGTTGAATCCTAATTGCTCCTTACAAATACTTTGAACAACTATGTCATTTTGCTATGTAATTAATTCCATCTGCAAATGCAATGGTGCTGCTTTTGGTTCTGCTCCAAGGAGTTGACAAAAAGAAGAAAGTCATTTTCCAAGTTTTTAAAATCTTTGAATCTGTGAACTGTAAATTCATACTTCAACCTTTCTATTAGTTCAGGACTGGGTAACTGGTGCTCAAAGAGTGCAGATTGTTAATGATCTTGACTGGCAATGGTATTAGCGCATAAAAAAATGGTCACTCAAGGTATCACATGAGTCACCTAGGCCTGTATTAGTTCAACATAAAATGTTTCCACCCATTCCTCCTTAAACTTGTGTTTCTAACACATGGAGGGCTTAGACTATGACATCACTCTGTTACAATCCATCACTGTTTGTTACGAGTACAATGGCACTCATGGAAAGTGAAGGAGTGTATCACTAGGTAGAAAGTCCATGTGATGCACAGGGAAGGTAAGGCAAGTTTCGGCTCATGTGCCTGTGTTTGTATATGGCTGATCTATAGTATGTATGTACATTGCATTCATTACACTGTGGGGTAATGGGTTATGTGTATGCATGCCCCATTGTCTGTTACACTGAGAGGGGGAGTGGGTTTCTGTTCTAAAACTTCCGCATTACTTACCCTTGAGTGATATTTACATGTACTATAATGAGTAGTAACCTTGTTACATATTCAAGACGTTCTCTGGCTTCGAGCCAGGCGTAGTGATGAAGAGCCATCAATGTTTAAGGAATGTGTATCTCTCCCATTATCAGGATGATGAATGACTAACAAGATTGAAAGGACCAGTAAAGACCTAGCAGAAAATACCAAGTCTATTCTGAAGGTGGCTCAACACTCCAACGGAATCTGTGTTTCCTGAGCCAGTTGATCTCCAACTTTAAGGCTGGATTCCAGGAGCAACTGAACTGCAATCCGGTGTCCCGGTTCAGTGTGCTCTTCTCGGAGGAGATGGACAGAGCCTCTTTAACCTTTCATTTTTAGAAACCATTACATTTTGCCACAATGGTCATTTCTTTGAAGTTAGCTGTAAGGTTCCGCCAGCCCCAACTTTTCAGGCTGCATTAAGTGTATGGACCGTTCATGCTCCTTGACTCTGGTGGAAATGGTCCTGCCGGTTTGCCCTATGTACAGCATCCTGCATTCACAGGGAATGCAGTATACCCCTGGTACATTAAGGCCACTTTGTCCTTTACTGGTCTCACCAGGTGTTTGATCTTGAAAGGTTGTTTGTGGATGGTCCTGATATTGTGTTTGATGAGAATTCTACTGATTCTGCTGGATAGATTGCAGCATATGGGATACATTTTTTTTTTTTTTGGGGGGGGGGGGTTAACGTCCTCCAACAAAATGTCATATCGAATGGTGAGTGAATGAAAGGGGTGAAATTATGCTCAAATGAGTCTGAGGTCCATGGAGCTTTAAGTTACCTGACATTCATCTTCTCAGTATAAGGAAAAACCTTAACCGGATAACACACCCTAAGTGAGATTCAAACTCGTGACCTCTTGAACGTGAGGCAGAAACGCTAACCATCATGCTACCAAGGCAGGCTATGGGATGCAGGCAGTGGCAGTCAGCTTCTCTGATGTTTGTTGTGTTTGTGGTTTTCCTTGTTCCAATTAATGTCAAGAATGCGTCCATATGCATTGAGACTTTCCTAACATCTTCAGATAAAATTTCCATTCACATACAGGGTCTGACAGAATAAATAGCTTGCTTTAAGTCATTTAGTATGGCGTTGTTGCTTGCACATGCATAAAATTAGTTTGTGCACTGTATAGAGGAAGGACTGCCATTTTTAATTACAGTTCTGTGAAGTTCAGAGCATCCCACATTTTCCGTAGAGGCATATTTAAAGAATAACAGGTCCCCCATCACAGAACACCACTCTTTCATTGCACTTTCCAGTTGAGTCACATCATAAAGTCCCAGATCATCGGGGGGTTGTGCAGTGGGTGGATGCAAGTACTCACTGGACTACTGCATTTTGTACAAAGAACAAAAGCCCTGGATGTCCAAAGACACAGTGGGTCCCAGAACAAGTAGAGGAGGCCTGTGAAGCACTCATCTGAAGTTCTTCACATTTTGGTGCAAGATATGCCTTGGCATTAGGAATGTCAGATTGTTCACTGAGGCACATTATCCATGATGACCTGCACTTCCATTGATACAAATTACAGGTCATAGAGGGACTAAGAGACCAAGATAAAGTTGCCCGACGAACCTTACCCTCACAATTTCTCGAACTCTTAGCAGCTGACCCGGAGATGGGAAACAACATGTCAGGGATTCAAAACCAAGTAATGCCATATTTTGTGATAAAATGGCATATATCCTTCCGTGTTTTTCATGCATGTTTCAATAAGTTTGTGAATTTGTTTCAAAGTTCCGTTCTGTTGATATTGTACTATCCATTCTGCCAGATCCTATACATAAATTCCTTTTGTATAATTCTCATTCTTTCTGTCCTTATACTACCCTTAAGTTTGTCTGTGGTGTTGGGATTCCTCTTATAAACTTTACATTTATGACATTTACATATAAATTGTACATAAAAATTCCTTGAACAAGTCACATAAATGCTCTTTGAACAAGCATGAATTTTTTGGTAGGCACTTTAATACACTAATAACAAAGATAAGTACAGCAACAAAAGTAAGATTGCTTTAAACATATTCACACACAACACTGATGTCTTGAATAAATTTTCACTTTCAAGATGCACAACAAGAAAACTCTAATACAGATACTGTCTCATAAGTAATGTCGTTTTTAATAAAAACAATTATTTGAAATGTATTTTGACCAGCAATTAATTAATCTTCAAAGTACAGACCATTAGATTCTATGGTCTTGAGCCATCTTTCAGCGAGGTTTATTATCCCACAATGGTACCAGTCTCTGGTTTTTGATGCGAAGAATTCAGTGAGACCCACTTGCACTGCTTTGATGTTGTCAAAATTTCTTCCACAAAGAAAATGGGCCATGGGTTAAAAAACATGATAATCTGATAGTGCGAGATCAGGGTTGTATGCTGGGTGTGGTAGCAGTTCCATTACTCCCAATTCCTGAATTTTTTCCATGGTTGTTCATGCAGTATGGAGCCTTGTATTGTGCTGTTGCAATAGAACTCTATTTCAGTTAACTAATGCTGGGTATCCCTGTCTCAAAATTTCATGAACTGGTTCCCGTTGTTGAGAATAAAGATCCGCATCAATTGCCCGCCTGTTTGGAACAAACTTCCGGTGAATCACACCTTCAAAATTCCACTAGACACACAACATTACTTTGGGACTGAACCAATTCTTTTTAACAATGACTTTGGCAGGTTGGCACGGATCAAACCATTGTTTCAAGGCATCAGGGTTTTGGTAATATACCCATTTTTCACCAGAAGTAACAATTCTCCTGACAAATCTATCATCCATGGGATTATGGATAACCTGATGACAGATATTCACTTTGAGCCTGTTGAGGTGTCAGTTCATGTGATACAGATCTACAGCTTCTGTATGATTTTCCAAGTGTCTTAATGTGGCAATGTATAGTATCTTTTGACGCACCAAGTTCTTCTGAAAGCCTACGGGTACTTTTTTGCAGATTTTCATGCAAAACTTGGTGTGTATCCTCTATATTCCATACAGTAGGTCTTCCAGAACGTGGTAAATCTTTAGTGTTTTCGTCTCCATTGTTGAAACGTTGGAACCATCACTGTGCCACATGCTCACTAACAACACCTTCTCGTTCCACTTCACATCCTTCCACTTCTTCAAGCTGCAGTAACAGCTTTATAATCTTGTTCCCCGTGCTTTAGAAGGACTAAAGTTCAAACTTTGTTTTCTCCATTTTGTGATTATTTATTAACAACTTAAGACTGGTACATGCTCACAGTGTACGCAACACTAGCCATGGCATCCTGTAAATAGCATTGCCAAACCAAAGAAACCCAATACATTTTCCAAAACACCAAAATCAAATAACCGACATTACTTATGAGACAACCTAATACTTATGTTCAAACTGAGTGCACAAATTGATAGTACATGTGTATATATAGCTGATAAACATAGCCCTGTATGAATCATTCACACTAATGTGCAGTGGAAAAATACTGCAATCGCTGCAGTAAAAGCAAACTACACACATATCAAATGTGGCTCTACTATAAAGCAAATGCTTTTCTTATTTACCTTAGGTTCCATGTCAGAACTTAAAAGAATGCTGTGACACATTTTCTCAGTTCCACCCTCAGTTTACTTAAATGATAAGTTTAATGATAATTTTTGTGTTTATTGTTCATTAACACCACTATTTAAGGGAAATGTCAAAGAAAATGTAAAAATCCTCAAAATACAAGAACTACTGTGCTGTTTTCTTTAATATGGTAATATTTTATTACTAAGGGTTTCTAAGAATGATGAAGATAATACCTATTTAAGGGCGTTCAGCTACTAAGTCATCAGCACCCCTGGCTTCTAAAAATATTGTTGCTTTCTAACATATAAAGATCAGCTGATCTGATAAATAATCATGTGGACTTTACAAATGTCTGTTTGCACTACCAAAAGGACACTGAATAAAAATTCTGTAAAGTATTCTTTTTGTTTAAAAAGAAAAGAAAATGCATACTCTACCTATTCAAAGCATTCCACTCAATTTTATGAGGATCACTTTAAAAGTTTTGAGGTGTGAGAAAATGAAAATTGATCCACTCAAATTGGATGGGATAGACCAATCCTTTGTGAGTAAACTAGTATCTCCTACTTCAGGAATTCCAGCTGCACAACCCACAGTACACAGGTAGCCAGGAGTTTGGAAGAAAGCATTTTCACTCTTTTCAGGCATTCAATTTGTTATCATCAGGAACAGAAAAAAGTCACATTGGCCCAGGTCAGGTCTGTATAGTGGATGAATCATAACTTTGACCTCTGTAGACTCCAGGAGCTGAACAGTAATGTCGGCCATGTGTGTGGATGTGTAATCGTGATGGGGAAGGATCCCTCAAGTCCTGTGCATGGTCACCGTTCTTCAAGCTTAGCAACAACTTTTGGCAAGCAAATTGTGGTATACCAATCAGTGGTAACCATGCTTTGCTCCTCCAGAGAAATGGTTGCCACAAGATCACCATTTAGGAAAAATGAGGCCACCATTTTCTTGTGGACACTTTGGCGAGACTTCACTTTTGTCAATGGATTGTTATCAGGAAAGATCCACAATGCTGATTGCCACTCGTTCTCCAGGTCAAACTAATAAATCTGGGTTTCATCATCTGTGATGATGTCAGAAACCCATCTGTAGCCCATCCTTTGGATCTGGTGATCCAATCTGTAATACTGCCTCAATTTCTTTAAATGTTATGTGACTATTTTCATGAAGTATTTTCCTCAACACTGCGAAGTTCTCCTCAGTCACTGCCAAAACCGGACATGTGCTTCTCCCCTTATCTTTCAAAGATGTTTGGCAGCTTTTAAATTCCTAAAACCACTGAAAAACTGTAGCACAGAAAGGAACAATGTCCCCAAAAACCTGTCACAAACGCTCAAGACTTTGGCACTGTTTTAACCCACTTTTAAGATCATAGAAAATCATTGAGTGAAAATGTTCTCCAAGTTCCATCATCCATGCTCCATTGCATGCTGTGGGTTGTTCATCCTTGCGCTGTTGGAATTACTAGAGTGGGAGAGTCACTACCTGATACCAGTTTACTCGCAAAGAATGGGGCTATCCCATCCTGCATCCAATTCGACTGGATCAACTTTCATTTTCTCACATCTCAAAACTTTCATAGTGGCCCTCATATTAGGACTTTTCAACTGGCATTTTGAAAGTTTATTTTCAAACAAATTTAACAAAAGTTAAGTAACACTGCTGAACTCGCTCTCATAAACACAAACTCATAGTGGCTATGTACCTATTTTGAAAGTATTACATTTTTAACATAATTTTTTAAAAAGCCTACTATATTTATATGTGTATTTGCCAGGCAGCTGTAAAAGAAGCAATTAATTTTTTTTTCTTTTTTATTCTCTGTATTTGCATAGTAAAACTGAAAAGCAATTGTAATTCAATATATGCTAACAGTATCTTACAAATATACTTTGTACACCTCACAACATTGTATATTGTCATTTTATACAGCTGAAATAAAATAATTTTCTCTAAATTAATTAACAAATTTACCAATATTAAATACTTTCTATTTTAATATATTTATCAAAACTTTCCAGGACAGGTTTTATTAAAGTGAACATCCCGTCCTTATTGCAGCATTGTTTAGATTAGAAAATGCTCTTTAGAAAATACTATGACCATGTTATGAATGTAATATCAAAAACATTGAAGTTCATGGGATTTAGGATTTGATGATGTACCCTGCAAGATTTTTAAATGGTTTCAGAAAATATATTTTCAGTATGCATAGATGTAAGTTTTATAACTATACCAATTGCATTAAATAATTTTTTAAATTGCTGTTCAAAAATGCATTTATTAGATGTTAACTGTGATAATCTTGCAGACCAAACCCTTTAATGTTAACTTATGAGTGCTTAGCACTATTTAATGTCATTAAAAGATCAATAAAATTTAACAGTGGGTGAAAAATACTTCTCTAACACTACTATCTTCTGCATAATCCAGAATCTCATTCCGTTTAATGTAAAGAAGTAAAGTTAAGTCAATCTCAAAAATTGAAGAATGATAAACAATGCTAAAAATAGAGCAATGAGGAAGAGAAAATTAAATATAGATAAATGCAATGTACTAGAAATTTCCACAATTAAATACAGTAATTATTAACACTTTAACTGTAAAATACTGTTTCTCAAGCTTTTGTATACTTCAGCTAGGAATAAATGGTTCAGTGAGCATAGGGGAAAAGAAAATGCAATACGTAAATAGAAAGATCAATAAAGTTTGGTTATATGTGATGCAAGCACAGTCATGTCAACTACTACTAAGTGTTTGTCACAGAAGCTGTTAGTGTAATTAACCAAACTTCTGAAAAACATTTAGAGACAAAAAGCTTTGAAAAAAAAGATTAAGTTACTTACATGAGGTGCCAAAGTGCTTTAGGAACCCTAAAACTATGTGCCATTTGTATAAAATATAAAGTTAAAACATGAAATGACTTTCTGTTGTTCATACACACAAGTATGTATGTACATATTTACTTGTTTGGTAAATTGATTATATCTAAGAAGTAGTCAATGGCCTCATGTTAAATGTGCCAATAAATACTAATAAAATAATTTTGTTTTCTCAAAGCCATGTGGGTCCTCATTATCTCCTAAATCTTCATTCAAATCTAGCAAACTCATTAACAAATCATTCATTCACAATTACTATTTGTATTTGTATTTCATAATATTTCCAGACAGATGTTCCAACAGAAACCATAAAGCAATGTGTTGGTAAACATTATATGAGGGAAAAAACTTCACCTCCAAACCTGGGGGCTATGAATTCCCTCTAAAAATAAGTGAAGTTACATTGTGTTTCTGTGTGCATGACTTATGAAGACAAGATTATTATTGCATTATTTTGAGATGGACAGTTATGATTATAATAAGCAATTTGATATTACTTATATGCATATGCAATAACGATAGTGAATCTTAGATTAGACATTTTGAAATAGACATATTTGCTTTTTTTATTTTTTCTAACCTAATGCCTACCTAAAACTAGGCATTTTATTCATTTTAAAGCAATTATCTTCAAGAAGTGGGTGCCATCCATGTAAAAGCCTCTACTTGTAGTTTCTCAGCTTTACTGGGCTGTGAAAGTACAAATGAAAAGTTAATTTATTAAGCAAGGAAGCTCTTAAAGGCTCTTAAGAACCTTAACAAAATCTGTGGGTCTTTATCATGCTATAATCTCACCACATTCACTATATTTATTGATCAGTGCTCATCTTGCAGTTATGTATTCAATTTTGTTGTCAATTTCATTCTTTCCAAACCTAAAAAAAACCTCATTCCTTTGTGCTATAGCATTTCCTTTCTTCAAATGAGCGACTTTACTGATGCATGTCCTTAATTGATTTATAGTATCAAACTTAATGAAACAGAGTAATCTCTAGGTATTGTTACATGATGGCACTCAATCTTGATATTATAAGCAAAATTACTTTGCAATAAAGTTTGAAGAAGCAGACATATAATGTTGGAAAGAATATAATGCTCCCTATAATTTGCCACAAAATGTACACAATACAAAACCATGTAGAAGCCAATGACCTGAAGCAAGGAAAATTAAAAGATCAAGAATGTTACATGTGCAGTTTCTGAAAACTTAATTTGAGAAATCACTGCATGCTTAGAATCATCACATTATCTACAAGTGCAGCTTATGAAGAAGTTATACAACTGACTATTAGAAACTTTATTTGCAAAATTTAAATATTAAAGATTTGGGGTGCTTATTTTGCTTTACGGAGAAAATTTTCAAAAAGCCTGAGAGACATTTTTTGCAGCTTTCTCAAAATTATTAAAATATAATGTTATGATTCTAAACATGCTTAATGGGAAAAGACAACACATGAAGCTTTACATTATATCCAAGTGTCCTTTTTATACAAATAATTACTCTTGTATTATATAATTAAAAGCAATGGCAGTTAATTTCTACTATAAAAATGAGTATTTAACAACATTTTCAAAAATATAGTGTTAATCATAGGTAACTTAGCATCACATCCATCGAACATTAATGCTGAATGTTTGAGATCATTTTGATTCGCTTTCTCACACTCACCTTCACTTAAATTGTTTTAAAAACTGGAAACGTTTTTAAGACTGTTCTGTCCTATCATCAGCCGTTGGGTGACAGACACAATCCTCTTGTTCCCTCTCTCTGCTATCATTGTCCTGCTGCTATCTGGTGTTAGGGGCGCAGATCTTTAACACTTCATTTAAAGCTGGGATTTCGAAGTTAATCATGAAGTAGGCCACTAAACAATACTATCCCTTACAATCTAAAATCTGGAATTTACCAGATCAACTGCAATAGTTGCGATAAAAGCTACATTGAAAAAACTAAAAGAAATTTGGAAATCAGACTAAAGAAACACCAGAGAAACATAAAATTAAAACAAACTGAAAATTCTGCTGTGGCACACCAATTTTGGAATGAAAACCATAACATTGACGCTGATATAAAACTGTTAAAATTTCTAAATTCACCAATTTCCCATTTGGGAAAAAATATACATAATCAAAAACAATAATAAAGTGATTAACTTCAAAATCTCAGCTATAAATGAGGTGCTAAAGCTCTGTACCCCTAACACCAGATGGCAGTAGGATGATGGTAGCAGAGACAGGAAACAAGAGGATAGCATCAGTCATCCAACGGCTGATGATGAGATCGAATGATCCTGAAAACGTTTCCAGTTTTTAAAACAATTTAAGTGAAGGTGAGTGTAAAAAAGTGACTCAAAATTACCTCAAACATGAAGAATACTTCACTGTTATAATGCTTCTATTTTTAATATTCATTAATGCCTAAGTTACACTTTCAAAATGGTATTACAGTTGAACCTTATTTATGTGTATATCAAGGAGAACAGGGAAGATTACTTGTAACTCAGAATTACTTACAAATGGAACTTTGATAATGCATGCAATTCAGTGGGCCAATATATGTATACATTTACAAACAACAAATATATGCATGAAGGAAACATTATTTTGAACTTGCTCCTGTTTTAAAGAAATCAGTTAATTTGCATTTAACTTTTCTTGCATCACATGCATAAATGTATCTCCATTTTGCAAAGTTATAGAGCTTTTTTACTACAACTTTTCACACTGATATAATGTTTGTGCACATTTATTGCACTCAACACCTCACTCATTTCAGGTATTTCAAGATGTGAGTTGTCATCCCCATTATTGTCAGTGTCGCTTGAGGCTGGTCTGCTTTCTTGAACACCACCATGTTTTTGGCACACACCAGCAATAATCTCCAACAATAAATGCTTGGTCTGAAGTAATTTTGGTTTTGGTTTTGTCTGGATTAAGTTCCACCTCTAGTATGAATTTTACTTTGTGATCTAGTGTATAACATTTTCTTTTTCTGTTTTCCATGACTGATTAAAATAAACTGATAACCAAAAGACAAAACCACTGTTCAACAGTAAAAACTGGATACCAAAAATTTTTATCTTTACTTCTTGTTTGTTGCTGCAACATTGTTGTGTCAAAAGCTGCTGGCTCTACAAGCAAAGGTCTACAAGTCTTTTGTTTCCGGGGCCAAAAGCAGCTGCTTTTAAGCAAACTAAGTCTTGAATTTCTTTTAAGAAAGCATATGCCATATGCTCATTATAATTAGATAAAACTCAGTTATATTTCACTGAAATTTAATATGTATAACAGCAAATTACACATAAATAAGGTTCTAATAAAATACGTTTCTAAATTACATTTTGCTGGGGCCTACAAAAATGTATGTATAAATATGAATTACTTAGAACTGGGTTACTTGTAAAGCAGGTTCAACTGTATTTGATTTTGGGATACATATTGTTGCAGATACAGCACAACAAGGATAAAATGGAAGCTGTTGCATGATTTAGCATTACATGCTTCTATATTTAATTTTTCTGGATTACGAGGCAGTTACATGTATATCTCGACATACTTGGACAAGACAAACTGAAGATGTCATGCTTCGGAAGAAAGGACATGACTTCAATGTATTATTTCAGTGAAGGCAGATTATTATTTAAGAGCCACATCCTAGACTACTTTTATAGATAAACAAAGAAGTGCTGTCAGTTGGAATGGGAACAAATTAAAAGAATTTTGCAAGCGTTAGGTGTTTATGATGTTAACAATACTTGAATGTACAGAGCCTTCATTTGTTTGGCACAGGAATTTCTCTGGCAGTGGGAAGCACACAGCCACATATTCATAACCCCTTAAATTTAAGGCAGAGATTATAGCTAGAGCTGGTGCAATGAAAGCTTGCTAATCTGCAGGATGTGTAGAAGACTATTTTCATAAATGTACTGTTGTGCTACCATTACACCCATTGTAGGATGACAATATGCCTATTATGGGCTCCAGTATCTTATGATGTATCAAGTTGTGCATATCACAATGAATGATTTTCAGGGAGTAGACAGCGTGACTGGCAGGTACAATATGGGGAGTGGAAATGGCATGTGGCCTTCAGTTGAGCAAGGTATCTTTATCCAACTAGTACCTAAGTTTTGCACAACTATTGACAGCAACCTTTAATTGCATTTCCTTTGCAATAACCACATATCTTCATCACAGATAGTATTGGAAAAGTGTTTGTGTCACCACACATCCCTCACACCTGTCAAGAAAATTTGCATAACATATTAATTCTTCATGACCAGGTAAACAAAACCATTCTTCATTCATACAAAAAAATTAAACAGTGATTATTAACATAATCCAATAATCAATCTATTCACGCATTACAATTGGCATTACAATTCCCAAACTATAGTTACCTTATAGAGTTTTCATTTTAAAAGTGAGATTCCAACACGAGGTTTGTGAAATTTCTGATTCTTGTGCAAGCTTTCTCAGAGATTTTTCTGGACTTTGTTTTAAATTTTCTCTGATATCATCTAGTTTTTCCTATGTAAGAAAGACAATTTGCTTTTGCTTTTCTATCAATAATAGGCCTCATATCTCTAAATCTATTCACAAGATCATGAACTGTTTCTCCAGAAGACACATGAATAACAATGTCTATAAATTAACATCACTTCTCTACAAGAGTTTGTTTGCATATGGGAATTATATATATGAAGAATCCTTAGCATGGCTTCCTTAAGAAGGGAAGTAGATATACGACATGTAAAAGAACCTCAAGCCTAATAAAGAGGCTTCTGAGCAGAGTTAAGTGGTCTTTCATGCCCAGAATAGAACGGGATTCCAGAACCATAGCAGTTAAGGAACATCTATAAATAAAGCTCAATATATTTTCTAGCTTTCCAGATAAATACATATCTACAGTTTATTTAAAAAATTAGCATTAGCTGTTTTTGAGCACATTTTCATTGTAATTTTATGCTGGTTTGAAAAAATTGCAAGGATGGAATATATAAATCCTCTTGGTTCATCACCACTACAAACCAGGGGCATACACAGAGGGTGCATCAGAAACAGGAATAACTGAAATATACAAAATGAGTTACACTATCATTCCATGGTTGCTTTAGAGACTTATTCATGTGAGGAAAATACCAACTGGATCATTGAACAGGACTTATTGACTCAACAGAAGTTTTCATAGGTCATCACGAGCATCAACCAACTTTTTAAGCACATATTTTAGAACCAAAGACAAACAGAAGTGCAAGTTATGTTAGCTCCTATGCAGTCCGGTGTGTTAATCACTAGACCTGGAGAGCCATCTATACTACAACTGCAGAGGTCCTCTAACTTCATGTGACTAAGCATGTGCAGATAGTAAAATGAGTGGAGCGAGCCTTTTAATGAATGTTGCCAACAACCAACCAACATATGGAATGATATTTTTCCAAAAGAATGGATTAAATTCTCTGTCATCCCCCAACATTTAGTAGCATTATAATCATGTAGAATTTTTATTTATCTGCTTATTAACAGGTACAATGTGGTACACTAAATCTTTAAGCATAAAGATGCATAACTCACAATGGAGCAAAACTGGCAATGTGACATGAACAAAACATGATACAGTATTGCTTCTCAAATGCTGGTTTGGAAGAACACAGAGATTTCTTTAGCACTAAAGTGTTCATTTGCCTCTAAAATTAATTGCAAGACCAATCTCCAACACATTCAATCAAGTATAACTAAAGATCGAACCTCGAACCTATAAACAGTTAGCAAATGGCTGCCATTATTGTTTTCGGCATATGGTTTCCCTTGTAAGTTTTTAATATTATGACAAACTCAGTTGCAAGTAAATAAAAACTATTGCTCTAAGCATTATTATTGATTGATGTGTGTGTATAGAATTATAGCTTTATGCCAGGAAATATTGTTTTTCTATTCTGTTCGTCATTATAATATCTTCAACTGACAAAGAGGTTATATTGGATCTGAGTGCATTTCATTCAAGATTGCATATGTGCTGGAAACCCTCTTTCATTATAGAATGCTTTTTTTATCAGTATTTTTAGTACTGATGCATGTTTCCAATTTCGAAAAGCTACCATATCCAATGCAATGAAATGAAGAGATTAATGACTTGAAGCCTTCCCGGCATTGATTATTGATGATAGTTTCTCGGGCTAACAGCCAGGTCAGATTCGGGTAACTACCCAAGCTTTCAGCGACTAACTCTGCCGCCATCCTCAGGGGAACTGAATCTAGGCTACTGATGTTGCGATATTTATACCTAGAGCGCGGCCGATAAGAACCACCCACTTTCTTACCATTGGCCGAGCTCCGGCCGATGGAGGCACGTGCGGAACCAATCAGGTAATTCCCGATGCTTCTCTGCACTGTGGAGGAGAGATATGCTGAATGACTGGTGTCCATGCTTTGCTGATTTGAAGGCCTTCATCCCTGTTGAAGTTGTTTTTATTCGCTTTAATGTATAGAGCTTCTTTAATCACCCTATCGTAGTACCTAGAGGACTTTTCAAGAATTTTTGTAGAGGCAAATTTGATTTTATGATCTGTATTATATGTGTGCTCAGCCACTGCGGATTTTTCTGGGTATCCTAGTCTAATACAACGTTGATGTTCTTTGATGCGATCTTCTACAGTTCTACCTGTTTGTCCTATGTAAACTTTGCCGCAACTGCATGGGATTTCATAAATGCCTGGTGCACCAAGACCTAAATTATCTTTAGCAGAACCTAAAAACTGTTTTATTTTGGTTGGGGGTTTGAATACGGTTTTTATTTGATATTTCATGAGCAATCTTCCAATTTTCCCAGACAGGGCGCCACAATAAGGGATGACTGCTAAGCCTGCATGTTCTTTCTTTGTATTAGGTTCACGGTTTCGTTTGGAGTGCATTTTCTTAAAAGTACTGTTTATTTCCTGGTTAGTGTATTGATTCTGTCTGAAAACTGTATGCAGGTGTTGTATTTCTTGAGGTAGATTTTCAAGATCAGAGTTAGCAATCGCTCGATGTATAAGTGTTGAGAGGACTGTCTGCTTTTGTGCCGGGTGATGACAGCTGGTGCTATTAAGGTATAGATCAGTGTGAGTTGGTTTCCTATACACCTTATGACCCAGGTGACCATCGTTTTTTCTATAAATAAGTAAATCCAAGAAAGGTAAGCCATCCTGGTGTTCAGTTTCCATGGTAAACTTAATGTTGGGATGGATGCTGTTGAGAAATTCATGGAAAGCTGTCAGGGCATCTTTTCCATGTGGCCATACCACAAAAGTATCATCTACATAACGGAAGAAATGAGTAGGAGCTAGGGGTGCAGTTTTGAGTGCCACATGTTCAAATTCCTGCATGTAGAAATTGGCTATAGCCGGAGATAAAGGAGAACCCATAGCAACTCAGTTCCCCTGAGGATGGCAGCAGAGTTAGTCGCTGAAAGCTTGGGTAGTTACCCTAATCTGACCTGGCTGTTAGCCCGAGAAACTATCATGAAATGAAGAGCTTCCTCTGTCCACTATCTTCTTGTTTACACAACTCACTAATCATGCTTACATCAGTTCACCGTCAGAACTGCCAGCATATTTTAGTGAATCCTGGGTGAGTGCAAAGTTATCCTGAGTTAATAAGTAGTGGTTTAAGAACATGATGTTCCTCATTAAAGTCGTTGGAGCCACCTTTTAAGTGACTTCACTTTTTCAAGCATATACATATAACTGTAACTAACATATCCTGATGAATTATTGTCAATTACACTTGTATTACTACAAGTTCTCAATAAAGCAATGCACCAATATAATTCTACATATTCGCAATACGCAATGTTGAGTGTTGACTGCGATACTCAATTTAGACAGCTTCACTGCTTTATTTCAACTATAAGGTATATGATATTAGAAGGCACATGAGGCAGAGCTTGAGAGGGCTCACCTAGAATGACTGTCCTATCATAGTCGTGCAGCATTGCCTAGTTCGGAATGCACAGCACAAACACAAGCACGAGCAACAGAAATTTCTTTTTTTCATGCGCTCAAAATAATTACTGGAAATTTGACATCCTAATATGCCTTGCTGTATGCGGCAAAAATTTTTGAGGCAGCCCGTACAAATGCCATTTTTCTACAACATATGGTTCTCGAGTTATCGCTTCAAGAATAAACAACTGACTCCCGTATTTATGCTTATGTATGTAACTTCCAATCCTGCCTGTGTGTTTTACTCCTTTTCATTACACAGTTACAGAGTAAGACATTGCAAAGGGTCCTTAGGAACTGCATGTATTTAGTTCATAAATTAACTGATCATGGATCACTGCAGCCGCATGCGAATTTTTTAGTTCAGTTCAAGACCTATCCGTAACGCAAATTGTGCTTTGTGTAACTGTGACAATAAACAGAAAATTCACATGCTTACATTGTGTTTAGTGAAGTGTTAACAATGTTACTTTCAAAACCTAGTACCAGTGGCACAGGTACTAAGGGTAAAGTACTCCATTCTCAGGCCAGAAATATTATTTTTAAAGCTTATAGCTTTTTAAGGAATTGGCATCTGAGGAAGTGCGTGTAAATAAGTACATTAATATTCACTGTTACAGTTTATAATGTTATCATCATTATCCTTTGCTGCGTATGTTTACATTCTGACGATTTGTGACACGACAAATGTTTCTTTCCTCATTCCCTCTTTGTAACTTCTGCTCTCTGGCGCATCACTTGGCAGCAGTGCAGCCACTGTGTGTACGCATTGGTTCAGCTCATGTGCCTTCTAAAACCATGTGCCACATATATACATACAACTACATATATATGTAAGTGTAACTACAATATATCCTGAGGGTGAATTATGTCAATTACATGTATTACTACAAGTTGTGCAATAAATGGGTACAATGTAATGCTACATGTTCGTGATATGAAGTGTTTCAGCAAAATGTGAAAGCTCAATCTACATTTCTATCAAGACAGGAATTTTAGGCATAGCTTCAATCCCTTTCAGGAATATGAAAACATAGAATTTAAAGTTACATTTAGGTTCTCCAAACAAACATTCATGGATATCTTGCATGTGGTAGAATTATAAAGTGAAAAACTGACATGTTGGCACAAATCAGTTGTTGCTTACAGGGTCAAGGTAATTATTTACGAACTGTGAGAAAAGGGTTCTATGATTAGTAATTTTTCCAATATTACCAGGACTATAAACTACAGTTACACAAAAATTCAAAGGCCTGATGAAATGTTCAGGAACAGGACAGGTTACTTTTATATACTAACTAATTACTTCTCTATTGAAGTCCAAACAGTTTTGCATTTTGAGGACATAGTTCTACTGCCAACTTTCTTACATCAATTTGTAACTGCGTCCGTGACTTTATTAAATACTATTATTATTTTCTGAAATTAATGCTAATAATATGTTGTTCCTTTGAGAGAAAAGTTTACTTCTATTCCTTTTGTTCTACATTTTGGCCTACAGAAAACATAAAATGACTTTATCAACAAAATTAGAGGTACAATCCTGAGCACATTGCAATTATCTGTTGCAGCAACATCATACGTGTGATTAAGATAACTAGGTATCTGATTATGCTAGCTCTGTCAAATTGCATTTTCTCTTTTTAAAGATGAGTGTAGTTAACCGGCCATACAGTGTTATTCTTGCAACTGCCGGAAGTTTAGACTTTATCAGTTTATCCAGTCATTAACTAAAGAATGGAGTAGCCACTTATATGGCAGTTTTCTTGCAACCCAGCATAAATCTGATATTCATAATGAGGTGACACAATCTGACATTACCATGTGAAGCTGGAGTGAAATTGCATGCCTTTTCATAGTACTTTTGTATGTACTGGAACTTGGTTCATATTACGTGGGGTAATTCAATATTTGCTCAGAAATAGAATACATTTCCCTGAAGCTTAATATCTTCTTAACAGGAATACATAATCTATTTTGTGGGTGTCACCATGTTGTGGGGAAAATGTTAACTCCAATTCAACCTTTATCACATGGATTTTGTCAGGTTCATGCTGAATTCCCATTATTCAATCATCTTATCACTCAAGTTGCATCACCAGCATCACTCCATTGTGAACTTAATTCTTTAAAAACTTGTTTGTACATATAATTAATGAACAAACCTAATTATTCGGTTTCACAGTTACTCCTAACCATTTAAAAATTACTACTTTCACTCCAAAACATGGATAAAAAAACTAATAAATTAACCACTATGCTTACTGTAGCAATCCATAAGTAAATGCACTGCCTTTGTACAGACTTAAAAAATGGAACATATCTACCTAGTCACTTCTTTGTTTACCTTGTCTGACTATTAATGGACCTGCATGTACACATCTGTGACCATTTTTTAAAACAATAGATAATGGAGTTATTTTTAATTAAATTATTTTTAATAAAGCATTAAAACATCTTAATTAGTACAGCTAACCAATGACCTTTTCATTGATCCAAATGTTTTAATGCAAATTTTTTCAATGGGGGACAGATAAAATACCCACTTCACTCAATAGTTTTCATTAAATCTACCAAGTATGTTCTTGTCTTTAGTCATGAAAATTAACACATTTCCAAGGTTTCAAATTCTTTATAAGGAAATATCATACACAAGAAAAATATCATCATAAGACAAAAGCAATATATCTTTTTCTCTCAGAATTATTTGTTATAAGTACGGAAATAAAAACGAAATTACCATTAAATAAATGTGAAAGTAATATCTACCATTGTTATTCTAATCTTTTCCACTTAACAACTTAAGACAAAGTGTAAAAATAAGTTTTCCTAAGGATCAGAGTACACCTACTGCGACATGCATGTAGTTCCAACATTTACTACAGACATCATGCGATGGTTGTTTATTTGCATGTCCAACAACATTTGGGACCTACAGTGAACTGGTTGACTGCAGCTGTGAATGTTACTGCTTATCAAGGAATATTAATGTGCCTAAACAAAGTATTTTAGAGGTTATGATCTGGTCTTCTGCACCCAGAGTGAAGCTGTTGCATGGTAATATGAGACCCCATGTATGCAGCAGCAGACCTAGCATTCTGCTTAACCTTGACCATTTGTGACATTGAAGAAATATCTGTAAAGAAGACAATTTGCCAGTGACCACAAAATGGTGAAATGGTTTAATGACAAGGATGTGCTTTCTGTTAAAGAATAGAGAACCTCACAGAATGCTCTGACAAATGCTTAAATGGTTTTGGTGATGTATTGAAAAATAAGCAATGGTATGGCAATAAAAAAGTGTTTGCTGTTCGGTTAATGTATTGAAAAGTAAAGGAATGGTATGGCAATAAAGAAGTGTTTGCTGTTCAGATACGTTTGTACCCTATAATCTATAAAAATTATGGAAATTTTATTTTTGACTTATTGTATTTTCCTTTTTCTTGTACAACCTTAATAAAGAAGATAACAAATTACACTTATTATTGAAACATTTGCTTTAGAGGTATCTACATATAGAGTTAATCAGAGACTTTAGCCATGTGAAATTGCCAATAAATAAACTGTAACAACTCCTAAAGCTGATCTTACCTCATAATTCACTTCTATTGTGTGCGCTTATGTCAGCCCCTGTCATGTACAGTTTGTCTAAAACATCCTGACACTCCGTATGCGTGAGTGAGGAGAAATGCGGAGAAGTGGCGAGAGTGGTGGGGACATCAAGTGACTAGAAGGTTATCAGAACTTGGAGGCAGTCACATATACAAAGCATGAACTTATCACTCTCGCACAGTTGGAAGACTGACCCCCCCCACTTCTCTTTTATGCAAGTGGACTGCTCAGTGCTATCACGCATCTTTGATTTGGGAGTGGGGTGGAATGCCAGGATGTTTTGGGCAAGTTGTATTTTTCTGGCACCCTTCATAAGCAAATTTTTATTCTGATGCTTTCTAATATTTAAATTTCAAGACGAAACTATTTCCTTCTGAATATCTTGATGAACATACCCATGAAGTACATTTTTGTACACCTAAGGCTGTATTCATTACTTACCTAACCAGTGTTTTCCCATTTTCTTCTCAAAAGAAGGGTACTTGCCCTAATGGTGCTTGTGATTGCACCTGTGCCTCCGCCTCCTTAGGCATGAGTTAAATGTGCCCAAGAAGCATACAAGAAAGTTGGACACCACTGACCTATATATTATTAATGAGATGCATAAATGTGTTTAAACATACAAGTATTTCCATCATGTGAGATGTACTTAAGAAGTGTACTTAACCATGTGCTGCAGCAAACAAAACAGAAGAGGCACCTATGCCAGAAATTACTTGCCTAGATATATCCACTTCAAAGGTTATCAATTGCCCAAAATGTATAGTGGTAGTCTTTTAACAGAGCTGAACATTTGTGTTATGGAATGGAATAAGCTTTCTGGCTTCCACAAATAAGCAATCAGAAGCGTAGAGGAAATGAACCAATGCTTCACAAAAGAGCTATTTAAATGATGCAATGAGAGCCTATCTTTAAATATGTGTTATGCACTTTTCACAAGCCCAGTTCATCATGAATGATTGTGTAAGCACTACCATGGGTTATGCCACCACCATAAGCAACTTCATCTACTGTCACCCAGTAGTCACCTTCAGGACCTTCAATAAGGTCACACACATCCTGAATGATTTTCCCAATGATCCTTGTTCTCGGCCTTCACTGATGGGTTTCACTTTCAACAGTATCTCGTCCCTCCACAAACATTTTATGCTATTCATAAACTTAGGCCTTTGGGATGGTGGACTCGCCAAACTGTGCTTGAATTATTCTCAAAATTTCACTGGGTTTTACCACTTCTCTGGCAAGAAACTTGATTAAGATCCATTGTGCAACAGACATTTGTATCTTCTGCTCACTCATAGCATATTGGCTACCACTGAGTGCTGGTAGGAGTGATTTAGCAAGCTGAGTGACACTAGACATCACAGCCAATAATATTGTCAAGGTCACATGGCAGTCACACATGAAACTCATAAGAAATAAATTCCAGTTTATTTGACTGACCCTTGTATTTCTTTCTAGGAAGTGAAGCATTACTTATAATTTAACATATACAAAAACTTCACTACAAGCTTAATTATTGAGAGCATAGCTCCTTCTGGACATACACAAAGAGCAACTAAGGATATATGATGGCAGTCCAGAAAGTCCCAGAGGTTTTGGCCTATTGTAGTGATGAATAGGGCTAGAGCCGCCATTTTGGCGTCAGAACGTCCCTACGTTCATTATGCATCCATCTGTGGTAGCATGAGGACTGTGCCTTCCTCACTTGGCTCTCTTTGAGTTGGCAAAATGTGCACTGCAATACAAAATCCCACCACTTGTGAAGTGCGTCTGTGATTACACTTTTGTTGGCTAACAATAACAAACAAATTGAAATTTGTCATCAACTTTGTGGTATTTACACCAGGGAATGAGTGAAAGCTGAGTCAGGCAATGATGCATTGATTTTCAAAATGGCTGTACCAATGCTCATGACAAGGACTGCGGTGGTAGACCTAGCCTTGTGTCTATGAACTAGCAATGAAAATCAATGACAAAATTCGTGAAAGTTGTCGTTTCATAATTACAGAATTTTGAAAACACTGATGAAGAAATGGCTGGGTACATAACGCTTTGACACTGATGCCAAATTGCATGCCAGTGTAAACCAGTGGTTAAAATCGCAGGTGGCAAATTTCTACAGAGAGTGTATTGAAAAGCTTGTGCCATGGTATGATAAATGCTTCAATTTGAATAGCATTATATAGAAAAATAGCTTAAGAGTGTACCTTTCAAATGTAGATAATAAGCTTTGATTTTTTCAATTTGTTAGTTGCTTATTTCAACTTTCTGGACTGCCCTCATATTTCAAAATGTATTGAGTACACCATAGCTTAAAACATAGTTTGATGTAATTTCTACCCAGGGCTTTAGTTGGGTAGGGACTCGTTGGTATTCAGCACCGGTAGTTACAGAAGTGTCTGAAATGAGTACTGGAAGTTCTGTAACACTCAATGTGCATTGCTCTTACAAGACCATTGCTGTTCACTTGTTTGGGTAAAATTCCATAATTACTGATCAGAAAATAACCTTATAATGCCTAATGGAGAGAAAACAATATTACTGAAGGAAGTTTTGTTTTTGCTGCATGCTGTATGTAAAAGAATCAAAAGAAAATAAAGAATTAATTTTACCCATCTGAATTAACAATTACTGTAGGCCATTTGGGCAAACCATTTAAGTGTAAAATTTTATGTCAAAAAATATTTAAAATAAAGTCACATACATTTTTCATGTAACACTGCCTCAGCAATAGTAGGCAGAGTTTTAGGGATGCAACTTAAGCAATTTTTACATCTATCATAATCTGGGATTGCTGTAACCACAGAGAAGCTGCCATAAAAGAAAAGTAACTGCAGGATAACATCCCTTCAAGCCAGTGTAGACAAATTTAAATGGTTGAGTATCGGCAGTTTTAACCCTTTCACTGCAAAGATATTTTGTGATACATGCCATTCTTCCTCTATATAATTCCTAAAACAGTTTTCATATCTATTTCTGTGGTGCCTCAGCCGAAGTGATTTGGATAGCCATGACGGTTAAGGCAATATGCAATGAACTGGCCATTCATTCAAAGCCAAATGTTGCAAGTTTGAATCCCAGCAATTGCAGTCAAATGTGCTTGTGATAAAAGAAGGGGAGGGCCCAAGTAAAATAATCAGTGTAATGGCATGCTTTGAAGTTGATGGGGTTACATTTGACTGCAGTTACATGGATTTTTCTTTTTTTCTCAGTTTTTTACAGCTTTATTGCAAAAAATGTCATACTTGAAATTAATATTTTCACAATAGGAAACAGCTGCAAATACTTGAATTCAATTTATTTAGGTTAGCATAACAAGAAAGTTAGCATAACAAGGGTTAAACGTCTATGTGATGCCAAGCACAGTGCTGCCGGGCAAACACTGTCGACCTGATTGACATGCGACAGCAAGACAGTTAATTTTCCAGCCAAAACCCTGTTTCTACCCAACTCTGATACACGTAGATACCTATGCTAGTTAGCACTCAAATAGAATAGATAGGAATACAAAATTCTGTTTTATATAAAATATTTAAACAGTATTTGAAAATAGGGAATACATCATTAAATTGTATCTTCAGTGTTGAATTTTGAAATGACATGTGGGTTGACATTCACATCACTGATTACATTTTTGGGCACATCTTTAAGCATGGATTTTAAAATGAAGGGAAGCTCATGAAACTCAGCAGTTAGGATTACATCTTTACTACAAAAATGATATGTTTAGCAAACTTGAACTGCACAGTAATTTTGCTTTGAGTATGAAACATTTATTCTTACCTAAAATGAATAAGATTTTTATTCTTTAGAATGTTTTATGAGTGGATTGGTGCTCAATTGGTACAACAGAGCATAAAATCAAATTTTAGTTATTGATACACTGGGCATTTCTCATAGATTTCTCCTATTTGTGCATTCATAACCATAGTTTTTAGTAAAGACCGTTCTCTTCTTTGTTTAAAAAGATAAAAGGAAGTTATGTGATATGATACTAAAATTTACCCATGTGTAGCACTAAAAATTAGAGAATGGTCCAATTCAGCAGTAAATCCACATAAAGCAACTACTTCATGTTGTATGAAGCCTGATTCACTTTCATTTTTTTTTAAATCCTGTGGTTTACTAGTTTAATTTCTTTTTAACACTTTAGTAACAGAATATGGTTGTTAGAATGCTTGCTCATAATTTAAGGGAAATTCCTCAAAAAAACATATTGTTTTATATTGTTAAAATATATTGGTCATTATGGAATGTAATTGTTAATAATATTGTTACCAGTTATTTATTCAAAACTGGGAAGATTAGCAGCTACCTTTCTCATTGTCCAAGTTGTTTGTGTAGTAGAACCTTTTTAATAGAAATAACTTCCATCTGTTCAAAATATGAGTGTTGAAAACAAAGAGAATTATATATAAATACATAAGCTTCCTGTATTTTGTGGAGAGATAACTCCTCTACTTCTTCTCTTGCAAAAAAAGATTGATAGTATCAATGTCCTTATTTTAATTGATTTGCATCCATTCCACATCCCACCATAAAAACATATTGTATGTTTTCAAAAAACAGGGAAACACCAATGTATGTATTTTTATCTAATCCATCCCATCCCTAAGGCTGAAACTTTCAAATTAATAATTTTGCAGAAATATGTTAAAAGAACAAACTAGATACATGGCGTGTATATGATTTTACAATTAAACAATCTTGCATTGTTTGATGGTTTGTTCCTTTACTTCAAGAGAATTCCCAAATTCCCATCTTATTTTTGTTACTCACCATTGTTATGTGGTCAAGTATATCATTCTTAGTTGCACCACCAACCATTAAAGTGTAACCTTTTCTCTATATCACAGATTAAAAGCAGCTCATCTTTACATTTTCTAGGGTTGAAGCAGTAATTAGTGTTGTAAGCTACAATGTGCTCCTTTAGTGAAGTCACTAGATGCAATAATGCCTCATGCCATCTTACATTGTCTCAAATTCTTTTGGTCCAGCTCCCTGCCATCAGTAGAGGACTGAGATTCCTCTCCCAGGGTCTATGTGGATTTTGTTTAGAGAGGATGACATTAATTGTGGTGATGGCCTAGCCTGTTAGCATCTTAATAAAACTTTGCATACCACCATGCAGTCTCAGTACAAGGTGAAGAGTAGATTCTTTCTAAATAGAATAAAAATATTGTAATGAGTAAATTCATTCAACTATGAGGGTTATCCATAAAATAAGGTTCCCAATTTTTTTTCACTATGAATAACATATTTATTGACACTGAATAATACATTTTTGAAATCTTACACTTTTTCCTATTTTTTGACATAATCACCATACTAATAAATGCATTTTTGCATGTGGTATACCATCTTTTGTATGCCTGCATTGTATAACTCTCCCGCTGCGTGGCGAAGATAGCTTAAAACAGTTTCTTTCAGTTCCTCTCCGGTTCTGAAATGTGTTTCTTCCAGTCAGGGAAGAGATGGGGTTAAGTCTGGGCTGTAAGGAGGGTGCTTGACTGTATCCCATCCAAATTTGTTGATGAGATTAGTTTCACAAGGGCAATGTGCAGACAAGCGTTATCCTGATGGAAATGCACTCACTTCGTGCACATGCCTCCACCCACCGTGGTATATCCTAAATGATCGGTCAAATGTTGTGAATGTATGTAGGTCTTGTTGAAATCAGGGATCATCTCTCAGATCACCCAAACCTTCACCCTTCGATCTTTCAGCATTGCTTCTTTCACTTTCACAATGGTTTCATCCGAAACAGATGGCTGTCCAGAACACTGGTCATCATGGACATCTGTACGTCCATCTTTGAATTCTCTGCACCATTTGCGCACGTGTTGTATGCTCATACACTGCTCTCCGTCACACAGTTGGGAATGAATGTCCACCAGTGCAGTCCTTTTGCACACAAAAAGCACATCACAAAGCATAATTTGCACCTGGCGGGAGAAACAAGTAGAAGCTCTATTTCTAACAGCTGCCAACCCAAGACTGAGCATCGCAGACAGCTCATAGGGTGGGGTACTGGGAGAGGGAGAACCACGCTACACAACAGTGTTGCCAGATCTCCTGTAACAGCATTCCTCATGACTGCAGATCCTTGGGAACCTTATTTTATGGACAACCCTTGTATATTGGATATACTGCAATACTAACCAGTAATTGCCAAAGATGCCTAAGGTCAAGCTGCCTTACACCACTGCACAGCAAGTAAACCGTGACAATGGAGCAAGTCAGAACAAAGACAAATTATTAGTCCAGGTTGTTTGAGAAAACTGTTCATGGGCTGACCTTGTTTATGAAAAGCTGAAGTTTAAGAAAAATCTATGCTACGTCATTCTCACCTATGTAAGTAAGTCAAGATGGTAGGAGCAGCTAGTTTTTATCATGGAATCATTAAGTGTTGCCAGACATTTCTGAAAAAATGAGACAGGCCATAGAGAATGAAAACAAGAAGGTAAGAAGGAAAATGAACAAGAAGTTAAAAGAAAAAGACTAATAAATCAACATCTGTGAAGAAAGGCTGAGAAGTACAGAAAGTGATTAATCCAAAAGATTAATTGGAAGTTTGTGCAACTCCATCACATCAAAGAAGAGTGCAGAAAATTTTCATTTCTGGAGACCATTGCCATAAAACAAACCATCCTTTGCTGAAGCTTTTCTGAACAACTAGAAAAACTGATGGGAAAAATTTAATATACTGCAGGATCTGAGAAGAAAAAGGGTTTATTCCAACAGGCCATTGCAGGAGAGATTTAAAAAATATATTAGATGGTGAATGCTGCCTCTTTTTGGAAAGGAAAAGTGTAAACATATGAGGGCTGTAAAGAAAGTAGTGGCAATATAGTCCCCACATTTGCAGGAAAGTGAGTATGGGCCAACAGGATATGAGAGCGACCTGGTGACTAGTATCGATGTGTGGTGTGAATTGGTTGGGCTGCCAGTTGGGAGTGTGTTGTTGCTATGTAGCGTTGAAGTGAGCAGTGTCAAGTACACCACCCTAAAGCACGTTTACCAAAGGCGATCAGCGTTTGTGGTTTAAAATCATGATTACCCATGGCAAAAATGCTTCAGAATGTTACTGAGAATTACGTGAAGTCTGTGGTGAGAATGCATTACCGTACAGGACAGTTATACAATGGGTCAAGGCATTTGATGTGAGTCGGACTGAAACTGTGGATTTGCAGCACACAAGTCGGCTGTCCATTCCTCAAGATAAGAGACATTGGCATCATGAGTGGTCTCATTGCAATCACCCAGGTTCACCACGTCCACATAAAATTTAACAGGAACCCAGTTGGGTGAAGCTGATGCTGATTGTGACATATGACTACAAGGAGATTATTCTAACACATGCTGCACCTGAGGGACAAACCGTCAACACTGACCACTAATATTGATTTCTGGAGCAGCATCTGCATCTGGCTATGCAGCGCAAATGTTCATGTTTATTGCGAGACAATCACCCCATCATGTTGCATAACAATGCATGTTGTCATGTCGCAAACAATGTCCAGCTCTTATTGCAGTGGTGGCATTGAGAGGTTTTGGAACACCCTCCATACTCATGAGTCCTTGTGACTTCGACCTGTTTCTGAAATTCAAGGAACCCCTCTGAGGCTGCCGATTTCCTGACATGGCATCTGTAGTCTGCGCAGTAGGGTGCTCCCTCGCAGTCATCAACAGAGCCAACAGTCCCCAATGGCTGCCCTACATTTGGCAAAAGGTCAGGCACTTTGCAGGTGACTGCATTGAAGGAATGTAATGCAATTGTGCTTGTGAGTTCAATAAATATTGTGTTCCACCAATATTGCTACTTCTTTATTTACAGTCCTTGTAGAATATAAATCAGCAGATAATAGTAACAATGAATCTTCAAAATATTATTGAAGCATTTTTTGAGGACAGCAGCAGTCGAATCTCAATTTGGAGAAGAGTTTTTATTAAGATATTCATAGTTTAGTGCAGAAGAGGTTTCTAGAGGACAATATGAAGCATTTTCTTGTGAGTTTCTGAAGCACCATCCTCAAGGGTCCCACATATCCTATGAAATATTTACTCTTAACTATGCCTGTAAGTATTCTGAAGAATCACAGGCATTCCATTCAGGTGCCTCAAGACAAGTGAGACTACATTTGGTAGTTGAGCATGCATTGAAGAGCAATTCAAACAGCTTCATTGACCAAAGTTTTTGAACAATTTAATCTAACCCCCAACGTGGTTTCCAGTTACATGGGCTCATCTAAAGTATATTATGGATTCTCTTCCAATTCATATTAGAGCGATAGTCCTGTGATCCAATATCATAATAGAGTCATGTTTAGTGTGTGCTGTACAAATAGGAGGGTAGATTGAAAAGTAATACACAATTTATTTACAAAAATGTTTAATAGTTAGAAAAAAACAAATATTGGACATGAATTTACATCCTTCATCTACTTTTCGACATAGTCACCAAGTTTCTCAACACATTTCTCCCATCGTGGTACCAGTTTCAATATACCCTATTCATAGAAGTCCATTTGGTATAGCATATAGCCATCTGCAGACTGCTGATTTCACTTCTGCATCCATCGCAAAGCATTGGCCAGCCAGGAATTTCTTCATGGGACCAAACAGATGATAGTCTGATGGTGCAAGATCTGAACTGTATGGTGGATGCTGGAGCACCTCCCAACCAAATGTGTTGGTTTTTTCATGAACAGAAACAGCAACATGGGGGCGAGCATTGTCATGAAGAAGTTTGACATTGTAGAATTAATATTGTGGCGTTTGTCATGAAGGGCATGATGGAACTTCACCAAAGTCTTCATGTAGGCTGGAGCATTCACAGTGATCCCATGTTCAGCAAAATCCACTAATAAAACACCATGCATATTCTAGAACACTGTGACAAGCACTTTCCCAGCAGATTGAGTCACTTTCAATTTTTTCTTTACTGAGGAACCAGCATGTTTTCACTCCAGAGAGGTCTGCTTTGCTTTGGGCATGTAGTGGTATGCCCACAACTCATCACTAGTGATGATTCCTTGCAGAAAGTCATGCCGTTCTGCAGTGTATCGCGTTAAGTGGTCTAAGCTTGTCATCAATTACTGAACTTTGTGGTTGTCTGTCAGGTTCTTAGCACCCAGCGAGCACTAACTTTACACAATTTCAATGTGTCATGAACAGTATCATACATAATACCGTAGGAAATGTAGAACTGTTGTGATAAGCTTTGCAATTTCACTCACTTCAATGGCTCTGACGTTCTGGTGGGTTGCAGCTTTTACCGACCGCCCAGAGCATGGCGAATAACTAAGGTTCACATGGCTCACTTGGAAGAATGCACACCATCTGGAGACACTGTTACGGTCCATACAATCATCCCCATACATGCCACATATGTCCCAATGAATTCCACTAGGTTTATGTCTTTTGGCCCATAAATATTGAACTACACTTTGCTGTTCTTCAAGTGTGGACAACAGTAGCAAGTGCGTCACCTTTGTTACATAGTTCACACTTCTCCCACTAGAGCTGCATGTAAGCAAAAATAAACCGTCTATAGTGAAAACTTCAAACTATATCAGTATGAAATTTCAACATTGCAGCTGCACATGGGCATCGCAAGGGGGGACAAGGGATGCAAGGGGGAAGGGCACAAGGGGAGGAAAGGGGGGTCCCAGGTCCCCCCTCAGAAATGAATGCATTTACTGTGCAGTCAATTACTATTAGACCATTGTTTTAATTTTGATGTAAATAATTTTTATTTAGCACAAATTAATATACCTATCCGCTGCAAATACTATACCTCATATCTTTCATAGCTTTTGACAACACAATAAGGGATTAATATTGTTTGACTGCAAACTTCCAACATGCGGCCCTCCCCAGAAAAATACTCTACCGACGCCCATGCAGCTGCAATATCTCGGCAGAAAAAAAAGTGTTGTGTGTTACTTTTTGATCCATCCTCATAGTTCTTTATTGTTAGGGCTCGGAAGTTCATGCCCTAAAAAACACTGAAATATGCATGCATATATGCTCTTAAAAACTTGAAAATATGCCAAGAAATATGCACTATTAAATAAAAAGATTTATGTTCGTTTGCAGTAGACAAGACAAGTTAGTATAAATAATAAATAAAGTTACCGTATTCCTTAGACGTTGAAGCAGAAATGGTCCGGCTGCCAGTATTAACTGCTAAATTGCAGTTCACAACAAACACTTTGCAAAAATGTTCAACTGTAAAACATTGTCGGTTGTCTCGCAAAACACTTTTGTAACATGAAAAACTTCTCTTCACGTCATAAGATGTTATTGGGGCATATTTCAATGATGTTAACTGCTTTACTGAGAGAGTCAAGTCTCTTGGTGTGGCAGATGGTTTTCTTTTGAGGATGTCTCGAATATTGCACATCTGGTTATAACCAGAATTTTTTGAAAATACATAATTCACTTTTTGTCCTGTGCTACCAGGAACCGAACTTAGGTCACATTGTTTTTTCAAAGACAGTGATTCATGCAAAGGAGATCCTACAGCTTCCAATGCCGTTATGGCTGTTGGTAAGAAAGAAAAATGGGCAGATATGAAACTAAGCTCCTTCTTTAACCCAGTGTCTGACAGAATATTTTGCCCAGTTTCTATTGATGAAGCATCTTTCGAGTCCAATGAATTAACAACCTCTTTGACTATTTCTATGTGCTCAGTATAATATAAAGCTGCATTGACTCATGTTCCCCATCAAGTTAACACTGGTGCAGGAGGAAGTTGGATATTAGGTGCTGTTGATTTAAACAACTTAACTCTTTTAGGAGATTTAACAAAAATGTTCTTGGTACTGGACACAAATCTATCTACCAGTGGGAAAGAATCACGTGTTGTCTCAGAAATGCGACGAAGAGCGAGTGCCAAACAAGTTATATGAATTAAGTTAGGAAAAATACCTTTCAGAGTTTGTCCTGATTTTAGCATATAAGGACCTCCATCAGTAACAAATAAAAGTAACTGGGCGTATTTGATTCCACAAAGTGTCCATCACAAACTGGGTCACAGCTACATTGTTAGTGGCCGACAATTCGCACACATTAAGAAGATAAGGTGTAGTCTATTGTTCATTATTTAAAGCACCCACGATTATATTAGCAATAGAACGGCGCTCAGAATCAGGGTTTCATCAACAGACAACCTAATACGCCTAATTTAATTTGGTGGGAACCAGTTCACAACACTGTTACGTTTGAAGACCACTACATAACTACTGATGGGCAGGCAAGCGTTGCTATAGTCGTGCTGCTCAAAACGTTGACCTGCACTTTATCTTTACTACTAGGTATAAACCTCTCAGATAATGCACTGATTATTTTCTACGAACATACATATAATGAAAGGATGAAAGGGATTCACTGCATGACAACCTGACTCAGCATTAGTTCTCGCCACCTTGCGAGTTGCATCATCATGTGCAATACTACCAATGTAAAAAAAATTTATACAGATGGAAAAAATAATAAAAAACCATAAAAATAATTAAAATATGCAATATAGGGGCTATAATATTGAAATCTTTGTGAGTTGTGTCATCATGTGCAATATTACCAATATGAAAAATATTATCCAGATGGAAAACAATAATAAAAAACCATAGAAATCATTAAAATATGCAATATAGGGGCTATAATATTGAAATAATATGCATTTATCAAAAATCAAGAAAATATGCAGTTATATGCACTATAAAATCATGTCCAAATAACTGAAAATTCCATAATTCGTGCACATAATGTAAAAGCATACATTTTTAATCCCTATGAAAAAACATGCAAATGCATGAACTTCCTAGCCCTAATTATCATATATCTAAACATTTCACACATGAATTAGGATTACTGTTAGGCAGCACATGGAAGTGAGTGCACCAGACGGTATAGGAAGCATGTGTAAATGAACTGCAAACAACTTGGTGGCACAAGGAGTTTATATTCCAGATATGATCTAATAGGCTTTGAAGCTGTAATATTGCTTCCTAGTTATTACCTCGCCATTTGAAGCTGAAGTCGTTGATGATGTGGTTCGGTGTTGTCTCCGGCTAGCTGAGCATGCTCTCTTTATCTCGGGTTTGCATGAGTGTAAAGGACAACCCAAGAACAACTTTGCACATCAATTTATTTTATATAAAATATTTTCGGGAGATATGCCGATTCTATATGTGTATCTGTAGAAGCATCGCAATCACATCTGCGCAGCACGAACTGCACGAACTCCCGTACTGCTCTCTGGTTGAGTACTGACTAGACGCTTCTCTCTTACCCACGCCAAGAAGACCGTTCGCTTCCAATTTGAATGTCATGACGTCATCCAAGAAAGCCTCGTATCCAAAATGTTATTTCCTTTTCCCGCAATTTAGAAATGTCCCTTTCTATTATAACATGTTCTTTTATGAATTTTGAATATATAATTACCTTTTTAGGATTAAACGATGTTTACTTTATATTTTATTAGATATATCGCGCGACTTTTAAGGTTTGTAGAACTGACTTTCGAACGTATATTTTAAACTATGTGGTATGACGTCATGACTCGTTAATTTCAAACCAATAATGCGTTTATTCTACAAATTTAACGACTATTATTTACTCATATCTTGCTCACCTTACAACACTTCCTGCTATATTATCTATTTATGTTATTACTCAATATTTATCGCAAATCTCAGATCCGGCAATTAAATTAAAACGTATCTTTTTCAAAAGCCCATTCAATCGGAAATCTAAATTTCGGTATCAAATGCCCCCATTTATGTTATTTTATTATTTCATAATAAAATAATGTAAATGTCTTGCCCGAAAGAAAAAACTAAAATTACTCCTGTATTTTGAATAATCGGCAACACTCCCATTATACAATTTTCAATTACACTGTTTTTGAAATTGGTTATTAACATATTTTCTCATTAATCTTTTTAACATGACAAACAATTATACATTTGACTTAACATTAATCCTTAAATACTAATTACAATATGTTATGGTTTCTTCTATGAAGCTTCTATATAAAGGTTAAATTTCAAGAGTCTTTCTTTATACTTCCTTCTTTTAGTTCATGTTTGCTCACTTCGCTCTCACTATCACTTGCACTGTGATTTTTCACTTTTGTTATTGTAACACATATCTGTACTAGATCCTTTAAGCACTAAAATGTACATATATTCCTATAAATCCATTGCACTCTTTAGACAAGTTCTTTCTTTGTCTTTCTATTATAACTATCTATACATCTAAATATTTTAACAAATGTTTACGAAGTAAATATTCTGTTTTCTCTCTATGCGGAGATGAACATTTTAACAATCTTTCTGAAGCTGTTTTTGTGAGCTCTATACAATATATTTTTAAGCTCTTGGTGGTAGAAAGCAATTCACATTCTGCATTTTTCATGAATATGTAAGTACCTGACCAATATATGATTTTCAAGTAAGCTAACATTTACATTTTATCTCAAAGCTGATTGGGCGCCAATAGACAAATGACACTTCCAATTTTTCTTTTACATTAAATCAAGGTTCCAAAGCACCACACGGTTTCTTGTATGGTCGAAGGAGTTGTTTATGCCATCTTCCCAGACATTTTTCATTTTTAACATCTTTTAATTCATAGGTATGATAACCAAATTTTGATATAATTTCTGCAGGACCTTTATATAACAATTCCATCCTTTTGTTCCTACCTCTCAAGGCACTTGATAACTTATGGTCTTTAACTAGTACCCAATCGCCTATCTTAGGTTCCCATTTATGTTTTCTACTCTTTTTCTTTAATTTTCGCTTCTCTGCCTTTTTCTTGATTCGTTCAAAAGCAATTTTCGCTCTTTCTTCTTCACTTAACTGAATGTCATTAATTTTCAGTGTTTTTGGTACCCCGATCAATATTGGTTCTGGTTCAATTCCTAACATTAATTTTATTGGTGCAAACCCAGTAGTTACATTAATGGTGTGATTGATAATCTTTTCTATCAATGGACAATATTTCACCCAATCCTTGTGATTATGATGTGTAAGTACACGTAAATAAATTCCTATATCTCGGAGGACACGTTCTGTTGGATTCCCTGATGGAAAGTATGAGGAACAATGATATAACTTTATCTCATGATTTTCTAGGGTTTCTTTAAAGATTTTGCTCCGATGAACTGTAGCATTATCTGTTAAGATTGCCTGAATCTTGCCATATTTAGGCACATAATCTTTTATTATCTTTCCTACACATGTTTTGCTGCTGATATTCCTAACAGGATAAATTTTAATAAATTTACTAAAAACATCATGAAGAACAAACATATATCTACATCCAAATTGTCCTACTGGTAGCTCCCCATGTGCATCAGCAGTAACTAGTACATTTTTCCCTTCTCTTATAATTGTCTGAGGTTCTATATCAAATTTGATATTAAATGGTTTGGCCCTTTGACATAAATCACAGCTTGAACATATTTTTCTCACTTTCTTTGCCAAATGTTTTATATAAAAATGGTCACTAATTACCATGATTAGCTTTTCACTACCTGTATGAGCTAGTGTTTTGTGATAAGCAAGTATAAGTTTCTCTTGTAAAGCTTTTGGTACCATTATTTTCCATTTAGGTTCAATTCTTCCATGAAATTTATAGATTTTTCCCTCATAAATACCTATATTATCTTTTAGATTTTCTGTGATTGGTTGTGCCTTTTCTTTCAATTTTCTAAGTTCATCGTCCTCTGTCTGTAATTGTTCCAAATTTCGAAATTCTTTAGCTAATTGTGTCCCTTCTAAGGTTTTCAAATATAGTATGGTTACATCATGTTTGTTGTCACTAATTGTATCTGGTATTGTATAATTGGTTTTCATCCTTGATAACAAATCACTAAAAATATTTTGACTTCCTGCTATGTGTCTGATTTCTATGTTATGGGATGTGATCTCATGGATATATCTAGAAATACGTGTGCTTGTGAGTTTGCAAGAGTTCATAAATGCCAAACTAACATGATCTGTGTAAACTATTACTGGGTTGTTATATACATATTGCTTAAATTTTACAAGTGCAAAGTAAATAGCTGCTATTTCTTTTTCTGTAGTGCAAGCCTGTGATTCAGTCCTTGAAAGCCCCCTTGAAGCTACAGCAATGAGGTGATCTTTTCCTTCCTCATCTTTTTGTAATATGACACTACCATAACCTAGTCCTGAAGCATCTGTATAAATTATGTAGGGGAGATCTTCCCTAGGTTTTTCCAATAAAATTGACGCTGCAAACAATGTTTTTACCTTTTCGAAAGATTCTTGTTCTACTGATGACCATTGCCATTTTACATCTTTTCTCAATAGTTGTCTTAATGGGGCTACTACGGTTGCATATTCCAGGATAAATCTTGACTGATAATTTAGAATACCAAGAAATCTTCTCAATTGTTTTATATTTTTAGGAGCTGGTATTTTATTTATGCTTTCAATTCTGTCGGGATTAGGCCTGATTCCCTCATTTGAAATAACATAACCTAAAAATTCTGTCTGTTTCACAAAGAATGCAGTTTTACTTGGCTTTATTGTCATGTTTGCTTTCTTTAACTGACTAAGCACATAATTGATATGATTTAAATGATCCTCTATATTTTCTGAGAAAATCACAAAATCATCCACATACTGAGCTACAAATTTCTTTATGGTTTCTCCAAAAATTTCATACAAAGCTCTTAATAGTGCACTACCACTGGTATTCATGCCAAAGGCGCAAACTCGAAACTGATATAATATTCCTGAATGTAAAAACGCTGTATATTTTCTTAAATCTTCTCTAAGTGGGATCTGCCAAAAAGATGCTGTAAGATCTAGAGTAGAAAAAATTTTGCCCTTCTGCAATTTGTTCAATATTACCTCTACACTTTCTGGTCTAAATCTATCAGGTTTACAATGTTGATTTAGTTTTCTCGCGTCTAATGTCACCCTAATCTTTCCATTGGCCTTATTTACAATACATAGGGGATTCACAAATTCTGAATTCGAAATCTCAATAACCTCATCTTCTAACATTGACTTTATAACTGCATCTACCTCTTCTCTTATTGTACTAGGGATAGCTCTCGCTTTATGTGTAAAAGGTTTGATGGGTATCATCTCAAACGAATGAGTATAAATATTACATTTACCAGGTTTCTCAGAGAATACTTCTTTATTTCGGATTAATATTTCAAACAGTTTATCCCTCTGTTGTTCATTTAGTTGATCAGCCTGAGTTACTTTTTCCCTCAACAATTCTTCTAAGTCTTCACTACTCTCCCTATCATAGTACCTAGTTGCGTCAGAAACCCTCAAATTGTCTATGAAATCATTTTTATCCCATTCTACATTTTCTTTATTATCGACTCTGTACTCTTTGACATTTACTTCAGTTAATTCCATAGCTCCTACTTTAACATATTCTACAAAGAATGTATCCCCTTGGATTTCTTCTTCCTCTTTTTCTCTTACAATAGTTTCTGAACTACTATCTTCCACAAAAGGCACTATAATGGTCTCATATTCAACTTTCATTTCTAGAATCATGTTTTTAAAATTCACCACAGCTTCCCAGGCATAAAGACAATCACAACCTATTATAATATCTGTCACAAGTCTTCCTACAATCAGAAATAAAATTTCTAGTATTCTCCCATTTATTTCAATATTTATCATTGCTTGAAATTTTACTCTCTCTTTTCGTTTTCCCACAGCTAGCGAGCAATATATCCCATTAACTGGTAAAGACATTACTTTAAAGCCACTACTTTGTAAATTATCATAAAAATTTTGTGAGCATACTGTGCTATTTGATCCCGTATCTATAATTGCATTGTATTGTTTTCCATTTACTCCAATTTTGATTTTAGGTGGATCTCCTACTTTTTCGTTTTCGTCGTTTCTATTTTTCCATTCTCTTTTCTTTTGTATCATCATTTGCCTTCTAGGACTATTTATTTCCGAGTACTTATCACAATCATTACTAGGATACCCAGTTCTCACTGAAGGCGCGTTTGACCGGGTCTGGCGTTTCCCTGATTTTTAGGTATGGCTCCTGTACTATTTCCCGAATTGTTACTTCTGTTTTCCTGCATTAAATCGGGGTTACTTCCTACCATGTTTTTGACCGTGTTAATGGCCTCGACCATTTCCGCATTTTCAGGGGAATTTCGTCCACTAGAATACCTTTCTCCCTGTCTTGGTGACCTCGGTCTAAACTCATTATCTCCGTTTGTCCAATACCCATCATTTGAATTTCTACTATGTCCAAAATAACGGCCCCGTCTACCTCGATCAAATCTATTTGTATTCATATAATTCACCCTTATATTTCTTCCCCTTAGATTACCATTTCTATTTTGGTGATGCCCTTCCTGGTTATATCTACCTTGATTTTCCCACCGGAATGATTCCATCCTTGGTACTGGTCCTTTATATCTTTCCCTAACCTCACTTCTATTCTGATAATACTGTGCCCCTTGCCCGAAAGAATTGACAGTTTCTTTTCCTTCATATGTATTTCCAAATGCGTGTTTTGGCTTATTGACTTCTAAGGCGGATAATAATTCTATCATAGCTGCAATGCTATCGGGTCGGGCTATGATTAGATAATGTTGAAGTGTTTCCGGAAAATGTGGAGTAACTATATTTATTAGATCTTTTTCATCCAAGGGAGGATCCAACATCTTCGATTTTCTCGCTATTCTCATAAAATAGTTTACCATGGATTCCTCCGATCTAGGATTAAATTTTCCATTGCTTAATTCAACTCTTATATTAGCCTGCCTACTAGCTCCCCAATATCTGGTTAAAAAGATGTTCCTAAAGGTCCTGTAGTCATTATTGTTACCCATAGAAAGGCCTAGCCAATTAGCAGCATTACCCTTTAGGCATTTTCTTACTATCACCATCTTGTACTCCTCTGGTATACGTTTCACCGTGAAGTACTCTTGTAACCCTTCTAAAAAGGCTTTAGGATCATCTGAATCTTCATTTTCAAAAACTGGAGGTGTCATTTCATTTAAGACATGGTTAGGCCAATGTAAATTTGAATTGTCACCTATCCCTGAGCTATTTCCGAGATCAGAATGGGAATTACTGTTACCTCTATTTTGCATCGAAATGTCAGCTGATACACCTGGTATTGCCTCGTTTCTTGCAACTTCTTTACTAAGATTGTTGTGATTACATGCATTTTCACTTAATTTCAAATTTTCTAAGGCCTCTTTTACCTGAGTAATTTCTGTTACTACTCCTTTTATTTGGTCTGTAACATCCTCCAAATTTCTAGCCTGCCTTTCATTTTCTACATCAGATCTTTCTATTCTAATTTTACACCCCTGTAACTCTTCTCTAATTTCTTCCCTTTCTTTATCTAATTTTTCACTCACTTGTTGACCTAATTTCTTTTCAGAATTCTTTACTTCTTGCCTTATTGTCTCTAATTCTCCCTTAACCTGTTCTCTATTTTCTTTTACTTCACTACTGACTTTATTAATTTCCTCCCTAACTTCTTCCCTAAAGGTTTCGAAAACTCTCCTCTGATTCTCCAATTGCATTCCCAATTCCTGTTGTCCCTTTTCTAATTTCTGTCCTAACTCTCTACTAGTTTCGTCTATCTTACTCATCTTTTGACTTAACTCTGTACTCATCTTTTGACTTAACTCTGTACTCATTTTTTTTTACTGTTCTTAATTCTTTACTATTTTCATCTATCTTTTGACTTAACTCTGTTCTTAATTCTTTACTATTTTCATCTATCTTTTGACTTAACTCTGTACTCATCTTTTGACTTAACTCTTTACTATTTTCATCTATCTTTTGACTTAAATCTGTACTCATCTTTTTCATTATCGTTTGAAACATATTCTCTATTTCTGACATAAATGCTGGCCTTTCTGAATTACTACTAAACATTTCTGAACTACCTCTAGGTGTTTCTCTAACGTTCTGATCTTCTAATTCTTGGTATATTCTGCTACCAATTACATTCCGATTAAATTCTTCCATCCTACTTATACTTTCCTGAATTTCCTGACTATCAAAACCTCTAAACTCACTATCACTGTCTTCCATTTCTAAGCTATTTACATGTGTTTTTCTACTCACCAAAATTTTCAATATTTTCACTATTTCACTTTAACTGCACTTAAACTTGTTCACTACACGTTTCACAGATGTTGACGCGCTGGGCACCTTCTTGTCTGCTGGTTCGATGCTGGCTCGGTCGTCTTGTGGTTTGGTCCATTCTTTCGAAGCCACACGTTGGGAAGCCAATTTGAAGCTGTAATATTGCTTCCTAGTTATTACCTCGCCATTTGAAGCTGAAGTCGTTGATGATGTGGTTCGGTGTTGTCTCCGGCTAGCTGAGCATGCTCTCTTTATCTCGGGTTTGCATGAGTGTAAAGGACAACCCAAGAACAACTTTGCACATCAATTTATTTTATATAAAATATTTTCGGGAGATATGCCGATTCTATATGTGTATCTGTAGAAGCATCGCAATCACATCTGCGCAGCACGAACTGCACGAACTCCCGTACTGCTCTCTGGTTGAGTACTGACTAGACGCTTCTCTCTTACCCACGCCAAGAAGACCGTTCGCTTCCAATTTGAATGTCATGACGTCATCCAAGAAAGCCTCGTATCCAAAATGTTATTTCCTTTTCCCGCAATTTAGAAATGTCCCTTTCTATTATAACATGTTCTTTTATGAATTTTGAATATATAATTACCTTTTTAGGATTAAACGATGTTTACTTTATATTTTATTAGATATATCGCGCGACTTTTAAGGTTTGTAGAACTGACTTTCGAACGTATATTTTAAACTATGTGGTATGACGTCATGACTCGTTAATTTCAAACCAATAATGCGTTTATTCTACAAATTTAACGACTATTATTTACTCATATCTTGCTCACCTTACAACACTTCCTGCTATATTATCTATTTATGTTATTACTCAATATTTATCGCAAATCTCAGATCCGGCAATTAAATTAAAACGTATCTTTTTCAAAAGCCCATTCAATCGGAAATCTAAATTTCGGTATCAGCTTTTTACCTCATCACAAAGAAAATCTCAGTAAATGACATCGAGGAAACAAAACAGAGATTGGACAGGAAGAATACCAAGAAATTTAAGGGAACTATAAATATTCATCAACTCATCAGCAACAGAGAGAGTTTCCTCCAAATGAGAAAGCTAAGTTATACCATCTCAGCTGCAAGTATGAATGTTTGCACAGTATCAAGGACAGTGTCACATAGAATTTCTCATGATCATGCATTACACTCTTGATGTTAACAACAATCTAGTGGCCTTCAAGTAACCTTCAGCCATTGAAATAAAATTTTTTAGCAGTGACACCAAAAAGGGTTCTGTCTTAAAAGATTTATTGTAAGGTGAAAAATTGCATTTTCTTGCATTGCAGAAATAAACTGAAGTTGAGGAACAGAGAAGTGCTTGTTCAGTCCTTTTAATAGGGGGGAAAAAAGGACAAGAGATTTTGGAAGAGAAATCCAAATGATATTTTACATGTGTACCATGAATGGGAGTATTTTAAAAGTTTGACCCCTTTAAAATTGCTTGCTGTTTCATTTTTACTTTCTCTACTGGTAAGTAGCGGAAGTATTGTATTCCACCCAAAAATTCGATGTCGAGATTTCACCGGAAATAAATGTTTTGAGACCCTCTGAGTCCAAAAAAAGCATTTTTAGAAAAAGGTCTGTGTGTGTGTCTGTGTGTCTGTCTGTCAGACTGTGGACAGCATAACTCAAAAACGAAAAGTCGGTTAAAAACCAAAGTTGGTATTTAAGTCTAATGTCTTTCAAGGATGCGACACAAAGATTGTGAAGAAAATAGCCCCATGCTAAATTACCTTTTACATGGAAAATTTTTCAAAAATTTTGATTTTCTTGAAAATGGCTCTAACGATTTTGATTAAAATGTCATATGTTTGAGATATTTATATGACAAATAAAATGTATATCTTGAATTTTCTGGCTATAGCCCCTGTAGTCATATTCACTCTGGACGACTTTTGCATAACTCGTAAACCGTTAGAGATAGACCAAATTATACTATACAAAAAATGTAGATCTTGCTAAAATACACAATTTATGTCTCAATACATTTTCTTATAGGGTGAACCATTTCAGAGATATTCCTTGTTATGTGTGTGAGTTTCGGAAAACTTAGAACTTTCGTGAAATGGATCATCGTTGTTCATTTTTTTACATGTTAAGTGCGCAAAGAACAGAATCTCAAACATTTGACTATTGCACAAAGCCTACTGTATTCTAACATTCCCCTTGCACCTACAAGGAAATAAGCAATAAGATAATTTGTACAAATGTTTATCTCAACTAACAAGAAAGAAGATATAGGAATAAGAGTTTGTAAGAATGGTAAGTACAAGAGTAGAGAAAGTCATGTGAGTGTAACACATCAGATTTTTATATTAAGTTTCCATAGTGAGCTTACAGTGATAAAGCATAGTGATATTAAGTGTTTTAGGCATGTTATCATAACAATACAGAGAAGATATTACGTAAGGAAGACATTACCAACTAATTTTCCAGTAAAACTCCATACTGTTCTATTAGTAGTGTCGTAGGTACCTGTACAGACATTTACATTTCATTTGTACAACTATAAGTTTAAGATTGTTTATGGCCTTTCACAACTATCAGTATTATAATATTACTGGAGAGTTAATGAAACAAGAATTGTCTACACAGTGTTTTTCCATGGCATGTGGATACAAAATTTCACACTGCTACCGTAAACTTTTGATACAATTTTGCTCTGCTCTGGAAGTGCACTATTAAGGATTGTCCATAAAATAAGGTTTCCAGTTTCTTTTCACAATGAAAAAATATATTTATTGACATTGAATAATACATTTTTGGAAAGCTTACACCTTTTCCTATTTTTACACATAATCATCATTCTGATCAATGCATTTTTGCAAGTGGTGTACCATCTTTTGTATGCCTGCATTGTATAACTCCCCCACTGCGCAGCAGAGATAGCTTAAAACAGTTTCTTTCCGTTCCTCTCTGGTTCTGAAATGCATCCCACGCAGGTGTTACTTCAAGCCCAGGAAGAGATGGTAGTCATTTGGGGCTAGGTTGGACTGTAAGGAGGGTGACAGCATCCCAACCAAATTTGTTGATGAGATTGGTTGTCACATGGGAAATGTGTGGATGAGCGTTGTCCTGATGGAAATGCACTCCCTTCATGAGTATACCTCCACCCACCTTGGTACATCCTAAATAATCTATCAAAATTTTATAAATGTAGTTCTTGCTGACATCAGGGATCATCTCGCAGGTCTCCTGAACCATTACCCTTTATCAGCATTGCTTCTTCCATTGTTTCATCCAAAACCGATGGTCATCCAGAATGCTGGTCATCTGCACATCCGTCTTTGAATTCTCTGCACCATTTGCACACATGTTGTGCGCTCATACACTGCTCTCTGTGCACTTCACACAGTTGGGAATGAATGTCCATCGTTGCAGTCTTTTTGCACACAAAAAACACATACAAAGCATAATTTGCACCTGGCAGGAGAAGCGAGTGGAAGCTTCACTTCTAACAGCTGCCAAGCCAAGACTGAGCATTGCAGACAGCTTGCAAGGTGGAGTACTGGAAGAGGGAGAGTCAAACTACATGCCAGTTGCTGGATCTCCTGTAACAATGTTCCTTGTGATTGCAGATCCTTGGAAACCTTATTTTACGGACAACCCTCGTATGATGATATAAGTACAGTATATGATATAGTTGAGTTATTATGAGTTACTTATCATTTTGTACTGAACTTAATCAGAAAGTATATGATGGGTAAGTACATATATGTTTTCTACTGCACAGATATACTTATTTATGATTTGTTTGTAACTCAGCTTGTCAGGAGTATGATTCGCAGAAAGATTTGGGGTTGTAAAAGTTCCAAGCCATATAACAATACATAAACTTCGCAATAAATTTCAGACCACAGAAAGTGTTCAGTCTAAGAGACCTAAAAGACAATGTAGCCTCCTTACCAAAGAAACGTTAGACAATATCAGTCATAGTTTGGATGATTAGGCATCTTTCACAACAGGCAGGCATTATACAATGGCAAAATAGATCCATATTTAATATTTTTCATAGATGAGGCTCAGTTTCACCTTCATGAGCATGAGTGCACACAAAATAATTGTTGTTGGAGCTCTGACAAACCTAATATTGTTTATAAAGTACCCCTCCATGCTGAAGCAATTGGTGTATGGTGCAACATGAATGGAGAAAGAGTTATAGGGCCAATTTTTTTTAGTCAACAGTTGATGCCCCTACAAATGGAATACAATTTTGCCCCCTTTTATTTAGAGAATTAGCAGTGTGATTTTGTCTTTTTTCAGTAAGATCTGCAACAGCTCATATGGCTAATATTTTGATGAGAACAATTAAAAGTGTGCTTGAGGACAGAATTATTAGTAGAGATTTGTGACCCCCTTGGTCCCCTAACCTGACCCTCTGTGATTTCTATTTCTGGGGTAACTTAAAACAAAGTGTACAAGACAAACTCTCACATCCTGGAAGAATTAAAACAAAATATCCTGCAGGAAATTGCCAATATTTCTCAATGTGAACCATGGTGAGTGATGGATAGTTTCCTAAAGTGGTGCTAAAAATATATGAATAATAATGGTGGCCAACTTCGGAATCTCAGTATCTCATTGGTAAGTAAAACCTTTAGGAATAGTTTTAAAAATGTTTTTTTTTTTTTTTTAATTTATTTATTATTTGAAGTCGCTTCAACATAAAAGTCATATTGCGACTAAACATTGAGGAAAAAAAGGAGGAAACATATCATGAAGTTTACAATGAATTTAAACATTAACTTTGCATGCTTTGATGAACTTGATGATTTTCTTGTGATATTGTTGATCACCCAAAGCTAGCTGAAGGTTCTCAGGAACTCCATACTGAAGTCGCTGGTGAGTATATGTTGGGCAAACAGTGAGCAGATGCTGAACGGTAAGAGTAGAATCACACAGAGTACATTTAGGAGGAAGTTCACGGGACAGAATGTAGGAATGAGTAAGCGCAGTGTGGCCAATGCATAATCGGGTTAATAGCACCTGGTCTCGCCGGGTTAGTGTTCTAATTGTTGTGGACAGGTTAGGTATTGGGCAGATATCATGCAGTTTGCTGTTGGATGTAGTTGTCCAATCTGCCTTCCATCGGTGTAGGATAGTTCTTTTAAGATGCCGTAAATAGTCTTCATGTGGTAGCTTAAGATCTGGTAAGCTTGGAGGATGCTTGGTAGCTTCTTTTGCGGCAGTGTCAGTAAGATCATTTCCTGGTATGTTACAGTGAGATGGTATCCATGCCAAGATTAGTTGTTTACCTGATGAAATAAGCTCACTGTATAATTCACGTATCTCCCTTACCAAGGTGTGGCAAGGAGATCGTTGTTGTATAGCCATTAATGCACTAAGGGAATCTGTGTATATAATGAATGATTTGAAGTCTTCATTCTTTGATATATAATCCATGGCGAAACGGATAGCAAACAGTTCACTGGAGAAAAAAGTGAGAGTGTCTGGTAGACTATACATCATGGTGTGGTTAGGAGCAACCACCTCACTGCCATTATTGTTGTCACACCGGGAACCATCGGTATAAATTGGCTCAAAATTGGCATACGTGTCACACAATTCTTTGAACAGCATGGTAAAACAAGATTTTTGGGTATGAGCCTTCACATATTTTGTCAAAGTGGTGTTGATGACAGGTAATTTTATTCTCCATGGTATATCATTTATGTTGAAGGTACGGGAAATGAAAGAAGGAATAGTCAGATTAAACTCTTCAAGGTATGTAACAATTCTTTGGGAGAAGGGTTGGATAGGGAACCCTTTGGGTTGAGTATTATCTTGGCGTGATATATGAGCAACTGCACCAGAATTAGGTCTGGTTAAGGTCTTGGTAAAATAAGTAAGACTTAACATTTTACGTCGGAAAGAAAGTGGTGGTTCATCTGCTGCAATTTTTAGACTCTCTGTAGGACTAGTATGGAATGCCCCAAGTGCAATTCTTAGAGCTGTGGTTTGAACAGTGTCCAGCATTTTAAAACTTGATAGTTTGGCGGAGTTATAAACAATAGAACCATAATGCAACTTGGAGAGGATGGTCATTCTGTAAGTGCGAAGTAGAACACTGAGATCGGCTCCCCACCCTTTGGCAGATAAGATTTTTAAAAGATTAAGCCGCCTAACACAATCAGCTTTAAGAAGCTTAAGATGGTGTATCCAAGTCAACTTATGATCAAAGTGCATGCCCAGTATACGGACGGTATTTACCACTGGGAGTTGGCAGTCGGTAATGTGTAGTATAGGGTTTGGGCTAGGAGTTTTCAATCTGGAGAAAAGAATAGCTTGACTTTTTTGGGAAGAAAAAATAAGGCCAGTGTTGTGGCTCCAATTTTTAAAATTGTTGAGTGTTGATTGTAGTAGCTCTTGTGTAGTAGTAATATTCTTTCCTTTACAATATATTGTCAGGTCATCAGCAAACAGTACAGCCTTTACTGGAGGTTGAATACATGAAAATACTGAGTTAACAGCCACTAAAAAAAGTGTTACACTCAATACCGAGCCCTGCGGTATACCTTTATCAAGGACAACACTTTGTGACAAGACACCATTGGTTCTCACACACATCCTTCGATCTTGAAGGAAGTTAATAATAAATGCAAGCATATTTCCTTTGACGTTGGCCTTAAGGAGTTCTAGAATGATGCGAGGACGTTTCACCGTATCAAAGGCTTTAGAAATGTCGAGACACACAGTAAGCATGTGCTGATGGCTGGCAAAAGCATTGCAAATTTCAGACTCCAGTATCAACAAGGTATCTAGCGTAGATCTGTATTGGCGGAAGCCACTTTGTAAATCGTTGAAGAATTTGTTGTGTTCCATAAACCATCGCAATCTTCTGTTAATGATCTTCTCTAGCAGTTTACACATGGTGCATGTCAGTGAAATAGGGTGATAGTTGTTAGGATTCGAATGATCCTTGTTTGGCTTAGGTATAGGAATCACAATAGACTAAGAGGTAGAACTGGAACTTAAAAATTCAATGCCACAACTGGGATTTGAACCACAGACCTTCCGCTTGCCGGGCGGGCACTCTACCACTGAGCTAATGTGACAAACTGCCAGAATGGCATTAAATTCTCAAGTTAGTTCGTATTTTTCCTGGTAAACCACAAAGGCAGTCTCACATCAGAGACAATTACCCCAATGGTGACTTACTATTGCAAGTACTTTATATCCCAGGATTAAATAACCTTCACATGGTAATTATTATTTATTTATGCCAACAAACTTACTGTTGGTGTTTTTAAACACACAAGCCGTGTGTGGGCAAAGTTTAAGAGGTAGAACTGGAACTTAAAAATTCAATGCCACAACTGAGATTTGAACCACAGACCTTCCACTTGCCGGGCAGACGCTCTAACCACTGAGCTAATGTGACAAACTGCCAGAATGGCATTAAATTCTCAAGTTAGTTCGTATTTTTCCTGGTAAACCACAAAGGCAGTCTCACATCAGAGACAATTACTCCAATGGTGACTTACTATTGCAAGTACTTTATATCCCAGGATTAAATAACCTTCACATGGTAATTATTATTTATTTATGCCAACAAACTTACTGTTGGTGTTTTTAAACACACAAGCCGTGTGTGGGCAAAGTTTAAGAGGTAGAACTGGAACTTAAAAATTCAATGCCACAACTGGGATTTGAACCACAGACCTTCCGCTTGCCGGGCAGACGCTCTACCACTGAGCTAATGTGACAAACTGCCAGAATGGCATTAAATTCTCAAGTTAGTTCGTATTTTTCCTGGTAAACCACAAAGGCAGTCTCACATCAGAGACAATTACCCCAATGGTGACTTACTATTGCAAGTACTTTATATCCCAGGATTAAATAACCTTCACATGGTAATTATTATTTATTTATGCCAACAAACTTACTGTTGGTGTTTTTAAACACACAAGCCGTGTGTGGGCAAAGTTTAAGAGGTAGAAGGTATCTACCAGGAAAAATACGAACTAACTTGAGAATTTAATGCCATTCTGGCAGTTTGTCACATTAGCTCAGTGGTAGAGCGTCCGCCCGGCAAGCGGAAGGTCTGTGGTTCAAATCCCAGT